>JACTAT010000040.1:3889581-4089195 GCA_014526335.1 Chrysaora quinquecirrha
TGTTAATGAGTACCAAAGGTATTATTTCGGGAATGTTAGTCTGGGGGCTGGGGGCAAGCTGCAGGTCCACATCAGTTCTATAGCTTCCAGGACCCCTTACTTGCGTAAGCAAATAAAGGTTGCTTACTTGCTTCGCTAGCTGAAGAGTATAGTGTGTCGGAGTTTGAAGTGTAGTGTTGGGACAGCGTTTGTTTATAAGTTTTCGGAAAGAACAGCTCCGACAACTGACGGACGTTCCATTCTCATATGCCAAAAGCTTTTATTTTGCTCTTAAACATAAAGCGAAACTAGTTACCCAAAAATTGTAGTCTTGACAGCTTTTTCATTTGAATATTTTTCTTTGCAGAAACCCGATAGCTGCGATGCGGTTTGCATGGACCTCTGCGTAGCCGATGATGCCAGTCTAACAGTGTTCCACGAATCAGTTCAACAGTGGTTACATAAGAGATACCCGAAGCAGTGAGTAACTCGGCATTCTCTTTTCTATTCTTAAATTTCAAGATAGTTTACTCATGGACCGGACTTTCTCTTTATTTGCGAGACGTAGTGAAATGTTTATCAATAAGCAACTGCTCAATAGAGGTGGTGGTATTTTTTGCGTACTGTGGTGGATAAGTACTGCTGTGGTGGTGTATTTTGCGTACTGTGGTGGGTTATTATGCTTGATGTGGTGGTGTTTTTTGCGTACTGTGGTGGATAAGCACTGCTGTGGTAGGTTGAATTAAATAATTTAACAACAACAAAACTGTATTGACCTTTCCCATACTTTTTAGGTTTCAGGGAACAACAGAAAATTCAACACCACCAGGTGCCCCCGCAGCTAGTAGAAATCCGACTTCACAACAAAGAAACATAGAAGACGACTCTATGCCAACTCCAAGGCAGCTTCCTAAACCCCATGCCCTTACTAAAGAGGTAGGTAAAATATTATTCTCCGTATCTTTATGTTGTTTTTCCACAAGGTACAAGTAGCATATCAAAATAGATGAAATTCGAACCTGGAATGCATTACCAGAGAGCTATCGACGTTTCCACTGAGCTATGGAGCTAAATGCAACCGCCTAGTTACCCTATAAGTCATACAGCCCAAGGCTCTCCTCCCGTTTGACTGTTTGCGTTTCAGCTATGTTGAGTCTTCTTTAGCATACTATATATTTTTGTATGTATTTGTCACGAATGACGAACACTAGAATGGACTCTTTATGTTTTTTTTCGAGTTAACTTTGCAGTTTTGCTCATGTATCTTTGGATATCGAGTCAAAGAAAAAATATCATATGGTATTCTCAGATAGAAATTTGTCCTATTATTCTAATAAGGCTCGCGAAAAGCACCTTTATGCAGCATTCTATCTAGTGAAAAAGCAGCTTGCTAGTATGCTGTCGTAAACTTGATGTGCTACAAAATACACTTCAATGTTGAGCGCCCCCTCCTCCCCAGCCAGTCAACGATTTTGTAAAGTAGTTCTCCGCAAGAACTAGTACTTCTCCAACCGCTACTTCTCTCATACTACCCTCCACAACTAGGTATGGCTGTTTGGTCGGTGCCGGTTTCTTCAACCCTCGCCTGTCGGGCTCTCTGCTTGCTTTGGGTTGCTTTCAACTAGGACTGAGCTTACGCAATTTCATTTTATTTTTTTACTGATAGTCATTTGGTTGTACTTTCCTTCGCATTGTAGATGCATCCAGCTACTCCATCAGTTCCCGAACCGTCGTTTCTTGAGCCCCGAGAGATTGGGTCATCAGCCAGCAAGCCATACAACCCAAGTGTTTATCAAGGGAGTGAAGTATTCGTTGAGAAAGCAACACAAGAGCAGAATAAAAATGGCAGTTCGATGGACCGAGAAGCTGGTTTAGGCCGGGAAAAACAGATTCGTCAGCAAGGACAGAAAGATACTGATACCTTGTCTGGTCGACGAGAATCCGATGGTTTTACGAGAATACTTGGGAGTATGTCTGTGAGAGATGGTGGCGTTGAGAAAATAGCCTATCATAATGGCATATCTGATAGAGGCAATAATGGCGACGCAGTAAAACGGGCAATAGATCAATATAGCATTCAGAGAAGTCCAGATACCAGTCCAAGGGCTTTCCAGTTGGAGAGTGAACCGAAGACGTTGGTCGACGGGAAAAGAATCTCTTTTGATGGAAGTACACCAAATTTGAACCAGAACCTGGACGATGAACTTGATGTCTCGTTTGATAGTATTCTTGGAATTAGGGAAGAAGGTAGGGCAACGCATGAAGAGGAAATATTCTCAGATCAGAAGCAAAAGCAAGAGGAGGAAAAGATACTAATGCAGCAACACGAAAGACAAATAAAGCGGCCAACACGGAACGAACCGAATCCACTATCACTGATCGCTGCTCATGAGCAACAGCTTTTTGAGTTGCAAGAACAGGTAGGGCTAGAGAATTCTTTCGTTTCATATTTCATTTCATTTAGTCTTGTTTATACATGATACTCCATCAGTAAAAAATAAAGAGATTATATTAAAATTATATTAACAAAATTCATCGAAAATCAACTATTTTAGAGAGTGCATATACTGTTCTACCTGGAGGTCATGTTTAAGTAGAGTTTGCAATTTCTTATTGGCTCAAAAGCTAGTTTCGAATCGAACTGGCCTTTTAAAAGGTGCAATGGCTTCCGGTTCTCTTATATTGTTTGGGATTTCATTCCAAACATTGGTACCTTCATGGGAGAAGCTGTTTCTTGTTATTTCTAGCCTAGGTCTTGGCACTTGCAGGTCATTTGGTCTTCGTGTTTAATATTTTGAAATATTAGACCTCTTTTTATCTGTTCCTCTTCCTCTCAAGGATTTCAGGACATTGTTCATTTGGAATTTTATGCACCATAACTACCTGGCATTCTTTAGTCGTTTTCCATTAGGCTGATTTTTCCGCTCTTAGAAGAGCGGCTGTTTTTTTATGCACGCGTTAGAAAAGATTTTAAATTTCCACTAGGAACCAGGCGCAAACACGCTCTAGAATAATCACGTCTTGGGATAAGCTTTAGAGCGGTTTGTTTTGCAGGCGCCCTGGAACTCGGCGAAAAAGTTTAAGTCAATCCAGCTTCGGTAAACGCACATAGCGGTACGTCTAATTTTCACCGTGTTATGTGAGGTTTTGATTTAAATCACACCCAATGTTAAGAGAATTTCAGGGCTAATTACAAGCCACTATCGGCGGTGTATTCCTGTAGCAAAACTATATTATTAAGTGCGCTTCTGCTTCCTTGCTTGCTGGTTGATTAATATACTGGTTTATTTATCTGGAAATTTTCTTCACTTATTCTGTTTTTCCCCAGATTGAAATACTCCTAGAGCAAAAGCGCCAAGAGGATCTAAGAAACGAAGCATTGAGAAAAGAAAACGAGAGAAAAGCATCGCAGACAACCACATCAGTGCAGTGTAGCTTTTTGGAAAAGAAGCCTGAGATGGCCTCTGTTTCAGTCAACACGGGAGAGAGTCTACTGTTGCTAGGACCACGGCAAAAGTCAGTGGATGAGGGTAAACGATGTAGCTGTTGCTGCAAATGTGGAAGGTAAACAAAAATTTTCCGCCGGCCAACAGAGGCTTCTGCGTAGGATGGGGACCGTTTCTGGCAGTCCCTTGTTTTTATTAAAGACTTTCGAAGCTAATTCTGGGAAAAGTTTCCTTAGTTACGAGAATTTTTAGAATCCAACGTGTTTGTGCTCAGCTATAGCGTAACTAAGGAAATTATTCCCATAATTCCCTTCAAAAATCCTTAATAGAAACAAAGGACAGAGCAGCCGCTATTTCTTGTGGAGCCTCTATTCTTTAATCTCAGCCTCATTTCGCTCTATTTGAGCTTGTCATTGGTATAAGTGAGGCTGGAACCATGGTCTCCTAAACGTGAGCCACACGAAGGGACTATAGGAAAATTTGTATACATGTGGTGCCCCACGTTGTTCGTAATCGTTGATAATGTCCCCTGATTGTTAACCATGTTTCTTCGAAATTTTGCTACCCGGGTTATGGACTTCAAAGACTTCGTCCCCAGGGTGAATAGGCCTCTACGTAAAACTTTGTTACTAGTTGTCTCTCAAAGCCAACCTTTTCTTCATAAGTTTTTCTGGTATTTCTAATCCCCCATCCCAAACATATTTTCTTCTATCTATCATATTATAGTCATATGTCCAACCTTCGTATGCTAATTTGCTTTACTACTTTCAGCGCGAAAAGGCCTAGCAAGCCGCGAAGATCAAGAACTAGCGATCAAAACACGACCAAGAGATCCTCACCAGGCTCTACACGGAACAGCGTCAACCATTTTGGAGATGTCTCGTTCTCAAACCAGTCTTGTAACCTCTCTGACCTGCAAGCTGTGGATATATCTACACGTAATGTTCCGGGGAATACTTCGTCGATGTCTATGCAAAGTTTTGCTTCAGTTCTAGAAGCTGTTGATGTGCCGGTGTTTGAAGATAGTCAAAACACGGAACCGGCATCTCCGAATGACCTGGAATTAGGTATGTTGTGACCAGTTATATAAAATCGGAAATTGTCATTCAGTTAAATTGTGGAACACTGTGGCTCAAAAGTTCACCCATGACTGATTACACGAGTCAAGTTATCGCTATTGAATTGAATTGCTGGACGATGAAACTAACTGACTGTAGCGAACAACATCAATTCAATTCAAGTTGAGCGAAAGTTAAGGACTAAGTCCAGCTTAAGAGAAGCAAGTCTAAGTTCAGCTGAATCGCAACACAAGAAACGTCTTTATAACAAGAATAATTGCTATTTGCTTCAGAGTGGGAGCCACAACCAAACAGTCATACATTTAAGAAATTGTTATGGGCCATTTTTTAGCTTATTTCATTTCCCATTATGCTGTTCTTTTAGGCGAAAGTGCAAGTATGATCATCACAAAACAGCAAAATCAAAGCGATAATATCCCCACTACCAGCGGTGCACTACAAGACGAAGAAGACGATAATGAAGAAAACAGCGATAATGTCGAAGAAGAATTCTATCAACAAATGGTGGTAAGTCATACATAGTGATACATCTCAGCAGCTAATACCATTAGCTTTAGTGCCTGGCGATCAAACATTGTCAAAAATTTGAAATTTTCTTGTCAAACATGATGTTTGACCGTTCTGCTACTTTCCAAAACATTGCTTGACGTTCAGAATTTCTTTGCAAATGTCTTTCAGAAATACGAGGACGTACAATCAGAATAGGCTAGTCGCAAAGCTTTTTCGTTGATTTTTTTCTGGTTTATCTTGGCTATCCTTGCTACACAGCATCCACATAGGACGGCGGATAAAGGAATTTATTTTGATCTTATTCTTTCTAACCCATAGCTATACATTTCTAAACATTTAAGATAGTTTAACTGTTTTCCATTATCTTGCTTTCCTTCTAGGAACAGTTTTTAGTTCTACAGAAGTTCAAAATTGCGATAAACAGCGGAAACATTTTCGGGCATACTTAAAAGCTTCTTTCGTCTGACACTCCTCAGAGTATGAACAACAGAAACAGACCGAAACAATAAACTAAGGCGGAATTTATACCCAGATGCGGGCATGCGGCTCGAAATGCATCAATTAGAAAGAAAAGCTGAGTTTGCATTGTGTTTTAAACACCAATCAGCTTTAGGCGGGAAGAACAATGAAAATTAATTGAAGAGTCCAAGTGATAAAACGAACTCCTTCTGTCTTCACTAAACCCTTTCCTTCTAGGCTGAAGTAAAAGGTTTTCTCAGTGACCAGTTCGAAAATATTGAAAATGAAGACAATAAAAGATCTGCAGATGCAAATGATTCTGAAAACGAGGAACCCATTGAAGTTTTTTCTAAAATCGACAGGCAGAAGATGGTAGAAAATGCCACGATACAGCAACTAAAAGTACTCGGAACTGATCAGATTCAAGACACGTAAGAAGGTTTTATATCATTGAATATTATGTATATGTTAATTTTCTCTTCATAAATGGAGAACTTATTCTTGGTAAATTTATTAATTGACTTGACATTAGGTTTACTTGAATTAACTTTATTTACCTACTTATTTGAGCTCGGCTCGACTCGAGATAATTTAACTTCTCTTGCTCTTGCTTAACCTGCCCTGACCTGACCTAACTTGACCTGTCCTGGCCTGTCCTGACCTGACCTAACCTTATCCGTCCTAGCCTGACCTGATCTGACCTGACCTGACCTGACCTGATCAGTTCTAGCCTGACCTGACCTGACCAGTCCTGACCTGACCTAACCTGAACAGTCCTGACCTGACCTGACTTGATCTGACGTGACCTAACTTGTTTTGAGTTTATTTTACCTGCACTGACGTGACTGGACTCGACTGGATTGGACTCGACTGGACTCGACTGGACTCGACTCGACTGGACTGAACTGGACTGGACTGGACTGGACTGGACTGGACTGGACTGGACTGGACTGGACTGGACTGCATTTTACATTTTTTTTAATTGACTTTTCGTATCTTGATTTTAGAGGAATTTGTTTTGACTTGACTCTGTTCAGCTCGGCTCAATTTGACCTAACTTGACTTCTCTTCTTTTCACTTTACTTTACTTTGAGCGGACTTGATGTACTAGCTTAGTTTCACTTGCCTTGACTTCATCTCTTTTTAATTGACTTGACTTGACTTTGATCCCACTTCACTTAGTTCAATTTGACTTGCCTTGTCTTCATCTCTTTTCATTTGACTTGACTTGGAGTTCTCTATGTTGCTTAAACTTCCGTTTTGTCTTTGATTTTAGTAAGACGGTCGACGATATGAAAATATTAACCCCGTTACCATCAAATGCCACAGCGCATCTGCATCCCCGAATCAACTACGTCTCGATGTTTGGCAGTGAGAATACCGATGACGACGATACCGAAGTAGCTGATGCCATTGCAATGAAATACCTGACATCGAAGCAATTAAAAGACGTCAAATGCAGCGTGCAGCAACACAGAACGAAAACTGTCAAATTTGAAGGTATTTTAGAGGAAGGTATTGGCACTCCTAAACGCGGTATGAATTTTGTTAGTATGAATTTCTCTTGTAATATGTCAATGGCTACCAAAAGATACATGCAGAGGTATAACTTGCTTGATGCCGAAAACAATGAAACAGTACCTCAAAAGGTAAAAAATGCCTAAGGCAACTCGAGGGAACATAGACTCGAGTAATATTTTAGATTTTAATAAATTAAAACAACTGCCTAAGTTGTTGTAATTTATGTACATATATTTTATTAAATTGCATATATAAAAAATTAATTATATTTTCATCAGATATTTTGTGATATTGAATATACATTTAAGAAGCTTTTGATGAAGGTGATATGGTGTATTTAGCGCTAGTCGCTAGGGTAGCAGATTAACTACAGTAATCGAGACCTCGACCCTGGCTGTGACGCTGCGGTAGCTGGGGCTCGAATCCCGACCTTGCAGAGCTTCTGACACAACCAGCGAGTTGAATTAGGCTACGAAGCCACAGTTCTTTCTTTGAAAATTTCGCGCTCAAACTCTAAAAAATGACAAAGTTGGTCAGCAACCTCAAAAAGAATAAAATGCAGCAGGATTTTGCAAAACCAACCAAGTTTTGCAAAAACAATTTTGCAAAACCCCCCCATCTGGAGCCTCGAATATGTAGATTTGAATTGGGGGCAGAAATCTTCAATACTTTTTGGAAAGTTTTTCGTTCTGAGCAGAGTCCAGAAAAGTGTTTAACCTTCCTCCAGACAAAAATACCCCTAGCTGGAAACCTTCCTCACTTAACAATGAAAAATAGGCGTGTTTTGGAATTTGGATGTGGCAAAATATTTTCTATTGTTCTACTGGACCTTCATCCGGTCAATGACCGTGTGACCGTAACTTTTTCCTGACTCTGGTTCTGAGATGTAGTTTTTACAGGATAATAAAAAGTGTGTCTCATTCTCTATTTCACCAGGGCAATATTTGCAAAATCTTTGATCTCTTTCAATTGGGGGTTTCATGTGTCTCTCCTTTTCTATCGCTAGGCAAAGGCAATGGAATGGTCACCAAGTCTTAATTTTGTAAGAAGTCTTCTAAATGTTTGTGTCGGATTAAAAATAAATACCGCTCGAAACACAAAAGACAACAATAAAAATTCCTCAGCATTCAAACTTCACAAAGAGCAATCAGCAACCGAGAAACTTTCACGCTTCAAAAATGCACTCACTGCGCATGCCCACAACCGCTTCCACCCTCCCCTGGGCATTGATATGAAACCATGAAGCTGTTGTTTTCTATAAAATAATTTGTTGGATTTTGAATTCAGATTTCGAAAAACAAAATTGACGCGCTGCAAGTAATTGCTTGTACCGTATGTAACAGCAATCAGTATTCACCAGCAAGCGTGCAAAGTCTGAACATGGCTGATTTGATTCCTTATAGTCCTCCAGACTGGGCATCTAACCTTAGATGTGTGCCAAAATTCTATGTAAAGGTGAGCGATTACACGCTTTTTTTATAAGGAACCACTTTATAAGAAACCTACAGGTAGAAGGCCCGAAAATTTAAAGAACTTATAATACTAAAGAGAAAATCACTAAGGAACTTTTCAATGGTGAATGCTTTTTGTGATGCTTTTATTACTGCAAATAATCAAGAATTAGAAAGCAGGTTCCATTCATTTGCAGTCGAAAATCACATAAATTGCACGTTACGCATGTCAGCCTGTATCAAACGTTTCCTTGAGTAGTCTCGAGCTTTGCTTGCATGCAGGTGTCTCTCTATTATTGTTATGACACCGAATGTACAGTTAAAATTAAGGAACTATTAAGGAACTTTTGGAACTACAATAGCCTCAAAAGAGGTCCAAAAATAAGTAACTTTAAGAACCAGGCCTTGAGGAAGGTTCCTTATAAAAAAGCGTGTAAAACAACCACGAAATCTCTTCAGTGGAGATCAGACAGAATGGTAGAATCGCTCCACGTCACACGCAACTTTTTGCCGAGAACAATATTCTCGTTTTTTTTTCGGTGAGCCCCAACTTTGAGGCCTTATAACGGGCAAATAAGAAAATTTCATTGAAAAAACTTCACGGTAGCATTAAACTCGTCACAAACTACTATTTGGCATAAAAATTTCAGAACAAATTTTGCGTTGAAGGACCTTTAAGACTTCTAGGAGACTTGTTGGGAAAACCCCAGAGCGCCCCAGACGTAGAAACAGACGTGTTATTAGCAGTTTGAAGTATAGAATTACGTAGATATTTGGTATAGACGTTGAATCACGGAAATGATAATCACGATTAGAAACTACGTAAATCGGTTTGAAAGGAATACACCTTTCCTGTTATTCTCATTGGTGGATTTTGTAACAATAGTTAGAGTTTAATCATATAAGCACTAAAAATGTACTTCTAACTAGATTGTCAGGAGATCGTGTAGGAGAATTGTTAGATTTGTATCGAGATTGTATCGAGATTGTATCGAGATTTGTACGTAGATCGTTAGACTGGATGATTGAGGAAAGAAGTACGTAAAAACGTCAATTGTGGTCTTTTCTCAAAGAGTTTCTACTTACGGAAATATTCGGTAGAATTAGTTTTCAGAGAAACAAAATTTCTCAACACACTTCTATGTAGGCTTAAATTAGCTGTAATTTAGCTATATACTTTTATAATTGCCTACGTAAAATAAATTAATGATGATGATGATGATATGTTTACGCTTTTTTCTTATAAGAACACTTAGCTTCGATTTCAGCGTGCCTGTTTCTTACTTTTGAAGTGCTTTTTCACTAATTTATCAGCCCCTACCCTTCTCAAAAACATGTTTTCTGGCTAGGGCCTCACTCTGGTGATCGTTTCTTGGATACACATTAAAGGTTTTATTTCAAATCTATTTTAGCTTGCGCAAAGACAAACACCAATACACGAATGGAATCTTCCCGAAATCAAAGATGGCTTCAAAATCTCAATTAAAAGAGATGACATGACTGGTAGCATACTTGCTGGAAACAAGGTAATGGGGTAAAAATATTCGGACTTATCAAGGCTGTTTCTGACACCGTAGCACTTATCATCACAAGCCTATGATATTTAATTGGGCAACGTTTCGGGAGAGATCCGTCTCCCATCATCGGGCAATGAGAAATGTGGTTTCTTTCCTATTTATTGCAAAGATCGGATCGAAAGGTGTGAAATTAACCGGACCTGTGAGGAAGCTTGGGAATTATTGGCGCTCAATTTCTAAGATTTGTGGCGCTAAAATTGCATTCATTGCAACTTTTGATGTTATTCAACCAGATTTCTGGGATTGAGTAAGATACTTGATTGAGTCAAGGAGTTGATAGAAGTGAGTGAATGCTTTCTTTAACAAGTCCGTTTTTCCAGTTCTTATCCTCATCAATCACTGAAATGTTATCCCAATCCATTTGGTGTTTTTCCGTCCAAAAATGATTGGCAAGATCACTTTTGTCAATTCGACCATGGAAAGTGATCTTGTGCATTCGTTTATTCGAGGGTGGCGGCTTATTAAATATCTTGCTTTCGACTAGCCGTACTGTTTTTTCTACAATAATGATTTTCCTGCTTTTAGGTTCGAAAACTAGAGTTCTTGCTTGCTGATGCTCTTGCACAGAAATGCGATTCGGTAATAACTGGAGGAAGATTACAGTCCAATCATTGTCGGGTTACATCGTTTGCTTCAAAACTGGTTGGACTCAAATGTCATCTTCTCCTTAGGACATCACAAGCAGTAAGACATTCTTCTTCTTTTTCTTCATTTTCTATTTTTGTTTTCCTCCATTTTCGTCTTTTCTATTCTTCTTCATCTTCATTATCTTCTTCTTATTTATTAGGCATTTTCCTCTCCTACCAAGGGGTCAATCAGAAGAGAATAAGGAATGCATTGGCGAAATAGATTTATTGTGAGGCACAACGTAAAGTAATTTAGACACAATTAATGGCAAAATAGTCTAGAAGGCAGTATTATGGAGGGTGGCTTTGGGGGGTATCAAAACACGAAAACCCGGAGTAAAATTGGACAAACCCGAAAACCCTGATGACCTTAGTTTTAACAACTGTTTTAAGAATTTTACACATTGATATCCTTTGTGGGGATTAAAACCCGAAAACCCACACATTTTTGCTACAATACCCGAAACCAGACTCATCAGAGCTAGAAAAATGGCAAAACCCGTTGCCCGTTAAATATACTCGACCCGAAAACCCGCACGATTTTTTGGAAAAACCCGAGAACCCGAGGGCAAAATTGGCCAAACCCGCAACCCGTGAAATCCCAAAGCCCCCCTCTATTATGGTCGAGTAGGTCGAGTATATCCGAGTACAAGATGGTCACAAAAAATCAACGACGAATTTGGCATGAGTACAACTGCAGCAAATCGAATAACGCAAAATAGAGATTCTGTCCGAAGAGCTGTCATTTGAATTGTTTGGAATTCCTGCAGCTCGTGTAATCTCTATCTTTCCTGGTAGGCAGAAGATCAAAAGAACTGTTCTGCTAATGTTCTACTTGACAGACTTTCTGGTTCGAATATTTATCTTGTTCCAAGTGAAGCTCTTGTTGGAGGAGGACTTTCTACTCTTATTGATTGCCTTGCTGAAAGATTATGGTGAGTAACACAGCAACGCTGTTTCTTTATTTTCGTTTGCAATTTTTGTTATTGATTTCTGTTCATTTGTCGTGCTACTCTCTTATTCTACTTTCCCATTATCATTTTCATTTATTTTCCTTTCCTTCTCCTATCCTCCTTTTCCTTCTTGTTTTTCTTCTTCATCATTCCTTTTCTTCTTCTTTGCTTTCGCTTTTCTTCTCCCTATTGTCCTTCTTTTCCTGCTTTTGTCTTTCTTGTTCTCTTTCTTTTCTTGTTCTCTTTTGCTTCGCCTTCTTCTTCTTCGGTGTCTTTTCTTTGCCCTGTTGTTCCTCTTATCCTTCTTTTAGCCCTCTTCTTTCTCTTTTCTTCTTTTCTTTATCTTCCTTTTCTTTATCTTCTTTTCTTTATCTTCTTTTCCTTATCTTATTTTTCTTTATCTTCTTTTCGTTATCTTCTTTTCTTTATCTTCTTTTCCGTTATCTTCTTTTCTTTATCTTCTTTTCTTTACTTTCTTTAACAAGTCTGTTTTTCCAGTTCTTATCCTCATCAATCACTGAAATGTTATCCCAATCCATCTGGTTTTTTCCGTCCAAAAATGATTGGCAAGATCACTTATGTCAATTCGACCCTGGGTCACATTTGATCAAATCACATGATCGAATTGACAAAAGTTATCTTGTTCATTCGTTTATTCGAGGGTGGCGGCTTATTAAATATCTTGCTTCGACTAGCCGTACTGTTTTTTCTACAATAATGATTTTCCTGCTTTTAGGTTCGAAAACTAGAGTTCTTGCTTGCTGATGCTCTTGCACAGAAATGCGATTCGGTAATAACTGGAGGAAGATTACAGTCCAATCATTGTCGGGTTACATCGTTTGCTTCAAAATTGGTTGGACTCAAATGTCATCTTCTCCTTAGGACATCACAAGCAGTACGAAATTCTTCTTCTTTTTCTTCATTTTCTATTTTTATTTTCCGTCCTCGTTCTTCTTCTTGTCCTATTCTTCTTCATCTTGTTCAGCCACACCCTTGTTACAAAGTCTGCAGTGGCCAACTTTAAACGAAATAATAACCAAAGAAACTGCTGCAATTATGTACAAATCGTTGCACGGTCTTACACCTGAATATCTAGCTAAATTATTCACAAGAAAATCTCATCAAAACATCAGGAAACTGCCACTGATCTTTCACTTCCCTTAAGAAAAACAAGCAATGGGCAAAAAGCTATATCCTTCCGTAGAGCTAAACTTTGGAATAATCTTACATATGATTGTAAACATGCACCTACCCTTGCAACTTTCAAAAGAAGACTTAATAATATTTTTTAACAATGTGTATTATGTATTTATATTTGTATATTGAATTTTGTATAAAAAAAAGGTAGCACGGCCCTCTGAAAAGCAATCCGTTAGGACTGATGGGGTTACCGTGGATAAATAAATTTAGATAGATAGATTCATTATCTTCTTCTTATTCATTAGCTATTTTGCTCTTCTACCAATGGATCAATCAGAAGAGAATAAGGAGCCGAAGTGGACTGGCTTAATAGATTTACTGTGAGGCACAAAGTAAAGTAATTTAGACATAACTAATTGCAAAGTTGTATAGAAGGCAGTATTATTGAGGGTGGCTTTGGGATATCAAAACACGAAAACCCGGAGGAAAATTGGGACAAACCCGGAAACCCGGATGACCTTAGTTTTAAAAACTGTTTTAAGAATTTTACACATTGATATCCTTTGTGGGGATTAAAACCCGAAAACCCACACATTTTTGCTACAATACCCGAAACCCGAGCTAGAAAAATGGCAAAACCCGTTGCCCGTTAAATATACTCGACCCGAAAACCCGCACGATTTTTTGGAAAAACCCGAAAACCCTAGGGCAAAATCGGCCAAACCCGCAACCCGTGAAATCCCAAAGCCCCCCTCTATTATGGTCGAGTAGGTCGAGTATATCCGAGTACAAGATGGTCACAAAAAATCAACGACGAATTTGGCATGAGTACAACTGCAGCAAATCGAATAACGCAAAATAGAGATTCTGTCCGAAGAGCTGTCATTTGAATTGTTTGGAATTCCTGCAGCTCGTGTAATCTCTATCTTTCCTGGTAGGCAGAAGATCAAAAGAGCTGTTCTGCTAATGTTCTACTTGACAGACTTTCTGGTGCGAATATTTATCTTGTTCCAAGTGAAGCTCTTGTTGGAGGAGGACTTTCTACTCTTATTGATTGCCTTGCTGAAAGATTATGGTGAGTAACACAGCAACGCTGTTTCTTTATTTTCGTTTGCAATTTTTGTTATTGATTTCTGTTCATCTGTCGTGCTACTCTCTTATTCTACTTTCCCATTATCATTTTCATTTATTTTCCTTTCCTTCTCCTATCCTCCTTTTCCTTCTTGTTTTTCTTCTTCATCATTCCTTTTCTTCTTCTTTGCTTTCGCTTTTCTTCTCCCTATTGTCCTTCTTTTTCCTGCTTTTGTCTTTCTTGTTCTCTTTCTTTTTCTTGTTCTCTTTTTGCTTCGCCTTCTTCTTCTTCGGTGTCTTTTTCTTTGCCCTGTTGTTCCTCTTATCCTTCTTTTTAGCCCTCTTCTTTCTCTTTTTCTTCTTTTTCTTTATCTTCCTTTTCTTTATCTTCTTTTTCTTTATCTTCTTTTTCCTTATCTTATTTTTCTTTATCTTCTTTTTCGTTATCTTCTTTTTCTTTATCTTCTTTTCCGTTATCTTCTTTTTCTTTATCTTCTTTTTCTTTATCTTCTTTTCCTTAATATTCTTTTTCTTTTTCTTCTTTTTCTTTATCTTCTTTTTCTTTGTCTTCTTCTTTTCTTTATCTTCACCTTCCTTTTGTCTTTTCATATTTTCCTTCTTCTTCTCTTCCTTCATTTTCTCTCTCTTGTCCTTTATCTTCATCTTATTCTTCCTCTTCTACGTTTCTTTTTTCCTTCTTCTTCTCTGCCTTCTTCTTTTTCCCATTCTTATTCTTCTGCTTCTACTCTTTCTCCACTCTTCTTTCGCATCCATCATTACTAAAAGAAATCATCATCTTCTCTTTTCTGCTCTTTAACCTCGTTTTCTTCCTCTGGTCCTCCGGTCAATGTTATCCCTTTTCTTTCATTCTTTCCCTTCTAAACGTATTTAGTTTTACTATTTTTATCTTGCTTATTCTGCGTCATCTTCTCGTATTACTTCCATTTCTTTTCGTTTTTAGTCTTTTTGTTTCAAACATCTTCCTAACACCACTGTTCATGTCTACTTTATCCCAGGAAAGAAAAGAAAGAAAAAGCCTACCGTGTCCCCCTTGGTGGCACTTCTCCCTTGGGCACATTTGGTTACATAGAAGCATTTCAAGAAATGATCAGTCAGGTATTTTGACACATAAGATAACGCCCTGTTATGTAGCAGAACTGAGGTAAGAATTTGGGATAGGAAGAGGGTGATTTCAGGCCAAATTTGGGTCAAACATTTGGAGGTAATCCTGCGGTATTTTTTACTCACATATGAAGCCCATATAAGGTATGATTGAGAGGAACTCCTTCTAAATTTTTTTCAAGTTTTTTATCCCTATTTTTTAGAATGTTTTAGGCCGAGGCCAAAAGATCAAACATTTACCGTTTTTTGTCAAACATCTGAAAATTGGTTTTCAAACAATGTTTGAAAGTTTGTCCAGTTCGTCCACGTCACAAAAACTCGCTTGACAGGCAGAATTTGCCGAGCAATGTTTCGAAAAAAACCAAAACATTTCAAAGCATTTTTGCTTGCATGCCAAAATGTTTTTTGGTTATACAAGCAAAGATGTTTACGAATGATGTTTTGCGAAAAAGCCTTATCGTAAAACATTTTGCTTGACAAGCAAATTGCAAATGTTTGAGAAATAGAGATTGTTTAGCCAGGGCCTTAGTGTTGTGTATTTAAGTGTTTCATTTATGCTATTCTGCATTTGTTTACTTCAGGGTGTCTTACATAACTTTGATGACATCGTTATAACTTTGGGCAGTGGTGGAACTGTCGGAGGTCTTGCAGTTGCTAATTATTTGACTGGATCTCGACTCAAGTGAGACATTTTGTCTTTCATGCTTTTCGTAACTGCCTTAGAGTTGGTAGGCTGCTTTTTCAATAGGATACCCCAAGTAATGAAGGAAAAGACCGAATGAAATGATGGGCTAAAAGACAAATTCTTAATCTTAGGGTGTATTTCGTTTTCAAAAACGCACAAACTTGTTTGTGAGAGCATCTTTGCAACAATCGAAGGAGCGAGATTTAGATGGTGGGATGGCTATGTGATAAGAAGCAAAGAAGAAAGTGCAATTGGAACACTTTGGCGATGACTAATGGACACCTGATTACTAGTGGAAATTGAAAATTTTTTAACGCGTTCATTGTTTCAGAAATCAATAGCCGCTCCGCTGCGCGCAGCTAAATCAGCCAGTGGAAAACTGGCATGAGGCCGATCTGTATCAGACTATTTTCCGGACGGTCATCCGTAAAATTCGCGGAGCAAATACACAATAGACAATGTTTGTTCGCCGTATCGGATCTACCATCCGCCTTGTTGACGATTTCGTTGGCCAAGCATTTCAACAAAGGTATTGCAGACTTTGCATGTCTAATTCCCAGCTGTATTCAGCTTGAACTTGTCGCATCGAGGGCCTTCAGAAAATCTCTCTTATAAAATACAATGCTTGCATAAACGACATATTCTGTTTTTTCAGAATCCATGGTGTCTCAGTTTGCGGTCATGATGCTAATCACTTCTATGATCGCATCGATCAATTCATCAATGATTATGGATTAAAAGACGTCAAAGCAAGAGATATTTGTGATGTCATCGATGGTTATAAAGGAATTTGTTACGCAAATTCAACTGATGAAGAAATCGGTATGTTTTAGCATTTATTTTAGGCGACTTTCTACTTTTGGCAGATCCTCTAAATCCTAAAAACCGTAGACTGCCAGAGGGTACTTCGTTACTGTATGTGGTCAGATTGGAATGTGCACCAGATAGTTGAAATAATGAAAGTTCTGGGCGTCAATTGAACATTGCTTGAAGCAAAGCAGGGTATGCAGCAACGTCACATTGTAATCAACAGGTTTGAAAACAGCTTATTTCCACTGATACTACATTGGTGACCACAACGTGGCATTGCTTGAAGCAACAAGTGGAGCAACGTTACGTCAGTATCACCAATTTAGTAAATAGCCTATTCCACTTATACTAAATAGGTGACCACGACGTGCCGCTGCTTGGAGAATTGGATGGAGCAACTTCACGTGGTGATCACCAATTTAGTAAACAGCTAATTCCACTGATACTAAATTGGTGACCACGACGTCACATTGGTAGTAGCAACTTCACGTGGTGATCACCAATTTAGTAAACAGCCCATTCCACTTATACTAAATTGGTGATCACGACATGACATTGCTAGTACCAATTCATGTAGCAACTTCACGTTGCGATCACCAAATTTGTAAATAGCCTATTTCCATTTATACTAAATTGGTGACCACGACGTGTCGTTTCTAGCAGCAGTGTTTGCTACGACGCTATAAGAGGACCACTGCTAAATCTCAATTTCGCGCGTGCGTATTTCATTGGGTTAGTTGCTTTCTCATTTCACTTGCTCCTATGGGTACTCTTCGGACTCCATTTGTGTAGCGGGAAGAGGCAAAGTTTCTTGATAACCAACCAGAGCTTTCGAAAACAGTTCTAGGCGAAGGGTGCTAATCCAAAAAACGTTAAGGCAAGACAATAGAAAGATTTGAACAAATTTTTAATTCTTCATTAGAGAAGCCCCCTCTTCAAAGTTTACCCCTTGTCTTTAATAGCTGTATGATACTTTTTTCTAGAGCAACTGATAGAAATCGCTCAGTCGACTGGCATAGTATTGGATCCTGTGTATACTCTAAAGGCAACGAGAGGAATGCTAAAAGAATTTGAGGTCAATCCGTCGCGTTTTAAAGGAAAACGAATTTTATTTCTCCACACAGGTAAATGTGGATAATTTTATTTAAAATAGGGAAAGTTTGGGCCCCTCTTTGGCCATCCTTTTCCTCTTAAATAACGCGAAAGGGTCATATGGAGACTTCGAACCATATTCCAAAAGCTGTTGGAGCCGGCCATTAAAGCCTGAGAATGGCCTTTATTCTCAAAATGTTTAGACAAAAAGATCTATACTTTATAAGCAACTTTTCTCTAAAGCTTGTATGGATTTCTTAAGTGAAATTACAAATATTATGGTGAAAGTTTCTTGCAAAGTTTCTTAACCTCTCTTAAATGAAGCTTTTTTATGTTACGTTAACTCACTGTGAGGAGCTAAAATGCACCATTTGGGAATCACAACCTTCGCGGTTGTGATTTCTGTATTTTCAAACACATTTTCCTTTTCTCTTGCAGGAGATTCTTATGCACTGTACAACGGGCGAATAAACAATTTGCTTATAACTGGTGAAAAAACGCAAAACAAGGACTTTGTTGTTTGGAATGATGCTAACAATAACTAACTCTGATTGCGATTCGTTAGCATTAGGCCCTGGTTGAAGCATGCAACATTTTTGTCAAACATCTGAAATTTGCTTTTCAAGAAACTGTTTCTCCGTTTGGCCGTGTAGCGAACATTGCTCGGCAAACATTTCTTGCTTTTGAAGAGCAGAGCAGAAAATGTTTTGGAAATTTTTCAAAAACATCACTAACAATCGTAAGCACTTCTGTTTATGCAGCAATGTTTTGCGTCGAAGTCCATCGATCAAACATTGCTTATAAAGCAAAATCTCAAATGTTTTCCCAACAATGTTTTACAGTTTTGCCACGTCATTAAACATTGTTCGTCAAACATTGTTTTCCTTGCATCAAGCAAAAGTGTTCTTGAACTTAAACATAGCTAGTAAGCAAATTTTGCTTGTCAAGCAATGTTTGTTACGCTGCCAAACGTTCAAACATTGTTGATAAGCAAATAAGAGTGTTTTAAAAACAATGTTTGATCGCTTAGCCGAGTTGTGAAACGTTTCTCGTCAAACATTTTTTGCTTGCATCAAGCAAACAAGTTCTTTTTAGAATATCACAAAGCAAATTTGTCAAGCAATGCTTTGCGACGTTGCCAAACGTTCAAAAATTGTTGATAAGCAAATAAAAATGTTTTGAAAACAAATGTTTGATCGTTTAGCCGAGTTGTGAAGCATCTCTCGTTAAACATTTTTTGCCTGCATCAAGCAAACAAGTTCTTTTTAGAATATCACAAAGCAAATTTGTCAAGCAATGCTTTGCGACGTTGCCAAACGTTCAAAAATTGTTGATAAGCAAATAAAAATGTTTTGAAAACAATGTTTGATCGTTTAGCCGAGTTGTGAAGCATTTCTCGTTAAACATTTTTTGCCTGCATCAAGCAAACAAGTTCCTGAATTGTTTTAAAAACATTACAAAGCAAATTTGTCAATGTCAAGCAATGTTTTGTGACGTTGCCAAACATTCAAACATTGCTTGATAAGCAAATAATAATGTTTTAAAAGCAATGTTTGATCGTTTAACCGAATTGTGAAACATTTCTCGTCAAACATTTTTTGCTTGCGTCAAGCAAATAAGTTCCTGAATTGTCTTAAAACATTACAAAACAAATTTGTCAAGCAATGTTTTGTGACGTTGCCAAACATTCAAACACTGCTTGATAAGCAAATAATAATGTTTTAAAAACAATTTTTGATCGTTTAACCGAATTGTGAAACATTTCTCGTCAAACATTTTTTGCTTGCGTCAAGCAAATAAGTTCCTGAATTGTCTTAAAACATTACAAAACAAATTTGTCAAGCAATGTTTTGTGACGTTGCCAAACGTTCAAACACCGCTTGATAAGCAAATGGAAATGTTTCACAAACTACGTTTGATCGTTTTGCCAGGGCCTTAGCTCTTTTTGTCATTGTAAACTCTATTGTAGCCGTCAGAAAATGGATTTTATACTTAAAGTGAAAAGCATCTAATGTTTATTTAAAACAATAAAATGTTTATTTGTATATGCTAAATACTTTGCAATTCGATTCCAGTTATTAAGTACTTATAACATTGTCATTAAATGTGGTACATACAATCGTTGATAAGGTCAATCAGTAAAACAATTTAAACAACTACGGATTTTTTATCTGCACACGAGACATAATTTTTCAAGCATTTGGTGTCCCCCTGGACACTTATGAGTGACAAGAGACAACGAATTGGTTCACAGGGGGGGCTACGCACCATCGAGAACCATCTTAAAACAAAGATGGTAGATGAAAACATTGCAATTCGCGTTTCCCAGTTGCTTCTTAGGGTTGAGTCTGTGTTGCTGCAAAATGAACAATTTGATTCCTTACAGCGCTCCAACGTGGGCGTCTAGACTTAGATGTTTGCCAAAGTTCTACGTTAAGGTAAGGAAAAAATCGCACTTAGTTTTAGAACCCCTTGACCCTTCACTAGAATGTATTGTTTTTGTTGGGGGTTGGGGCCTGTTGTAGTGCAATGGCTTAACTGTGAAATCGTTGGGAATTGTGCATTTTATGAAGCAAGCATGAAAATTGGCATACCTACCCAGTTTGATACGCTGAAGATGATAGGATACAGACCCCAATCGAAAAATGCCCCCAGATGCTATTTTTAGACTGGGGTACTCGGTACCATACCTCTACAAGGGTTTCTACCATAACAATGCTGGGAATAACGATACTGACATGAAACTTGGCAAAAATGCACAGTTTGATACGCTGAAAAGATAGGATGCAGACCCTCCGGAAAATGCCCCCTTATTCTATTTTTAGACTGGGGTACTCGGTACCATACCTCTACAAGCCTTTCTATTGTAACTATGTTGGGAATTAAGATATTGCAATGAAACTTGGCAAGTATACACAGTTTGATAAGCTGAAAAAGATAGTATGCAGACCCCTCCGGAAAAATGCCTCCTTATTCTATTTTTAGACTGGGGGACTCGGTACCATACCTCTACAAGCGTTTCTATTGTAACTATGTTGGGAATTAAGATATTGCAATAAAACTTGGCAAGTATACACAGTTTGATAAGCTGAAAAGATAGGATGCAGACCCTCCGGAAAATGCCCCTTATTCTATTTTTAGACTGGGGTACTCGGTACCATACCTCTACAAGCGTTTCTATTGTAACTATGTTGGGAATTAAGATATTGCAATAAAACTTGGCAATCATACACAGTTTGATAAGCTGAAAAAGATAGGATGCAGACCTCTCCGGAAAATGCCCTTTATTCTATTTTTAGACTGGGGTACTCGGTACCATACCTCTACAAGCGTGTCAATTGAAACTATGTTGGGAATTAAGATATTGCAATGAAACTTGGCAAGTATACACAGATTAATAAGCTGAAAAAGATAGGATGCAGACCTCTCCAGAAAAGTGCCCCCTCATTCTATTTTTAGACTGGGGTACTTGGTACCATACCTCTACAAGTGTTTCTATGGTAACTATGTTGGAAATTACGATATTGCAATGAAACTTGGCAAGAATGCACAGTTTGATAAGCTGAAAAATATAGGATGCAGACTCCCTTTGAAAAAGTGTCCCCAGTTCTATTTTGAGACTAGGAGACTCAGTTCCATACCACTCTCAGAACGTTTCAATTATAACTGTGATATACTACGTTAAGATATTACAGTAGGAACATTCCTCGTATCTATATGCTTCAATGCTGCGTCAGACTGGCATACCTACTTTCAAGTATCTCTATTTCAATAACTATTAATTAGATGTTTCCACAAGTGGATACAACAATAAGTGGGATCCGAACCTGGGCTGCATGACCAGAGAGCCAACGACGTTTCCGCTGAGCTATAGAGCTCAATGAAATCGCCGAGTAACTCTCCAAGTCATACAGCCAAAGGCTCTCCTCCCGTCTGACGTTTTTTGTTTCCGCTATGTCGAGCCTTCTTCAGCACCATATCAATAACTATTGATTATTTACAAACTTATCATAAACTTAAAACATGTTTGTATGAAATGTTAATAATAAATTAAATAAGAAATAGTGGTCTAGTGCAAACCCCTCGCTAAACGCCACGTAACGCACTTTCAAGTATACAGTAAGTTGTATAAAACTGATGCAGTGTTGTTTATCATATTTACAATGCATTTTACTATGCTCATCAGCTTATCTTTCCTTAACTAAAGAGCATCTGGGGCTACGGCTCGTGTGCTCCGTTCATCTATATGCACCCATGCTCTCGCATTCAAGAATATATAAGAGCCAATGTATATGATAGAGGGTCTGTATGTTGAAAGTTTATAAATTTGCACCGTATAGAGAGGCAATTTTTACACATATACATGGCGAACATCAATGAGACCTATAACCATAATTCAAGGATATACAAATCATATGTTCATACTGTATGTACAAGCAGCTAAGCCTGATAACCATTTGAGTATATGACCTCTGTGCAAATTTAAAAAACTTTCAGCATACATGACCTCTATAGTATACACCGACTCTCGATATCGACCAATCTCCTCAGACCGTGTTCTTTGACGCGAGAACACGGGTGCCGGAGCATAGAAGTTATCCTTCCTAAATTCTCTTTAAGGAGATTAGATGCTGAGTACGGTGTGAAGGGAGCTGGTATTGTTAAATATATATTCATTATGATATACAACATTGCATCAGTTTTTATACACCATACTGTATAGATGAAATGCGTTGCAAGGCGTTTAGTGCGGGCTGGTACTAGGCCATTATTTCTCTTTTGATTATTAATTATTATTTCATTAAAAAAATCCAAAGTCTAAAAATAGAATGAAAGGTCATTTTTCCGAAAGGGTCTGCATCATATCTTTTTCAGCGCATCAAACTGTGTATACTTGCCAAGTTTCATTGCAATATCTTAATTCCCAACATAGTTACAATTGACACGCTTGTAGAGGTATGGTACCGAGTACCCCAGTCTAAAAATAGAATTAGGGGGCATTTTCCGGAGGGGTCTGCATCCTATCTTTTTCAGCTTATCAAACTGTGCATTCTTGCCAAGTTTCATTGCAATATCTTAATTCCCAACATAGTTACAATAGAAACGCTTGTAGAGGTATGGTACCGAGTACCCTAGTTTTAAAAATAGAATAAGGGGGCACTTTTCCGGAGAGGTCTGCATCCTATCTTTTTCAGCTTATCAAACTGTGTATGATTGCCAAGTTTTATTGCAATATCTTAATTCCCAACATAGTTACAATAGAAACGCTTGTAGAGGTATGGTACTGAGTACCCCAGTCTAAAAATAGAATAAGGGGGCATTTTCCGGAGGGGTCTGCATCCTATCTTTTTCAGCTTATCAAACTGTGTATACTTGCCAAGTTTTATTGCAATATCTTAATTCCCAACATAGTTACAATAGAAACGCTTGTAGAGGTATGGTACCGAGTCCCCCAGTCTAAAAATAGAATAAGGGGCATTTTTCCGGAGGGTCTGCATACTATCTTTTTCAGCTTATCAAACTGTGTATACTTGCCAAGTTTCATTGCAATATCTTAATTCCCAACATAGTTACAATAGAAACGCTTGTAGAGGTATGGTACCGAGTACCCCAGTCTAAAAATAGAATAAGGGGGCATTTTTCCGGAGGGGTCTGCATCCTATCTTTTTCAGCGTATCAAACTGTGCATTCTTACCAAGTTTCATGTCAGTATCGTTATTCCCAACATTGTTATGGTAGAAACCCTTGTAGAGGTATGGTACCGAGTACCCCAGTCTAAAAATAGCATCTGGGGGCATTTTTCGATTGGGGTCTGTATCCCATCATCTTCAGCGTATCAAACTGGGTAGGTATGCCAATTTTCATGCTTGCTTCATAAAATGCACAATTCTGACAACTAGCTGATATACTATTGTGTTGGCCTACCCAACTTTCTTTCTACTGTATCCTAAATCCTGCGTTACACATATTTTCATCCGAAATAAAAACCTAATGATTGATATAATTGCGCATGCATTTGGCTAATTAATGAACTAGTGGATGAATGTATATTTTCAATTTTAAAATGTTTGGAATGTTGTTTGTTTTAGGCTCAAAAGGTGTGAAATGTAAACACCAAAGAAACAAATTATGATTATTTCTAATACCTAAATCATATAATGTGCAGGACGGAAACAAAATTGTTAATTGCATTCTTATAAGCTTCTGCCAAAAGAAAACATTTTTCTTTTGACAGAAGCTTATAAATGTTCTGTCTTTAAGATAAAGACAATAAGTTATTGTTTTTTTTGCAGCTTGCGCAGAGAGAAACACCAATACATGAATGGTGTCTTCCTAAGGTCAAAAATGGCTTCAAAATTTCAATTAAAAGAGATGACATGACTGGTAGTATCTTGGCTGGTAATAAGGTAAAAAGAATAAAAACATTTTGTGTCCCAGTGGAGAGATGTGAATCAAATTGCCCTAATATTTGTTTTGGAACATCAAATTTTAAATGATTATGATGATGATGATGATGATGACGATGATCATTATGATCATGTTGATGATGATGATGATCAAGATCATGATCATGATCATGATGATGATGATAATGATGATGTGGTGATGATGATGATGATGATGATGATGATGATGATAATTATGATGATGATGATAATCATGATGATGATAATCATGATGATGATACTGTGACGATGATGATGATGATGACAACAGTGGTTGTGGTGGTGGTACAATGGTGGTGGTGGTGATTGTGGTAGTGGTGGTAGTGGTCGTGGTGATCAAATCTTTCAAATGAGCAATGACATAGCCAATATGTCACCAAGGCAGTTGACATTAATCATTGAGACTGTGTCAATATATAGTCTTAATAGTACATTAATCATTGAGACTGTGTTAATATATAGTCTTAATAGTACTCTTTTTCATTGACATGCTACTTCCTTTCACATTGATAAATATATTTTGCTATTTAGATTCGAAAACTGGAGTTCTTGCTTGCTGATGCCCTAGCACAGAAATGTGATTCTGTCATTACCTGTGGAGGAATACAGTCAAATCATTGCCGGGCAACAGCTCTTTCTTCAAAGCTGGTTGGACTAAAATGCCATCTTCTTCTTAGAACATCACAAGCAGTAAGAAATGTTTTTTTATTTTTAACATCAGTCTTCCAGTCTCTTTGTTTTTGTATCATTATAAAATTAAATTTCTTCTTGCAGGAAGAAGATCAACAAAACTGCACTGCTAATGTTCTGCTTGACAGGCTCTCTGGTGCAAAAATTTATCTTGTTCCTAATGAATCTCTTGAAGGAGGACTTTCTGCTCGTATTGATTTTCTTGCTGAAAGATTACGGTAAATAAAAGCTGGTTCTTCTTCATCATTGTCTTTTCTTAATCTTCACAATCACCTTCTTTACCTTCTCCATCTACTTCTTCATTTTTTCTTCATTTTCTTCATCATCACCATCATCTTGTTTTTCTTTGACGTCATCTTCTTCATCATCACCATCATCTTGTTTTTCTTTGTCGTCATCTTCATCATCATCATCATCTTCTTCATCTTCCTCTTTTTTATCTTCCTTTTCATTATCTTGCTCTTCTTCTTCTTCTTCATCATCATCTTCGTCTTCACCATCTTCCTCTTCATCTTCTTTCTCTTCATCTTCCGCATCTTGTTCTTTTCTTCTTCTTCTTCATCAGTATCTTCTTCGACATCTTTCTCTTTGTCATCTTCTTTATCATCATTTGCCTCTTCTTTGTCTTCCTCTTCATCTTCATCATCTTCCTCTTCATCATCGTCTTCCTCATGATCATCTTTTTCTTCATTTTCTTCACAATCATCTTCTTCATCTTCTCCTTCATCCACTTCTTCAGTTGCTTTTTCTTCTTCTTCTTCACCATCATAATCTTGTTTTTCTTTGTCATCATCATCTTCTTTTGTTCATCATCACCTTCCTCTTCATCAACTTCCTCTTCATCTTCTTCCTCTTCTCTTCATCATCTTCCTCTTATTCTTCTTCTTCTTCTTCATCATGATTTTCCTCTTCATCTTCCACTTTGTCATCTTCTTCATCACCACCTTCCTCTTCATCATCTTCCTCTTTGTGTCCATCATCTTCTTCTTCATCTTCTTCCCCTTCATCATCTCCTTCTTCTTCTTCCTCTTCATCATCAGCATCTTCTTCTTTATCATGATTTTCCTCTTCATCTTCCACTTTATCATCTTCTTCATCACCCCCTTCCCCTTCATCTACATCATCTTCCTCTTCGTGTCCGTCATCTTCCTCTTCCTCTTCTTCCTCTTCATCATCTTCCTGTTCTTCCTCTTCTTTATCATCAGCATCTTTTTCTTCATCATGAACTTCCTCTTCTTCATCTTCCTCTTTGGCATCTTCTTCATAATAATATTTTTCTTCATCTTGTTCACAATCATCTTTCACATCTTCTCCTTCATCCACACAACTATAAATAAATATTATTACTTGTTAATCCTTAATTTCCAGGAAAGAAAAAGAAGAAAAAGCCTACCACGTTCCCCTTGGTGGTTCATCTCCAATTGGCACATTTGGCTACGTAGAAGCATTTCAAGAGATGATTAATCAGGTTTGAAACAATAAAAAGAATTAATTGCTGAGAGATTGAAACATGCAGCGGAAAAATTTTAGGAAAAATTTTAGGAAATTTTGCCTAGTTAATAACATGTAACACATCTGACACTATTGCATTTCCTACTTTATATTGTATTTTCTTTAAAACTACGATCAGATAAGCGTCAAACCATGTGTAATAAGAGAATCATATAGGGAGTAGAGCGCAGCAGTGCTGAGACAAGGGGCACGGGGCAGTCGCCTTCTCCCCAATCATTTTCAAAATGGATTTTCTAGGCTAAATCTGAGCAGTCAGTAAAGTCTCGCTCAGCGCAATTTAAAAACCCCGGGGGAGAACTTTGTATGATAATGAACTAAAGAGCTCAATAAAATCTTCAAGATGGCACTACAGATAGCCCAAAACTCTCCTTGTTTAGCTCTGTGTTTCGTCTTTGTTGATATATTTATAAGTTGTCAAATCTTTCTTTTTATTCTTGCAGGGTGTCTTACAAAATTTTGATGACATCGTTATGGCCATAGGAAGCGGAGGAACAATTGGAGGTCTTGCAGTTGCTAATCATTTGACAGGATCTCGACTCAAGTAAAGAAAATTGCGTTTTATTTCCAATTGGACTTAAGCATGTTGCTTTGCTGGTCCAAATAAACTAAAATACATTTAGCGTTGGCTTTCATTGTGCTCCCTCAAGGATATGAAGGCCATAATAGTAGGATTAGAGTTAGAATGTGCCATGTCCCCTACAAGTTTTCTTAACATATTCCTTACAGTATGTTTCTCTCTTTTTCCCAGAATTTCACCAAAAATATCCCGTTAACCCTTTATTTTGTCCGGAAATTATCCCTTATCCCTTTGGTTTTCTCTAGAAATATCCTATTACTCGAAAGAAAGGTGAAATGTGAAATGGTTATTTAGCACCAGTCGTTTGGATCTTAGTAGTAGGTTAACTAATCGAGACCTCGACCGTGGCCGGGCTCGAACCCTGACCACACTAATCTCCTGAGACCACCAGTCAGCTGGATTACACCACGACGCCACTGCATCTTCAAACCTATTCTAATATGGCCTCGATATGCTATTCATTTGTTATTTATTTGTCATGAATGTCGAACACTAGGATAGATTTTCCACAAGTAGCATACCACAATAGATGGGATTCGAACCTGGACTGCATGATTAGAGAGCCAACGACGTTTCCACTGAGCTATATATAAGGCTCAATGAAATCGCCGAGTAACTCTCTGAGTCATACAACGTCGTCATATACATGGTACTGAAGAAGGCTCAACATAGCCGAAACACAAAAGCCAAACGGGAGGAGAGTCTTGGGCTGTATGACTCAGAGAGTTACTCGGCGATTTCATCGAGCTCTATATCTCAGTGGAAACGTCGTTAGCTCTCTGATCATGGTTCGAATACCATCTAATTGTGGTATGCCACTTGTTGAAATGTCTAAGTTCAATTAAGGACAGTTTTTATTCGTCGAATCTCTTCTAATGAATTCTTTTTCTGATTGCAGAATTCATGGTGTAGCAGTATGTGATAATGCTGATTATTTCTACGATCACGTTGATGAACTGATTAGTGATTACGAATTAAGTGATATCAAAGCACGAGATATCTGCGATATAATCGATGGTTATAAAGGACTTGGTTATGCTAAATCAACTGATGAAGAAGTCGGTATGGTTCTTTCATTTTGTTCAATCATAGGTTCAACGAGAGCATAGCAAAATTCGTTACGCTTGCACCCTTTAGGCCCTGGCTAAACGATGAAACATTGTTGGTCCAACATTTTAGATTTGGTAACAACTAACTAACTATAACTACAGATGACATTCGCTATCTCGAACTCTCAAGGGAAACTGGAATTCGTTCGAGATAGCGAATGTTCGAAATAACGGATGCCCTATATAAATATAAAAATTATAGTTTTTAAGTCAGAAAAGGAGGTCCTATTAACATGCAGGGTTACTGATCCCAAATTTCATCAAACAAGTCTGGTATTATTTACATAGGAGTCAAAGCTCATCTGCTTTCAACCCTGCTATTTGAGAAATTGAGATAATGGCGATGCAGCACATCTCGAAAGAGAACAGCTTCATCTATTGTATACATGGGTAGCATATCACTTAGCTGCTGCCATTCCCAATCCGCTAGGTGAACTTATACATATTTTGAGCCTTTCTCTTTATCCAGTTCAGCAAAAAATTTAGCAAAGTTCGAGATAAAGAGCAGGTTTTCCTCCATGGGAAATCGAAAATGGTTCGAGACAGCGAATGTTCGAGATAACGGGGTTCGAGATAGTGGATAATTTTTCTGTACAAACCCTTATACCAAAACGAGGGGAAATGGAAAATCGTTCGAGATAGCAAATGTTCGAGATAGCGGGCAGTCGAGATAGCGGATGTCAACTGTAACCAACTAACTAATTAACTAACTAACCAACTAACTAATGAACTTACTAACTAACTTACTTACTTACTAACTATATAAGTGAATGACTGACTGACTAACTAATTAACTAACTCACTAAACAACTAACTAGCCAACGTATAAACTAAGTATTTCACTATCTAATTAATTAAACAAATAACTAACTAACTAAGTAACTAAATAACAAACTATTTAACTTTTCTTTAATTCTCAATTCGAGTCTAAAAAATTCACGAAGATTATACTACATGTGCTTTCTGTATGACGAATGCTTTTTATTTTGTGGTTCAGAGCAATTGATTGAGATCTCACAGTCGACTGGCATAGTATTGGATCCAGTGTATACACTAAAGGCAACGAGAGGAATGCTGGAAGAAATTGAAGTCAACCCGTCGCGTTTTAAAGGAAAACGAATTTTATTTCTCCACACAGGTAAATGTGACCACTTTTCATTTAAAGCAGGGGGGAAAGTGGTACGTCTCTCTCTCTTTCTGTCTGGTCAGCTGTCTGCTGTTACAAGGCTTCCGAGGCAATTAAATTTGTTAAATTAGGGGATATCCGCATCTTAACCTCTCAGTTTACTTAAAAGTGGTACTTTGCTCTTTGAAACTGTCTTTTTGGTGTTAAGCGAGAGACCCATTTGTTTGCTTCATTCTATGACTTTGTCTAAAGTGGCCTTCAATCCAATCTCGCTTCCACTGATAAGAACACGAATACACCATCCAATTTTGCCCATGAATCCGACGAACATTATGAAAAATTCAGGCCTGAATGCAGAGAAAGAAAAAATATTATACCCACTACACTCTTTTTTTTATAAGAATAATTTTATAAGAACACGAGCCTGGATTTTGCTTGGATTTTAAGA
Organism: Chrysaora quinquecirrha; assembly: GCA_014526335.1. NCBI lineage: Eukaryota > Metazoa > Cnidaria > Scyphozoa > Semaeostomeae > Pelagiidae > Chrysaora > Chrysaora quinquecirrha. The sequence continues at coordinate 3,919,011 of JACTAT010000040.1, forward strand.
ACAAAATAAGAACAAGCTGAGGCTGGCCTTTTCATAAGCCCTAAGAATATCAGCTGAATATGAAAGTAAGACAATCAGAATGAATGTAAAAAGCAAGCAAACAAAGAAATAGACAAGAATGCTGCATTTTCACATAAACCTAGTACCACCCAAGGCAATCATTGAAAAGTATAGATGTCTAACTAGCCAGGGAGTTAAGAACAGGTTAAGAACATTTCAGGCTCAAAAACGGCAAAAATTTAAGAGCAGCCAGTCTCGATCAAAATTTTCTGGTTCTTATAAATAAAGAGTGTAATTGAGAAAGACGCTCTTGAAATCGAACAGTCACGTATGTTAGCATACAGATTTACGCATCCCCTCAAGTCTGCTATCTTAATTTTTTTAAGATTTAACCCTCTATGTTTTTATAGGAGGTTATTATGCAGTTTACAACGGAAGAATAAACGATTTGCTTACGAAGGGTGAACATACGCAAAACAAAGACTTCACTATTTGGAATGATGGAAGCAAGAGCCCACTTTGATGGCTGCAGCTGCTTAGCAAAGCTTAACAAAATGAAGATTATTGTCAGGGTAATGTATAGTTGATTTAAAGCATTGACAAATTTGGGACAAATTTTTGTAGTTCTGGATTTTTGATTGCGAAATAAAACTTTATATAAATGCAATTGCAAACTTTTGTACTCCTATTCTATTCTGCTTATTGGTGTTTGTCAAGTAATGTTTTGTGACGTGGCAAATTCCAAATGTTTGACAGACGATGCTTGAACGTTTGATCCTTGGTTAGGCCAAGGCCTAAACTGGACGCATGAAAATAAGAAGTATGTTGTATATTTGATTGATAAGATGTGTTGTATGGTTAAATTACTGAAATCAATTTCAAGAGCGTAGAATACAAATCAATTTGATCTCTTTGTGTCTGTGTATTAACATCTTTCAGTCAACAACGACGTTCACACAGACCTAGACTCATGTTTAGCATTCTACAAGCGAGTCTTACTCGCAGTCTGCTACTTTGGGTTTGACTCCCACGAAAGTCAAACTTACAAGGAAGAGTAATGGTCGCCAGCTCTCTGTAAATCCAGGCAAAAGGCAGAAGGAATGGGGCCTATTATAGTGGGGTGCCAGAAGCCGCGAAATCGCAGGGGTCGGAAAAATCAGGGGCTTGAAGCCGCAATCCGTAGTCAAATAAATGACAAAGCCGCTGCCAATTAACATCACTCGTGGACATAACACTGATGGCTCCAATAGCTTGTCAAGCGACATTTATCCGGTCGCTTGTTTGTCTGATCGCTTGGTTACTTTTCCTACTTCGTTTTCTAGCGCCACAGAGCCCTCTTCACGCATATTCCTTGTGAAATTCAGAATGTATGTAGCCTTTTTCCGCTCATAAGCCGCAGCCGCATGCACAATGCCGCAAACCGACGTCAATACACATCAAAAAACGCAAGACGCAACTTTTTCCGAAGCCGCAAACCGTAGAAAAAGCATTGCAAAATCCGTAAGCCGCACTCAAAATAGGGGTCGAAGCCGTGAAGTCGCAAACCTATAATAGGGCCCCTCCTAATAAGAGTGGGGAGGCTGGAAATTTTCAAAAAATTAATTAACGGGGGGTGGCAATTAGGCACCTAAGAGTAGCTTGCGAAGACAGCACTCGTGTATTTCTATCAACCAATCAATAAATTGTACAGCTTGCTGTAACAGCTGCCTTTTTATTTGCATTGCTTTTTTGTCCCACTTTGATGCTTATATACCGTAACACAACTGAACAAACTAAATTATAGGTTTGATATGAACTGAATATTGCTGTATATAACGCCACGTAAAGCTAAAGACAAAGCGGCATGCTAAATATATATTTTTTGTGGACTGATTGAGCGTTATTCCTTCTTAATGCAAATGTATAATTAGAGTGCGGTATCGTATAATCTGCTGTTTTGAACTTGTAAATGTAGTTAAAATATAAGAATGTCGAAATCATTGTATATATTATCGTTGCTACTCGTTCTACAGCCTGTTTTAGCTTTTGAAAAACTGAAAGAACAGCTCGATCGAATCACGTACCATCAAGATGAGGAATTATTGAAATTACCAAAGGACCAATACCATAAAGGGGTAAGAAAAAGTTATACTAGTACTCTTTTTTTTATAAGAATATTGTTTATAAGAATATTCAGGCTCAGAATCATCCTATTTTTAAGAATATTGTAAGAATATGCTCAGCCTCAGCTCTCCCATATTTCTGTCTCATTTTTCAGCAGATGCCTGTTTTGCAATGTTAGAACGAAACTTCATGATTGTTAACAACATTCTTTTTGTTATAATAGTTAAATATTTCTTTCGCTCGACCATATGAGATGATTTTTCTTTTAACTATGTTCCCCTAAAACCGCATATCAGATTTGAAAAATAAGAATACTTTAAGAATATATTCAGGCTCAAAACGAACATTTTTTAAGAATATTGAGGCTGGACAAAATTTATAGTATTCTTATAAAAAAGAGTGTAGGTTTGAGGCAAAGTATGTTATTTTGGACTAACACAAGAGCTACACTTCATAGTGCTGAAAACCATCAATCCGAAAATTGTAACGAGAAATCCCAGTGAAAAATAAAACAGTCTTTATACTGAAGTTCCAAAAGAAAATAAACTACACTTTTTTTTTAATAAGCAACCGCTCAATAAGCAAATAGGGCTGAACTGACCATAACATTAAGCAACTTGAGGGCTCAATTGAATTACTGTAAGCAACTAAGAACTCCAACAACCAAGCTTATTCTCTTTCTTGTGTTAGGAAATTGTTCTTCGTTCTTATGTTTTGCATGTTGAAGTTCGTTAGCTAACGTTTTTCCACTTACTGTCTCCCAAAAGTCATGTTGTAGGCCTAACAGATGACGATTTTGACCCGCGAAATCAGAGGTGGTTAGTAGGTACAAAAATGTTAAGCATCGTTTAAGCAAATGTGAGGGCTGAAATGTCTAAAATGTTAAGCAACTTTGAGGGCTGGACGAAAGTCAAGTTGCTTATTAAAAAAAAAGAGTGTAAGAAAGTTATACAGGGTGGCCCAAAAAAGGGACCCCCTTAGGTAAATAATTTCTGTATAAATTTTCTCAAGGAGGAATTTTATCAAATTTATACCAGGTAATATTCAAGTCAAGTGCGCTATCGTGTAGAAATATGTTGGTGATAAGAGCTTCCATCTCGGCGCAATGGGACATTAAATTCATGATGTCCAAAAACCAGCTGTTTATATTCCATCATTGCGTACTGTACTGCAATCGTGCGTGAAGGAGAATCATTATCCCAGAGTAAAATTGTCACGACCATTAATGTATGGTCAGTCATATTAGTGAAGTGTTTTGAGCAGGATTGAGGACATTTTGAATATCATTTGACTGAAAGAATGAGTTATTGATTTTCTGTTTTGTTGCGTAAGGATTACGTAAGGGTATAAAGTTGCATATTTTGTTACAGTACGTTTTTGGATTGTAAAGTTTTAAAGTCAATTTATTCAGAGATACTAACCCATATCATCATGATATTTACACGATATATCTCACTTGAGTTGAATATCATGTAGTATTAATTTCATGAAATTCCAACTTAAGAATGAATTATTAATAAATTATTTAGTTAGGGGGGGTCCAAGCAATGTTTGAACGTTTTTTTGGGCCACCCTGTATAGTTTGATCTTAGGCTTTTCAAACATTTGAAATTGATTTGCATGTCAGGCTGAATTTTTACCGTGTTTGGCAACATCGTAGAACATTGCTTCTCAAATATTTTTTTACACCAAGCAATAAATGTTCCTGGACTTTTCATAAACGTTGCTAGCAAATTTTGCTTGCCAAGCAATTTTTTTTTCGACGTGGCCAAGCGCTCAAACATTGCTTGAGCAGCAAATTTCAAATGCTTGACGAACTTAGGCTCTGACCAAAAGTGTTTGACCGATTGGCCACATCATAAAACATTATTTAGCAAACAGAACTTGTTTGGCAACGTTTTCCAAAAACTTCAAAAGCATTTTCTACTTTTTGCAAGCAAACATGTTTAGCGAGCGATGTTTTGCCACGCGACCAAACGGTCAAACATTGTTCGACATGTGAATTTCAAATGTTTCACTTACGATATTCGATCATTTGACCAGGGCCTTAGGCTCAAACATTTTTTGTCAATCAATTGAAACTTGCTTGCCAAACACGATGTTTGACCGTTTGGCCACATCACAAACATAAGTCGTTAAACATTTTTGCTTTAATACGCTCAAGCAATACACTTTTTCTAATAAGCAACTTGACTTTCGTCCAGCCCTCAAAGTTGCTTAAAATTTTAGACATTTCAGCCCTCAAAGTTGCTTAAACGTTGCTTAACATTTTTTGTACCTACCAACCACCCCTGACTTCGCAGGTCAAAATCGTCATCTGTTAGGCCTACAACATGACTTTTGGGAGACAGTAAGTGGAAAAAAGTTAGCTAACGAACTTCAACGTGCAAAACATAAGAACGAAGAACAATTTCCTAACACAAGAAAGTTAATAAGCTTGGTTGTTTGACTTTAAGTTGCTTACAGTAATTCAATTGAGCCCACAAGTTGCTTAATGTTAAGGTCAGTTCAGGCCTAGTTGCTTATTGAGCAGTTGCTTATTAAAAAAAAGTGTATATGACCATTTGGCCACATCACAAAATATTGCTACAAAATATCGGTACACGCATTAAATGTTTTTGAAGTTTTTCGGAAACATTGCCGACCGAAGTCTGCTTGCTAAATAATGCTTTGTAACTGTCAAACATTGCTCATGAACATAGTGTTGTAAAGCAAATCTTTTATATTCGAGCAACAATGTTTCGTTGTTGTGCCAGGGCTTAAAACCTTTTACTTGCATTGTCAACTCGATATTTAGAATAGTGTCTTTAGTTTAATGTTTTGTTCAAAACTAGGTATGTTTAAATCAAAGAATGTGTTTTAGTGTCTATTCATTTCTTGTCCTCTGGTGGAAAACAAAAAGAGTTTTCCCATTTTTTTGTTCTACTGCTTTCTAATTCTGGCATCGCCTGGATTTTTGAATATTTTTGGGGATTTTTAGCCGATAACTGCGAACACCCCACCCCACCAACCCTTCGAGCTCAGACAATAGCGCAAAACATGTCTCTTGACTCCCTGTAATGGCCTATTGTTGTCCTGTTTCGGCGTTTTGCCTTGCTGCCTGCTTGCGCTATTGATTTCTCCAAGAATTCACGAAAAGTTTCTTGTGTTTGAAGCAATGAGCAGAACAGAGTAAGCCTGTTTTCTTATATTTTGAATAATCATGAGTCTTATCAAATTCAGAGGAAAATAGTCATGCTGAATGTGTGTGTTTATTCACAACAGTAGCTTGTACTTCTTGTAGCGTGGCTGACTTGACTGGGCCTAAACAGAGTTTTAAAATGGTGGTCTTTTCGCTGGTCTTTTGTTCTGAATTTATCACGAACATTGGTTAAAAGCAAGCCAGTAAGCGAGTTCGCTGGATAAATATTTGATTGAAATAGTATTCGATGCAATAGCTGAAATGGAGCGGTCAGAAAAAGGTGATGAACATTGTAGAAATGGCGGGGAAGTTTCTTGCACGCAAGTCACAGACAAAGACATGAAAAATGGGCCTAAAGACGGTAGTACAGCTCTCGTGTCTGAGAGTAAATGTAAAGAAAATAAAAATGTCTTTGGAAGTAAAGATAAGATGGTTTTAGATAGCAAAAATAATAAAGTTAGTGGGTCAAATGAAAAAGTTCAAAAGGGGGAAGAAAGTAAACTGGACTTTTCTTTGAAAAATATTGATATAAAGAAAATTGAGGATGGAGACACAACTTCAAAACAAGAAAATTTGAAAGAAAATAATTATGAAAAGAAAGTCAACAGTAAGTTAGAGGAAAGCAAGGTTGCTGGAAATGGGGTGAAAACGGAAAGGATGGGAGAGAAAAACGTGTGCACTGAAAAATGCACTGAAGAAGCAAGTGATAGCCAAAAAGGGTCTAAATCCAAAAGTGTTGAGACTGAAAATCATGAGAAAACATTGAGAGTTTACAAGAATGCTGGGTTGAAGAACTCCATGAAAGAAGGGACATCAAAAGGCTGCAAAGAAACAAAGGAAAATACAGAAGAAGAAACCCAGGATGATCCTGAAGAAACAGAAATTACTGAAAGTGAGGAAGAAGAGAGTAAAGAAGTTAAAACTTTAGAAAACAAACCTAAGGAACAAGAATTGATAAATGAAGATACCAAAGAAGAACGAAACAGGAAAACAAAGATGCTCACATCCGAAAATGCTTCTTCTTTTGATGATGAGAAAAACGATGATGACAGTGAAATGGATTGTGATGATTTCAGTACAGATATCAGTGATAAACAAACTGATGATTATCCCCTGTTTGCAAAAAGAGCTTCAAATGATCCCAATTTTGCAGTGGTTTTCTCTTTTCTATCCTTATTTGGAAGTCTCCTCAACATACAAGAATTTTCTCTCAAAGACCTTGAAGATAGTCTTGATAATTGTACTGACTTCGCTACGGATGCAGGTAATTTGTTTGTTTTTGTTTTTGTTTTTATGTTTCTGAACAAGATCTATACATATAAAACAGAACTGTTTGTATGTATGTATATATGTTCGCTTATAACTCAAGAACCACTATACAGACCACAAAATAAAAACATTTTTCAAAAACATTATGAATTAAAAGAATTAAATATTAAGTATAGTAGAATTGAAATAAAATGCAATGGGATTAAGACTTCTTGAAGCCATGTTGACGTCAAATTAATCAACATTATGCTTATTAGTTGTACGATTCGGCTAAACAAAAGCTGATTGATACAAGAAACAATTAATATATCAAATTAAACATGTGAGTGAATTGTACCCAAAAAAGACTCAACTTTATTAAAGGAACGTTGAAATTTCAACCATGCATCAACGGGTACCTGGGCTAGTATGTTATGTTTTTGTTTGTTTGTTATTTACTGATTAAAACATCAAGTGCATTTGAACAAATGCCACCCAATCAACACAATCAAGCAATCAGCTAGTTAATAGGTGCAATTTAACAGTGACTGAAATTCTAAAGTTTTGACAATTGTGTGTCACAGCCAGCATGCAGAGTATGGTATTCTCCAACATGATCTTGAGTGCTCCATAGCCCAATTGTAGGATGCACAAAAGGGTTAAAAAACCTAGCACAGGCAAACCACTTTCACAAAACTTAAATTATTTTACAATCTTTATTCATGTACCACATGTTATTTTCAAACCAAACCTTGAGATCACACAGTACAGTTCTCCACATTATTGAGAAAACACCAAGTTTTTAATAAGATGTTTCTCACAAAACACTTGCAACTTGCAATGATACTTGCAGTTCAGCTGCAATGGAGACTGCGGTAGAATTGCAATAGCAGTTCAACACGAGACATTATTACATTACAATCTTTTCTTTTCAGCCCAGCATGGTCTTTTGGAGAAATTACACCTCAAATTGTTGAGAAGATTGTCTAGATCTTACAAAACACAATTCAGTTCTCTTGCACAAGTTTCAAGTGACAGGCTACTGAAGTATTTGATCAGAGTAAGTCAATAGTGATAATCTTCTGTATTACCTTTTACACTTACTACTGTAAGCCCTAACTAAACAAAGCCAACATTTCATCGAGCATTGACCAACATTTGTGTTAGTTGAAATGTTGGCAGCATTTCACCACCTTGGTTGGATGAGCAAACTAGTGTGATCAGACCTACCATAATTTTATGCTTCTAGCATAATGCTGGCTCAAATATAGCCATTTAGCATATTTGTTCCCATTTTTGCATAATTTTGAGCCTGTTGACATGGATTAGCGTATTTTATTTTTGCATTATTTTTCTAAATATAGCCTATTTTCTTAGCTTGAATTGAATTCTCGCATAATCATGATAAATACACCTTTTCAATGAAGAGCCTCGTTTCCAAAATTTACGAAAATTTGTTCGTACAAGAATTTTGACCCAAAATTCAGACTGAGCACCTTCATTTTAGTGTAGAGGGAAATTTTTACATCTCTAATCCTTGCGATGTTGATTTTATAGTGATTAAAAGTTTGAAAATTTATAAAGGATTTGACCGTGAAAATCGCTTGGGGTGAAATTTTACACCCTCAGTCATTTTGCACGGTCAAATCCCTTACAAATTTTCAAACTTTTTATCGCTATTAAATCAACATTGTAATGACTAGAGTTATAAAAATTTGCCTCAACACTAAAACGAAGGTGCTGAATTCGAATCTGAAGTCGAAATGTTTCTGTGAGGCAATTTTCAAATTTTTTGAAAACGAGGCCCTTAGTTGAAAAGGTGTATTGAGATCTGGTCAGGCCAACATCATGTTGGAGAATGTTGGCTGAAGTTTGATCCAGACATGCATATTCACAGATGTGCTAACAAATGTTTGCTCCAGATATACATATAAATCATGATATTGATTCTAGTCTGTGTTGGTGATAAGTCCAATAGAATCATGTCAGTGAGACTCCTTAGCCCTAGTTTTCATGGTGCCTGCCTTGTCAGAGCACTCCTAGCGTGTCACTGGAAAAATAGGCTTACTTATTTAAATGTTTGTTTTTATTCAAGTTTTCAAAGCACAGTGAGCTTGATTTGGCCTGGGACCTTGAAAAGTTTGGTTATCATGTGCTGGGAAGTTCCGAAAGATTGATTCTTCTTAAGGTAAGAGCCATTCAAATTCGAGCTTATCAATTTTATAATATTTTTCTACCGCTTGCCACATTCAGAATTTCAGAGTTGTGATAAAAATCAGATATATGGCTACGTGAAAAATTATGTTTAAAAGAGATGTGCTGAAATTCAGGGCATTAAAAAGTTAGGGATTGAAAATTAGATGGGTGCAAACTTTGATGTTATTTAGAGGAACTTAGGTATGCTGTGTTAATTTGTGTAGAAGCTCCCCTTCTTTTAAATGCTCTCTCGTTTAAATAAAAACCTCCGCTAACACTTAAATTATGTTTGAGCAACCCCCTGTTTTGAATTCCGCCTTCACAGAAATGCTCCTCTGAAAAATGGAGCATTTATTTGAATAAGTGGCCGTTTTCAGTTGATAACTAACTAAATATTATTAGAAATATTGGCTGATCTTTCACATGTTCTGGCTCATAACACACTTCAAAATGTCCTCTTCTGTGAAATCCTGAGGTCGCTACATGCTGTGACAAAAATGCTGTGACAGAAGTTCTACCAAATTCGATTTGCATGGTAAAAAGAATTGGTGCTAGAAAATTTTCAGGAAAATGTGTGAAAACAATGCAATATGTTGCGTCTCCAATGCAAAACAACGGAGTACGTGTTGGAACATTATTGGCAACTAACGAAAACATGTCACAAACAGTTCAACCAAATCAATATTCTGCAACAGTGATTTCTCTGGTCACAGAGCATTTGCTCGAAAATCTTTGCCTGCAAAACATGTGGGACATTTAGTTTCTACAGTCGCGGCAACAATTGTTTATCTTGACCTGTCGCCATTTCAAGGAGAAAGTCGCACGGCTTGAATGCCTCCCCCACTCGGTATTTGATACAAGGATGAATTTCAGTCAAATCGATTTTACTGAGTTTATTGCTCTTTGTTTTAGGCTTTGTGTGAAATTCACTTTGACGAAAATCCAAGATTCAAAACTCATTTCACAGATGAATATATCAAGACTGATAATATTGATGGTTTACGTTTGCAACCATTTGGACATGACATCAATGGCCGGATGATTTGGTTTCAACAGGTTACTTCTTAATCTATTCAATCTGTATCAATCTGTATCAATCTCGATTAATCTTTCAGAAGGCTTCCAAGGCTAGAAAACAGAATCCATGATATTGAAAAAACAGGAATTCTGTAAATCTGAGGCTTTTTTTCCTCAATTTGTTCCAAACGAGTAAACTTTCGCAACAAAATTTTTGTTTGCCTCATACCCATTCGCGGAGTTTCTCCTGGCAGCTAGTAAAATTCCAGTCTCGTTCGAACTTCAAACCGAAAATCTCTCGAGAAGCCTCGGAAACCTGCTTTTGAAGACAGAATGCTTTGGAGCTCAAAAACCTGCCTTTTTCGTAAAAATGGCTTATAAAAACTCTTGGTTTAGAAGCACGCACCCTTTTTTTATTAATCTTTTCGGAAATCCTTCTATAGCTGCCTTTAGACTACAGTAAGACCGTGTATTGAGAAAAAATCTTTTTGCTGCAGTGGCCAAATCATCAAACATTTTTGTCAAACATTTGGAATTGGCTTACCAAGCAATGTTTGAACGTTTAGCCACGTCGCAAGCTTGAAGAAACAGAATTTGTTGCGCAATGTTTTTGAAAAAGTTCAAAACATTTTTGCTTGATGCAAGTGAAGAATATCTGAGCATTGCTTCTCGACATGGCCAAACGGTAAAACATTTTGATTGGAAAGCAAATTCAAAATGTTTGACAAACAATGTTTGCTCATTTGAACAGGGTCGTGCGAAGTAGACTACAAAGGATGAACCCCATTCGTGGTTTTGGGGTCTGCCTACATCACTGACATAAAGTCTCCAAGATGGTGCTGCACAGAAACAAAAAGCTCGTCGTTTCACTCGAATTTTGCTTGTAATATATTTCGTAACATAGAATTTCTTAGAATTCTTTCTGTGGAGTTAGATGAATTTCTTATATCTCTAGGACCATGTGGCGGGATTTAGAGTTTATTCTGAAGAGGAAGATGATGCTGATGGTAGCACGTGGAAACTTATTGCTAGGTAAGGCAAGAACGAAAATAAGATTTGTCATTGAATATGCGCACTACTGAATGTAGAAAAACAGCTTTCACAAGAACCACTTGTTGCAAGCTATACTCGTAGTTTTTATGAAAGTGGGGCTATTTTCTGGAAGATAGGGGCCCTTACTAACTTTCCATCGCTTCCCTTCCTGAAATGTTACTGCGATACAGTGATTTGGCCAAAGTGGCTTAGGCCAAACAATACAGCCTATGATAATGTCATATTTTATTTTAGCAACATTGAGGAGCTGGATACACTTGTTGGAAAACTAAAGAAGAAAGTGGAAGTCAATCCAAAAGATGTTGCATTTTTAAAAAGAAAGGAAAGAAAGGAAAAAGCTTCGAGTAAAGAAACCAAAGAAACGAAGAAAGAAAAGAGTAAATCTAGAACACGACAACGAAGGAGACAAGGTGGTTGCAATTTGCTTCATGTATATGATCTGTGGGGACACTTAGGGTGCGTTCGGCTGGAAGAGGGTCCACTTCCCTCTCCCAGCCGACCTTCTTCCTTTCTGCCTGCGAGATTTTTATGTTCAAATTAACTTTTTATGGTATTTTCAACTGTTTTAAAGATCTTTCTCTCCATTTTAGAAATGACTGATTCAGAATCGGATGAAGATGACGATAACCCTTGTGCATATTGCTACTCAAATAAAAGACCTGACCTGGTACGTTCTCTAGATTTTTCTCGTCAGTAACTTGTTTATTCTTCTGAGTTGAATTGCTATAAGGTTATATCTAGGTCTTTCCGTAGGTCTATTGAGTTGAATTGCTGGACACAAAAAAGCAACGTGTTGTATTTCCAAGCTTACAACTTGAAAATCAAAACATGATCAAAACTATTCTCAACATAGTAGGGCGTATTTGAGAAGTTAAACCTATTCAACGAATGCCGGCGAGGGTTGAGATCAAGACATCCCATTTCCGATGATAAACTATTCTAAAGCATCTAAGACGTAGTCTAGGTGCAAAGTTTCACTGCCCTAGCGCTAGTAATATTGATTTTATAAGCGTTCAAAGTTTTCGATTCTATAAGGGCTTTGACAGAGAAAAGTGACTGGGGTGAAACTTTTCATCCAGACTATGGTTTGAGCCCTTATGCAATCGTGAACTTTGAGCCATCGTTAAATCAATGATACAAGTGCTAAGATAATTATACTTTGCACCTGGACTAAATTTTGGATCCTTGATTTTATTTGGTATCGAAAGCTCTGTATTTCAAAGTTGTGAAAGATTTCCATAATCCCTGCCTTTCGTTGAAAAGGCCTAATGTCCCAGTATGAAAGCAGTACAAGAAAAAATAGCGGAATCTTATCTTTAATCATAAGCTCTTCGGTTGACTCTTATTTGTTTTGATTATTCAGGTTCTTCTCTGTGATTCCTGTGATGCTGCCTACCATACTCTTTGCCTGAGACCTCCATTGATGACCATTCCGGAAGAAGATTGGCACTGTCCATATTGTCAACAGGTACGAGGGCTAGAATACTTCTATAATTAATTTAATATTAAAGTTGCGATGAATAGCGGAATCATTTTCGTGCATACTTAAAACCTTTATCGTCTGACACTCCTCAGAGTATGAACGTCCGAAACAGACCGAAACAATAGACTAAGGCAGAATTTATACCCAGATGCGGATCGAAATGCACCAATCAGAAAGGACGAAAAGCTGAATTGGCAATGTGTTTTAAACACCAATCAGCTGGTCGGATACAGCGGGAAGACCAATAAAATTATTTGAAGAGTCCAAGTGAGAAAACGAACTCTTTCTGTCTGCACAGAGTCTGTCTGCACATTTTGCCTGACCTGCAAACTTCGAATGTTTGACAAAGAATGTTTGATCGTTGGCTAGGGCCTTGCAAATTTCCGAATATTTTCTGACGTGTTTATTGTACACTGTTATTGTTCTTTGTTTAGAATGAACTGATTGAGCTCTTGGAAGAAAAACACAAAGAATTGATGAACAAAATAAAAGCAATAGAAAGAGCATCAAAAAGGTATGTTATGTATATTATTATTAATTAGTTGATTTGTTTATTTGTTTATTTATTTAATTATTCATTTATTTATTTATTATTTATTTATTTATATATTTGTTATTTGAACGATTGAAACTGATATTTCTCTGATTATTCATTTATTTATTTATTTATTTGTTTATTTGTTTATTTGTTTATTTATTTATTTATTTCATTTATTTATTTTTTTTACTTATTTATGTATTTATTTATTCATTAGTGTAATTAAACTTTATTTATTCATTCATTTATTTATTTGTTTATTTGTTTATTTGATTATTTATTTATTTCTTGTTTGTCTGTATCCCCATTTATTTTTTTGTTTCTTTATTTATTTATTCATTGATATATTCATTATATTATATGTTTTTTTTACTTTTGAACAATCAGATACATTTCTTTGACAGGGCAATTTTTGATGACATCAAACTATCCAATATTGTTAACGTAAGTCAGATTCTATATTTAGATTATTGGAGTACAATCCATTTGAAATTTTAAGTGACTGCCGGCTAATTTTTTTCTCCGTACCTCAAACTTCTCTTTCTCGAACTTTTATCTATTTCGAAAAAGATTCTCGGTCACTGCGGATTCCACCCGGAAAGTCACCCATCCACATATCGACTTCACATTACCAATGGCTGAAAATAGGCCAACATGTTAGTACGGTTTGCTATACCATTACAACATCTTACATGATTTGGGATGCTGATGTCATCTACAAATGATCTTTTGCAAGCATGGCCGAAAAGGAAGCATCTGTTTATTTATTGCTCGCGACAAGGAAGAGGAAAAATTCTTGAGCCAACTATTTTCGTCAACAACATGTTGTTTATTAGGCCTACATCTTTTAGCAAACCGTGCCAACATGTCGGCCAACCGTTGTTGGCAGCGACGTTGGCCATGATGTTGGCACGGTTCGCGTCCGTCTTAAGCCGCTTGGCCACTTTCTCCGTATGGTTACGTCATGATGATTAGATTGTCGTTCTATCTTTTTCAGAAAGGTCACGAAGCTGATGATTCACATTCACGACGATCCGGAAGAGAGAAGAAATCAATCGATTATAATTTCTCTGATTTTGATCAAATGATACAAGATGCTACCCGACAAAGCAGAAAAAACACTGAAACCAATGTTACAAGCTTCTATAGCTCGACTAGGTTGGTTGAAAATTATTATTAACTTTTTTTGGTAGAATGGAGCAAAATTGGCACTTCGAAGTATCTCTCTTTTTATTTTCAAATTCATTACGTTCCTTCTTTGAACGAAATTCCTAAAAGTCTACAAGCTATGGCATCAAATCACTAAGTTTCAAAGGACCAAAAATCTGGAACGCCCTTCCAGATGAAACAACATCAGCCCAAAATCCAAAGCAGTTTAAAAACTTGCTAAAAACGTGGTTTCTTAGTAACAAATGCGCTTGTTCCTTTTGCAACAAACAATGATCTAATACAATCTCTGGAGTTGTTTCATGTTAGTGTAAATTAGTGTCACATCAATATTGTTAAAACTAACATTCAATAAATTATAGAATAGAGTAGAATAGAAATAGAATCTTTGACATTTAGCCTGTACTCACTATGAATTTGCGATGCCAAATTGAATCCTATTGTTCCTTTCCTTCCATTACCGAATGTGCAAATCGGCAAAAGTTCATAGTGAGTACAGGCTAAATTTCAATCAATATAGGAGTAAAAACTCTTTATAATTCTGGAAAGTGTTTTCTACTTCGAAATCTGATAAATTGGAGACAAATTGAGAACTTATTTTGTCAGGATACGAATTTAAAAGATATCTGTTATACGCTGCCATTAAATTAAGAGCAGTGTTTGCCCCACGTTGCATATAGCGCCGCGATCCCGGGACGGTGTATAGCTTATAGAGCATTGCATATAACTTTGCCGCAAAAATCTACCGAATATTTAGACGCTGTCTTTGTTTGCAGACCACAAAACAAGCGTCGTTTGACGAATCTTGATGACTTATCCTCGAACTCAAGTGGTAGCGAATATGAAGATAAACATTCAGGGAATGAAAACGAGACAAGACGTACACTGACCAAAGTTGACGATTTTCTAGAACGAGGCTGTCGAAGAAGCAGAAGACTGAAAAAGAGGTTTAAGAATGAAGATGATGAAGACAGTAGCAGCGAAAGTGAGGATGGTTTTGTGAGAAGATCAACTCGAAGAAGATGCTCAGCTCAAAAGAAATACATGGATTATGGTACAGATTCGGATGTGGAAGTGAGTGCTGATGTTGAAAAGAATGTGAGTAATAAGGAAGATGATGAAGAATACGAGGTAAGTGAGTTAGATGATGATTATGAAGAAGAAGTTAAAGTTAGAAGGAGATTTGTCCCGGAAGATGATCATCTAGATGATGATGACGATGATGATATTGAGGAAGAAGAGACAGATGAAGAATTTGAGAATGAAGAATTACATGAAGATTTTAAAAAGAATGTTATTGATGATGTAAGCGAAGAAGATGCTGATGACAACGAAGAAGAAACAGATGAAGATCCTGAAACTAAGTTCAGTTATGATTCAGATGATTCTGAGGTTTGTAGGAAGAAGAAGCGAAAAAAAATGGTTGAGGAAGAAGATAGTGAAGATGAAAAAGTCGTCAAGAAAAGAGGAGGCAAAGATATGAAGAACATTATTAAAAGTTTGAAAGAAGAGGAGAATAAGAAAGGATCTAAAAATGCTGATAAAGAACCGGAAGCTGTAGATTCGCAGAAAGGAAGTGACGTATTTAAAAGTACAGGAAGTCACGCTGATGATGAAAGTAAAGGAAGTGACGTAGATAGAGAACCTAATGAAAGTGACACAAATGATGGAAATAAAGGCAGTGACGTAAATGTTGTGGTTGAAGAAACTGGCGAAGATGAGAAGAACGCAAATGATATGACTGGAGCTCATAAAGATAACATAGATGAAGCAGTTGAAGGAAGTGACGTAAAGGAGGAAAGCAGAGGAAGTGACGTAAGTGAAACTTTCAGCGGAAGTTACGGAGATAAAGAAGCTCTCATGGACAAAGAAGGAGAAGAACCTAATGTAGAAAAAGCAACGATAAGTAGAACAAAGCTATCTGTGGCAGTTAAACAAGAAGAAACTGATTTAAAACAAGAAAATTCCGAAACTGAACTAAATGAAAAGCTTGCAGAATCGGAGGACACTGACTCGAAAGAACTGTTGTCCAAAAATGAACTTATTTCATCAAAAATGAAAGTCTACAGGAACCAGAAAGAAAAGAAACTCCGTCTCCTTTGCTAAATGAATTCGAAAATGCAGGACTTGAAAAATTCGGACAAGAGAGTTTTATTGATTCGTTAAACAAATCAAAACCGAGCCAGTATTCATCGAATTTTCAAAATAATGATCCCACTTTGCTTCTTAAGGATGCCAGAAGTCCAATCTACCCTCATATTACACATCAACCAGCCAACGCATTACCACGAAGACCCGATGCGTTACCAATACCACAACAAAGCCACATACCTGATATCTACCGGCCTAAAGCTGTTGTCGGTGATTTCAAACAACCGTATGATTATTACCCTCCGCAGCAGCACATGAACGCATATTCTCCGATGCACAGCCCGTATCCCATGCACTCGCCCCAACAAGCATTTTTCAGCGGCAGACAAGACCATTACCCTTCGCACATGCAGGGGGCTCCCCCAATGTACCGTGGACAACAAAGCTTGCCTGGCGCGGGTATATGGAGGCCGCAAGAGACCAGTGATATGGGATGGGGGATTCCACAACACCCTACAGGATATTCTCCAAGAACTGCTAAACAACCCTTGCCACAAGGTTACCCATACATACATAATCCAGATACGAACTATCAACGATCTGATTACACGAAAGACTACGGTATGCCAGCGATGGGCTCTCCGAGCACGAAGCCGGCGAAGAAGTCCACCGGCGCCCTTTGGCCAGGCGACGGGAAAACAGCGTCTCAGAGACCGAGCGCTACGGAGAGCTACGCGGCCTTTCAGAGTATGGTTATCGGCTCGCCTAGTGATGGTCAACGCAAAAGATCGAAGAAAGCTAGTCGTTGATAGAAGATTCTAAGCCTCGAAGTCTGGATTTATTTAAGCTACAAGAAGAAACTTCAACTTTTAGAGATAATACAAGGCTAGTATATATTTATATTGAACGATATAAGCAGTAAAATTTGTATCATAGAACATGATAGACATACTTTATGTACATGTGTTGTCTACATTGTTCGTGAAGGTAGTTGTACTCGTATTTACTAGTGGTCTAAATACAGGCAGGCAGATCTATATACATTTTAACTGCAGTATAGATAAAGTAGCAAGAAAAGGAGGGTTTTATTTAAGGTAGTATCATTTGTTTTAAGGTAATGGTGACCTGGGAGAATTTTATGTTCTTATTGCAGCGTGAACTAATCACGATAGCTGAAAATGATTTTTTGCGGACTTTGTGCGAAGACAAATAGTCTCCGCTCTCCTTTTGTTTTATTTTGGCGCGAAAATTTCAAATTATCTATGGATGGGTTTTCGGAAAACAAAATTATCCGAGGATATTACAAAATACCCCACTTTCCACACCAGAATAATAGAATATGCAAGAATGTCCCCGTGTCCCCTTACTCTTCAGGCAACAATCACCCCATGTAATGTCTGTGCAGTACGGTGGGGGATGTGCAGTACGGTGGCGGATGTTCAGTACGGTGGGGGGATACCATGATTGCCGTGGGGAGGCATCTTGCAGTACGGTGGGGATGTTCAGTACGGTGGGGATACCATGATTGCCGTGGCGGATGTTCAGTACGGTGGGGGATATCATGATGACTGTGGGGATACCATGATTGCCGTGGGGAGGCATCATGATTGCCGTGGCGGATATTCAGTACGGTGGGGGATACCATGATGACTGTGGGGGATACCATGATTGCCGTGGGGAGGCATCTTGGAGTACGGTGGGGATGTTCAGTACGGTGGGGGATACCATGATTGCCGTGGCGGATATTCAGTACGGTGGGGGATACCATGATGCCTGTGGGGGATACCAAGATTGCCGTGGGAGGCATCATGATTGCCGTGGCGGATATTCAGTACGGTGGGGGATATCTCTGAGTACGGTGGGGATGTTCAGTACGGTGGGGTAAAATATGATCTAATCAACTAAATCATGGTAAATGAGAGACGGGGGCTAAATATTTCTGCTTCAGCAACAATCGTCGAGCCTCTCTCCATTTCAAGCGATATTCTTAGCTTCTCAAAGCTCAATGGGATACAAATGGGATACAAGTACTTCGTTTCGCAAATTTTGGTTGATTTCAATACTCAAACTGCTAGCCTTACTTGGTGCATTGAGCAAGTATTGCTTGAATTGGCGGTCCATTTGTTACATAATTAGAATGATACTCAAAACCCAAAAATATTGCTGAAACTCTGGACAATTCATTGTAACTTGAATGATAAAGTTTGCAACGAGCGACATCAACATTTATGAAAATGTCTCTGTTTTCGTAGGAGGTTTCATTTTGTACTGTATTTAGTTGAAATCTGGTGAGATGAATATTACAAGTATTTGCAACTTATAAACGCATCCCACAATGTAAAGCTCTTCAAAGAAGACAAATTGTGTGATTGTTATTGGAGCCACAATTGGAGAGGTTACGTTACACTTCAAACAACGTCTTTCGTAAGCCTCAAGGTACACGATCTTGTTTCGTTTAAGTTTTCAAAAGCTTGCCAGCAAATACTTGTTAAAATTGCATTTGCCACAGCAATATTATGCATAAAATGCTGTTCATTTAAACAGTGAAAACATCTCTTTCACATATTCGCCTTCATTCCATGACAAACAAACTATGGAAAAGAAATTTTTAAATTTTGATATTTTCGTCAATCTGCAAAGTAGCTCTTTTAGTCCAGTCGGAGAGTGAGCCAGGTATCACCTGGCGGGGGAATTAAGGGGACACCGTTTTGCTAGATCAGTTTTTCACGCTGATTACGAATATGGATGTTATTCATGCGAACCAGGCTGCTTTTTCAAGA
The DNA here is from genome assembly GCA_014526335.1 of Chrysaora quinquecirrha. Classification (NCBI taxonomy): domain Eukaryota; kingdom Metazoa; phylum Cnidaria; class Scyphozoa; order Semaeostomeae; family Pelagiidae; genus Chrysaora; species Chrysaora quinquecirrha. The sequence goes on from JACTAT010000040.1 coordinate 3,937,868, forward strand.
TATCACGTTAATTAACCTCGTTTTGGTCTGCTGTGGTCCGAAAAACGCTTTCAACTAGATTTTCACGCTGATTATGAATATGGATGTTATTCATTCAGAACAGGCTTCTTTAAGAATCACATAATGTAACCTTGCTGTGATGTGAAATGATTTTCTCCAATATATCCACCAACAACTCGTGTTGTTTACTTTTGAAGAAACAGCGGGACTCTGATTTTTTTAATGGTAGTGAGGACTACTTCCTTTACTCAAACAAGTATCTTTACCAGACTTGCGTCACTCAGTCAGAATTTGCTGTCGACTGCTGACTGTCAACAAAAGCTCTTTCGGTACTAGCTGGCAAACAGTTTCTAGGTGACAGCAGCTAGTTGGCTCATAGTTCCAAAAAGTTGGGCATGCCCTACTTCTGGGATAGGACGCCAACATAGTCCTGTGAATACGATCATCCGTACCTTATCAGTTGTGTCTTGTTGTTCACATGTATCGAAATAAGTTGGGCTTTAAAGCAGCGGTCTTTTCTAACTAATACACAAATACATGAATAAAGCCAAAAACCATCATTTGAGTCAGAACTTTGCTTATGATCTAGTCAGATATTCTAATTTCATCTTCTCCTCTCACCCTAAAGTTCTGCGGTATCATCTGTAAATATCAAATAAATCCGGCTCATTTTCAAACCTGGCAACCATTGATGACTAGCTGGGTCTTCTAAAATTATCATCAGATCTCCGGCCTCCCTCGAAATTCACAGTTTGCTCTTCTAACATGTTTCTGTAGGCCTTCTTTGCATGGTGGTAAAACATAAAGACATTAACTTAAAAGCCTTATCGACTTTCCTCCAGACAATCGCAGATCATGATTCATCAACGCTTTGACATCAAGACCGTGAAGGAGACAAATATTCTTTTGACTTGTTGAAAACATCCAATGGCTCATCATTTTGGCAACCTAGTTTTTCAAACACATTTAGTAAAGCGCTGCTGCTGTTGATGTTATTCTGATGTGATTCTAACAAAATCATGCTTTCCTTTTCGAAAGAACCAAGCGACATAGTCGTGGTGAAGGAAAGAGGAAATTTTTTGAGGGGCTGATACAATAAGAGCAATAGAAGCTCATCTAAACAATACCCAATCTCGTCTGCTTTTACCCGTCCGGCTATAAATGTAGGCTTTTATATTTTTGAACAAGCATACACCATAATCGTTATCTTACTGTGTAGCGTATTGTGTATTTTGATTATGAAGATGAACTCAGTATGTGAAGATAACGATAGAGAAGGAATGGACAACAATGCTTCTGGAGTCGAGAGCAGACAATGAAAAAGCAAACTCGAAAATCTTTTACCTGCTGAATACCCATTATTTTGCTTGAGTGTACCACATTTGAAGCTATGAAATTATTCATTGATATCGGGACTGGCAAAAGTAGACGGTGACAAAAGTATCTAATCATATCTGGTAATTTACCAGATATGATTAGATACTTTTGGTTGCCAGTTTCAAAAACGAATTTGATAGATGTACGATTTCCAGATGATGTTGCAGAACTTCAAGTGAATGGAGAAGATGGCATTTGAAGACCTGACTTTGATCTTAACCAAAGTTCTAACTCAGATGGTGGATTTTGAACTTTTCTTATTAGTGCATTAGTGTATTAGTATTTTTTAGAAAGGACGGATTCTTAAAACCAGACTTATGTCGAACTACGATATGAACTAACGCTGACAAGTTGCAACTGCCAACATATGTGACATTTGAACAACAAGTCAGAACTTATAGGGCACAGCTGATCACGTTTGTAGGACTATTACTTACGAGAATGAGTTGGCAACTAATCGCAGAAGTAGAGTATGCCCAACTTTCTGGAACCATGCGCCAACTATTTGCCATCACCAAAAAAACTATTTGCTAACTATTTCCGAAGGTGCTTTTGTTGACCAGTCAGTTAGCTAAAATACATTAGTTCCAAAAATTCGCTGGTCAGCAGTCGGTAACAAGCTCTGACTGAGCGCAATGTTGACGTAAGCCTGGTTAAAGATACTTGTTTGAGTAAAGAAAGTAGTCCTAAAAAAAAATACGATTTGTTGATTGATATATCAGAGAAAATCCTTTCACATCAGAGCGAGGTTACATTATGTGATGCTTAAAAAAGCCTGTTCTGTATGAATAACATCAATATTCGTAATCAGCGTCAAAATCTAGTCTAGAAAAGTTTCGTTTGCATGGCTTACGCACGAAAATTTGCATGAAAGCGTTTTTCGGACCACAGCAGACCAAAACGAGGTTAATTAACGTGATATCTTGAAAAAGCAGCCTAGTTCGCATGAATAACATCCATATTCGTAATCAGCATGAAAAACTGATCTAGAAAATTGGTGTCCCCTAAATTCCTCGCCAGGTGATACCTGGCTCACTCTCCGACTGGACTATTTAGCACTTTGGTAATGAGAAAAATGAAACAAGAAAGTTTGAGTATTGAAATCAACAAAAATTTGCGAAACGAAGTACTTGTATCCCATTTGTATCCCATTGAGCTTTGAGAAGCTAAGAATATCGCTTGAAATGGAGAGAGGCTCGACGATTGTTGCTGAAGCAGAAATATTTAGCCCCCGTCTCTCATTTACCATGATTTAGTTGATTAGATCATATTTTACCCCCACCGTACTGAACATCCCCCACCGTACTCAGAGATATCCCCCCACCGTACTGAATATCCGCCACGGCAATCATGATGCCTCCCACGGCAATCTTGGTATCCCCACAGGCATCATGGTATCCCCCACCGTACTGAATATCCGCCACGGCAATCATGGTATCCCCCACCGTACTGAACATCCCCACCGTACTCCAAGATGCCTCCCCACGGCAATCATGGTACCCCCACAGTCATCATGGTATCCCCCACCGTACTGAATATCCGCCACGGTAATCATGATGCCTCCCACGGCAATCATGGTATCCCCACAGTCATCATGGTATCCCCCACCGTACTGAACATCCGCCACGGCAATCATGGTATCCCCCACCGTACTGAACATCCCCCACTGTACTGCAAGATGCCTCCCCACGGCAATCATGGTATCCCCCCACCGTACTGAACATCCGCCACCGTACTGCACATCCCCCACCGTACTGCACAGACATTACATGGGGTGACAATGTCGGTTTGGTAAATGATAAGTAACGTTGGGAAGGATTTCGCGCTGTGATTAATAAAATCTCCGCTCAGCCAATGAAACCAGCTGAAATTGAAGCGCGCATGGGATTTAACTCCGCTATGACAGAGTATAAGAATGATTTAAGAATAATTTCAGGCTAAAAATCGAAAAATTTCAAGGATAGTGAGGCATTAACGAGGTATGAATAAGGCATAAGGTATTCTCAAAAGAGTGTAAATGTGTATTTTATGTCCTACCTGACCTTAAACAACACACGCCTAAATTGCTTGGAACACCACGCATAGATTTTGCCTCAACGCAGTCCCTTCCCTCCCCCCTTCGGTGAACAGTGTTGGCTAGGTGAATGGTATTAAGAAACGCTTTGTCACAAAACACAGGCATCGGAAGAAGTTCCCTGCAACAAAGGTTTTCGAGCTGTGATTAACATAATCTCCGCCAATGACATTTCACTCCGCTATGACAGAGTATATTTCCTCCTTTGAACTCGAGATCATTACTTTATTTAATCCAAGAACAAGAATTTAGCTTAGTTATGTTCATCCTGACAAGAATATTTGCTTCTAAAAATTGAGTTTTTCTTCGTTGTATTCTATTCGTTGTAAATTTATGTATTTGTATTAGATAGTAGTTTTACATTCAGAAGATACGCTTCGAAATCGTTGCCTCCAGTTTTTTTACTTCTTATGGCCTGTTTTAAGGGAGGCAAACAAGCCCTCTTACCGGAATAATATTTTAGATGAGATCACTTTCACCCTAACTCCATACAAAAAAGATTTTTGTTCATATTTGAAAGCGTGCTGACAGGCCGAAGTGCTGGCGAGGTCTTGGCAAGCAGGGTAGAAATTTCTCGTATGGAGATATGAACAATCCACCCCACTAAGCGGGTTGGAATTGTTTCAAGAACGCATGTCTGAACCATAAATAGGGTTTGTCTCGATATGCCGGCCAGAATTATCCCATATGAACAGAACGTGAATGTGAAATTTGTCTCGCTGACCAAGCTACCCGAACCAGCGAGCAGGCACAGCTCAATATGAACAGGCCTTTACTCACGGGCCCTTCTGGGCTTTAGCGCTCCCAAGCTTCTCGGCTTGGTTAGGATATTTTGCGCCTCGCGCTCGCCCGTAAAGATGTAACACTCAAATTCTTCGCCCATATGATGTGGCCAAATAATGCAATTTTTCCGTCGTCGTAATCGTTTTGCGACATGGCCTTGCGATCAAACATTGCTTACAAAGTAAAAATCGCAAATTTTGCATCGTTTCATCATAGCATCCCCTAAATTGTGCTGATAGAATCCGCCATTGTAAAACGGTAAAACGCCATCGGCGAACATTGTTAGTCAAACATTTGAAATTTGTTTCACAAGCAATGTTTGACCGTTTGGCCACATCACAGGACATTGCCAAGCAAGCAGAATTCGCACAGCGATGTTTTTGAAAAACTTTAAAAACATTTAATGCTTGTATCAAGCAAAAACTGTCGGACGAGCAATGTTTTGGAATGTGGCCATATGGTAAAACAATTTTGATTAACCAGCAAAATTAGCGACACACACCCAAAAGTCTGTGAAAGTAAACTTAGGCCCTGGCCAAACGGTCAAACATTGTTTGTCAAACATTTGAGATTTGCTTGTCAAACACATTACAAAACATTGCTCGTCAAAAAATTTTTGCTTCATACAAGCATAGAATGTTTTTGAAGTTGCTGAACAAACTTTGCTTGCCAAGCAATGTTGGCGTGGCCAAACGGTCAAACATTGCTTGTAAAGCAAAATCTCCAACGTGTCACCAGTAACATTTGATCGTTTGGCAAAGGGCCGCAGAGCTAGAGACCTACTGTTTGCTGATAGGATCCGCTACTGTTTAGAACGCTATAACCCTTAGTAACCCCTGGAAATGAAAGAAATCATATTTGGCAACTGGATACCCCAGTTTACTGCTACCCTTGATTCTAAGGAGAAAACAATAATTTTCACCATTTCATTTTCTTTGAATATATTTTCTTTGGCTACAAATCAGTTATCAAAGGCTACAATCAATCTTTAAAAGCCACAGTTATTAAAATCTTCGCTCACAGTTATTTTTGCTTAAGCGTAATCTAATTACTACAATTACAAACTAATGTAAATTAATTAAGAAACTCTACGAAGGCACTCTGTTGGCTACATTATAGAGTTGCTATATCTACTCTATTTCTAAATACAAGCTGTATGATCACATCTACGCTATCAAGTCTACGTTTAACGTCTAAAAAGAAAAATCGCCAAATCAGACTTTTAGAGACCGGCATTGTAAACGGTGGGTACGTTAATACAGGAAGCCATCCTGGAAATGCAAGTTGCGCATTAACAACGAATAATGGAAAGCTTGGACAGAGTCATCCAGGGTTAGGCTCATCGGAATGATTCATGAAGGCCTGGGGCTGGTAAAAAGAGTAGCTTTTTTCGAAGTTCCGAGTGGAATCGTTCCGAGTGCTAGTGTATATCTAGCGTACACATTCATGGCCAAAATTATTTAGAAAACAATCATAAGGACATACTAGCCGGAATCCATTAATATGGGGGGCACCAACAAGATTTCTCGCACGCTTTTTGACAAGGATTGCAGGTCCAACTCCTGCAAGGGGTTTCTTGACTTTCGTTGTTAGTTCTGCAGTTGTGTGGCCAGTGGCTCCGTGGTCCGTAGTTTTCCGAGGGAGATAAGAAAGGAGAGAAACCTCTTTTCCTCCTCTTCCCTTTTATCTCCAAAGAAAAGCGCAGGAGAACAGAACTTAGTAAACTTTTTTGCCGTTGACAAAACTGGTATCTAATAACAAAAAAACAGTATAACACATTACCATGAAAGTCCAGCTTTCCTACTAAGCAACTACCACATAATTAAGATACGAAAACATAGACAAATCTACAAACAAAATAATATTGTTAACTCTATATACATTTAAGCTAGTTTAACTGCTACTATACCAAAGTAATCACATGACGATTGGTATTTAACGAGGCCTTAGGTCTTGTCGGAACAATCAAACACTGTTTGAAACATCTAAAGTTTGCTTGCCAAACAAAATGTTTAAGCGTTCGGCCACGTTCAGAGTCATTACTCGCCAACGTTATTTCATGTTGCAAGTTGATAACTTTTGCATGGTTGGAAAGATTTTCTTTACGTTGCTGAGCAAATTCTGCTTGTCAAGCAATGTTTGATGACGTGGCCAAACAGTCAAACATTGCTCAATCTTGAATGTTTTGAGAATGTTTTCGAACAACGTTTGATTGTTTGGTCAGTAATAATGATTATCGTAATTCCAAATACACATATCAAAATACTAAAAATCAGACAAAATCAGATATAAAAAATAAACATTATTCTAAGATACTCGAAAGTAACTAAATCAAAACTTGGATTAAAATGTTTAACAAATAATCAAAAAGTAAAATATTGCTTGATATCAAGCTACATTGCGTCACCAAGAAATGAAGAGCTTTGCCAGTTTTACAAGAGAAGCATCCAACTTCGGCAAATCGATTAAGCGTCCAAGGGCTAAATATACTGTACTACATATTTAAGGCCCTTTCCGGATTTCAAAGCATTTCCCGTCCACAGATTTTGAAAGCAAATGAAGACTAAGTCCCAGCAAAAATCTTCGCGAAATGCATTTACACAAGAAGCGAGACTTCCTAAAAGTCACTTTCTCAAATATATTCCCATATCATATTCCCACTGAGGAGGTCAACCATTCCGGAAAATAAGAAAGATAATGCCGAGACAAGAGATTTCGCTGTCGAAATTCTGGACCGTTGGAGTGGGAATCTGGAACACAGATATCAAACAATATGCTCGAGAAAGGAGTTTGAGTGGCGAAATATGCAACAAGACCTCCAAAAGCCGAGCAATTTGATTGGGTCTGCCCTGGCTGATCGCGATAGTCAATCTAACTTCCATAATCAGTCGCGTGATAGCGAATGACAAGGGAATCTTTGTCGTTTGTCACTGCAACTTCACATGCCCAGAGAACTGGTCGCACGATCACGTGACCAAATTCGCCGAAGTGGAAACCCGCCCTCAAAATTAAATGTCAGGACCACATTTGCACAGTAAGAAAATGTGTCTAACCCTGAGAAAGTTGTTGGGGTTGAAACAGGGTAACATGATATAGACAAGTAGTAGTTGGGCTTCTCTTATAAATCTGAAAATACCTTCATATTCTTGATAACTTTACCACTGGTGGAGTTTTTTTCGACTTTCGTCAACAACACTGCAGACATAGCAGTTACTTGGGATCACGCATAGCTTTTCTGCAAACATCCTGCACACGAGGATGGAACTGGAACACGTGTCTGTGATCATGGACTTTTCTTAGTATCTTCTTCTTGTAGTACGTGCGCAGACTCCGACTCATCTTCTCATAGGTCATCGTGGTTTTGTTTTTACGACGACCCCAGGATTGTGCAATAGCGTCCGGTTGCGTGAATTTGAATTCAAACGCTTTTCTGTTTGTCCAGGTTATTCCATGCTCCCCGGACACCAGGCATTGGATAATGAACTGCCATAGTCGAATCTGTCCCATACCTGCGAGGAGGCGCATTACGTTGAGTCCAAGGTAATCACTGAACTTTTCAAGCAGTTTCCCAAACCAGGGCGTTGTGGCTAGGTGGGACACCGGGAAATTTCTCAGCGGGCCTCTTTAAAAGTAACATACGTAAAACAAATGAAAGTATTTAATACGACGAATATTTAGTCGAAATAACATTCGCAGTTTTAAATGAGACACAAGGAGGTCACCCGGAAACATTTCAATTGGGGCCTTGTGAAGGACCTGCGTAATTCAATGGGTTTTCCGGGCCCTTTTGTAGGTGCCACAACCCCCCCGTCTCGAACTCTATTACCCGGCACAGAGCACGCTTTAAAAAGATGAAAAGAAAAACGCGCGAAAATAATGCAATGTATTACGTCGCCAATGCAAATAAACCGCTGCGACATTATTGGCGACAAGACAGAAACGTGTCGCGAAAAGTTCAACGGGATCAATCTTCTGGGACTTTTTTTCCTGGCCCCATTATGTTCGAAAAGCTATACCTGACTACACGTGCAACTTTTAGTTTTTACGGTCGCCGCAACATTTTTTACCATGTTCTGTCGTCATTTCAAGCAAAAAGAAAAAGTTGCCGTGTAGCCGCGGCTTAACTGAGGCTACGTTTACACGAGAAGAAAATGGACGGATCTAAGTGGACCGGATCCACCAGAAGTTTTAGTTTTGGTATTGATAGACTTTACGTTTACACGAGGCACGGATCCGATCCACTTTTGGGTCTCGCAATTGATGCATGTGTTATTACTGAATATTTCTATAGTAGTTTGTAATAAAATTTCCAGAGAGCCAGTTTTGGATCGGATCCACCTGTTTACACAATGCAAAAGTAGATCGAATCTAAACCGGAATGCTTCTCAAAGCGATCCAGATCCAAAAGTAGATCGGTTTGCGGACCAGAAATGGATCGAATCTATGAAATTGTGTGTAAACGCAAGGCCTATCCGTACCAAAAGTCGATCGGATCCTCTTTAGATCCTATCCATTTTTTTTGCTCGTGTCAACGTGGTCTGAGACATGTCTTGACTGCACTTACCATTATACATAGTCAGTGGCTTTTTAATCACCAACTCATCATCCGATTCTTTGCTTGAAGATGATGAAACAGAACTTGCCGGAGACACAGGACCTGCCGCCGGGGATGCTACTATTAGGGTAGCTAAAACAGAAGAAAAGAACACCATATTATGATTTGTCTTTCAGTTGCATGAAACTTCAAGAAAGCGCAAAGAGCGGAATCATCTTTGGTGTCACTTTTTCCGCCTGACTCTCCTTAGAGTATGAACGCCAGAAACCTACCGAGGCGGATCGAAGCTTTCTTTGTCTGACCCTCCTCAGAGTATGAACGCCAGAAACCGACCGAGGCGGATCGAAGCTTTCTTTGTCTGACACTCCTCAGAGTATGGACGCCAGAAACCGACCGAGGCGGATCGAAGCTTTCTTTGTCTGACACTCCTCAGAGTATGGACGCCAGAAACCGACCGAGGCGGATCGAAGCTTTCTTTGTCTGACACTCCTCAGAGTATGGACGCCAGAAACCGACCGAGGCGGATCGAAGCTTTCTTTGTCTGACACTCCTCAGAGTATAAATGTCAGAAACCGACCGAGGCGGATCGAAGCTTTCTTTGTCTGACACTTCTCAGAGTATAAAAGTCAGAAACCGACCGAGGCGGATCGAAGCTTTTTTGTCTGACACTCCTCAGAGTATAAAAGTCAGAAACCGACGGAGGCGGATCGAAGCTTTCTTTGTCTGACACTCCTCAGAGTATGAATGGCAGAAACCGACCGAGGCGGATCGAAGCTTTCTTTGTCTGACACTCCTCAGAGTATAAAAGTCAGAAACCGACCGAGGCGGATCGAAGCTTTCTTTGTCTGACACTCCTCAGAGTATAAAAGTCAGAAACCGACCGATGACCGAGGCGGATCGAAGCTTTCTTTGTCTGACACTCCTCAGAGTATAAAAGTCAGAAACCGATCGAGGCGGATCTAAGCTTTTATTTTCTGACACTCCTCAGAGTATGAACGCCAGAAACGTATAATTCCACCTTTTCAAGTGTTTCGGTCTGTTTCTGACGTTTATAGAATTATACCAAGATGCGGATGGAAATGCAAAAATAAAAAAACTGAAGCTGAATCAGTATTGTGTTTTCAACACTAATCAGCTTGCGGGATTCATCCAAAGGAGAAAACGAACTCTTTTACAGAACCGACCTTTTAGTTTTGATCAGGATAGATTTAAGAATGCCAAAATCAAACAAAGACCTTGCTCTGCCAATAGTTTCAAAACAGTCCTCGCTGTGATTTTTCGCCTCGCACCGGATCCGGAAAGAAAAATTCGCAAATGACCAAATATTTTTGTGTGGCTGGTACGCACGTTTTTTTGAATGGACTGTAGAACTTCCAGAGTGCTGAAAAACCAAACTAACCTAGGGTCAGCTCAGCAAAACTTGGATCATACCTTTTTCAGCCGTACCTAGCTTTTTTCCGCGGTACGTACGAAATTGTATTTTTAATCCGCATCCGTACGGTATTAACAATCCGCAAATCCACAACCTTAGAAAAAATAATCCGAAATCCAAAAAACCTTATATAGGCTAAGTCTTCAACCCGCAAAACAACTTCTACGAATCATTAATGGTCTGTTTAAAGATCACTTCTCTTGATGATAGTCGAATAGAATTGTCTGTTAATTGTGCAATACTTATGTATCATCTTATAGAAATGCTTCCCCCTGTATCTTTAACTACAAACCTTGGACTTCAGGAAGCAATGCTTTCATCCTTTCAAGCTCGGACAGGGGGGTTGCTGGTTCAGGACTTGTGGCCACTTCAGCAATCTCTGCAATTTCACCAATTATGTCTCTATTGTCATGGTCAATACCAAACTGGTTATTGGCGTTAAACACTGCGTGATTCTGAGTGTCAAGGTCCATGGGTGTCGGTGGGGCTGCAGGAATGGCTAGAAAGGTAGACAAGATTTTAGTGGTACAAAATTTCAAACTGTGAGAAACAGTGGAAACATCTCTGGACATAGGTACAGGACTAACAGTACTGCTATGGCGTGGACTAACATCGCCGATCGCATATCGTGGAATATGCGGACCCCACGATTGTCCATCTTGGCTTCCTATTGAGACCTCCTCAAACCTTTCACGGACCCCTCGGTCCCATCGTGCGCTCTGTGATCCTTCCCAATCGAATCACGATCTCTGTCTCTTCTCTGAAAGGTTATGGAAGTAGTGCAAGAGGTTTAGTGCTTTAATTTAATTCACTCCTCGATCAATAACAATAGAGCTCGCAAGTCATTGTGTGCCCCTTGATCAAGATTGCAGACACTTTGATCAACATAGCGAACCCTCAAAAGAGCAAGAAGATTGCATTTTGTTTGTTATTTGTCATCTTTTTTTAATTCGATATTACAATCTAGCTTCTAATGAAATTTATCCAAACTGAATAACGCCCTGGATCACGCAATGCGATGTTAGACCATGTGATAGCAGTACTGTACAGGCTATTTTGTATGACACTACTGACTAAAGTAACAGACCAAAACAATTTCTGACATTTATACTCTGAGGAGTGTCAAACGAAAAAAGCTTGTAAGTATGTCCAAAGATGTTGCCCAAATTGCCATGATGCAAGGCACAAAAGATACAAAAGTCAAAACAGCATAAAAAAGAGTACAGGTAAAAATGTGTTCTGCACCTTGGTATTGTGGGCATCCTGTTTGCAATGCTTGCAGCATGACTCTTTGATCACTTTCACTTTTTATTCTAACTCTCTCCACCCCAGAGGTTAGAAACTCAAGAATGGCCCTCTTCGAGCTGAAAAGAGCAAAAGTTTGCAATTAAAACATGTGAGTATGGATTCCGCACAGATTTGTAACAATGGCAGGAGTCTGAATCTTAGTTAAATATTTGTAGTAATTTAGGATATACCGGTTGCTTGTGAAGAAGCACTGCCCTGGGAACCTACAGAACGGACAAGAGACCTACCCACAATACTTCTCCTTGTCATGAGACCTGCACCACAGCTTTATGCAGATGGAGGCATTCTTATCTATTGCTGCTGCTATTGTGTCTGAGGTACCAAAACGTTATCATTGTTATAGACTGAGGAGAAAATCTTTGTGTGGGCTCCACTGTTCTTCAGACAATATGAACAATAGGTACTTATACAAACAATGCTAAAACAATCAAAAATTAAATAAAATTAAACCTATTTTTGAATGGTTGTTTAAATGCTCTATAAATTAGTACGAGGGCCCTCCAGAAAAGTAGCTGCTATCTCTCTGCGTTATGAATATGGCAGCGGCATGTAGGAGCATTTCAAAGAAGTGGAGATGTTGTATGGTAGTGGCAATGCTTATCTATGGCCACTTGAGCTTATAATACAGGAAACAAGGCTTTATGCCATGTTCCTTATGAACTACATTGTGATGTGCCAAATTAAATACCCTTACCTCTTTCCACTTCCTCTTCATCTTGCCTCTGGTTTGATGCATGTGGGATACCTCCATTGACATTTTTTGTATCAATCAGTTTCTGTATCCTCAAAATGTCTTCTGAAGGAAGGCATGTTGCACCCTTGAATGAAAATGAAAGTGTTTGTTAAAGAGGAAAGCTAAGCAGCTCATTATTCAATGCATCAAAGAGAAAGGAGAGAGAGCACTATTTTTAGGGGCAGAAAAGATTCTTCTACAATTCCGTTGTTCTCCTACTCTGTTGTTCTGCATTCCCCATTCCATCATTCCGGGTTTTAGAGATAACCTTCTGAAATGCAACTCCGTTGTTATTCACTACATGCATAATGGGCATCAAACAACACAAATATGTACATAATAGGCATCTACGTAAAAGAAGATGGATGATAATGGCTAATACCTTGTTGTAATTGGTTGTCATGGGTGATTATGATACCTCTTACATGTAAACAACACCAATCAGAGTTTTACGCAAATCAGTAATGATCTCAAATACAATACAATATTTCCGAGAATCATCTGCCATCAGGGCCCTCAAGAAACAGAGTGGACCACAGGGGGGCAATGTAATAATACAGGGCCTTTTGGAGTCTTTATAGGGGGGGCATGTAGAGAATTTCAATTTTCACTGACCCCCTTCACAACCCAGGCCTTGGATCTCTGACCCTGCAGGACCTGCCCTCTTGACAGTACTGGCTGCCATAGATATACAACCTCAGCTAAACATTGGAACATAGGAAAGTCTTAAAGGGAGTCTCCTGATCCTATAATAGCATACCATTCTTTCAAAGTGAGGAAATTCAAGAATTAGATGCTATGTTCTTTTGAGATTATGCCCATGGGGTGGGAAAAGGCAACAATGGGTCAGTCTGACCCCTTAAAAACGTTCATGGTACTTCTGTCAAAACAAAAGATTTCTGTAAAACATTAAATCAAGCACAAGTAAAGATGTATGGGACTCCAAAGGGAGGGCCCCCCTTGGCATAAAGGAAATTTGCTCAACTTTGTTCTCCCTTGTGCAAATAAAATTAAAAGATACTCTGTACTAATGTTAAAATCCCTCACCGTTTGCACAAGAAGTCCCCCAAGAAGATGCTTTCCTTTACCCTGTGATAAAATGAATATAAACAAAATGAATATGAATATAAATAACTAATAAATAGTTACTTTTAATTTAAGAATATAAATAACTAATAATTAGTTATTTATAATTTAATACACTAATTTTTTTTTTCAGAGAGTAGGGAATTTTGAAAGAATTATGGACATAGGATAAAATTAATTCCCTGATATGGCATATAGAATTATACAAGTGTTGCTGTGGCTGTCCCTTGTCACAGGTTTCAAGTCAATATAAAGCATTTGCAAGCAACGTTGGGGGCTGGCTGAAGTTTAGGTCCTAATGGGCTGTATAGCTTGCTAAAACTTAGATGTACATAGTATTTCCCAACTGGTTTACCTGTGCTGCATATCTTTGCACTGTGTGTGGGCCCGTTAAGGGTTTTTAACATACAGGGATATGTTTGAAAAATTGGTGGGGCTTTGAGATATTTTGTCACCCCCCCCCCCCAATGGTGCCCTGCAACTGCATTGAGTCTTTAAATACCTCACTGAGGCAAAAGACTGCTACCTTTCAAATGAATTCCATTTCAACTTATCACAAATACCAATTTGTTCACAAAAAAACAATTTCAACAAACAAGGAATTTCCAATTTCCATGAAAATAAACAACATTCCATAAAAAGCAAAATTATTTCTCGGATTTCCCAGCTTAGCTTATGCAAATTAAGTTCCGTGTTGCCATTGTTTAAGAACAATAGGGTCACATGGAAATGTCAATCAATTTTGACCACCATGTGGATAGCTACTGTAACAAAGTCCAGTGATCCTAAAAGGTGGTTTCCCTCTGATCGCTAAATCGTTTATGGCAGGAATCGGAATATTCTAAATTGTTTTTGTTTTGATTACATTTTTGCAACGAAATTTTAACAGTAACAATGTAATCTGGCTTAGCTTTGACCCCTTAACCAAAAAAAACGCGCAAAAAACTGCGAAGAGAAAGAGTCGAATATTTTTATGTTGACCATGGAGGCTTGCTTCAAATTTTGCAAAACTGAAAGAAAACTCTAAAAAAGAAGCGCTAAAAATGTTTCACTGGAAACTTTCGGTTAAAATCTTCGTAAAAAACTCCAAAACAAGATTTTCGTCCGGGTTTTTTCGGCTTGGCACCTCTCCCATTTTTTGCAGAGCAGAAAAAGAAATTCAAAAGAAACAGAAAATAGCAACGCAAAGCCAAAAGCGAAAGTGAAGTGATTCTAAAAATTATGGGACAGAAATTTTGCAGCGAAATACACGAAATTCTTTACAAAAACTTGTTTATTATTTTGTCAGTGTGGCAAATTGCAAGTCTTTGCCACGCAATCCGCAATTAGATTCCCACGCATTTCAAAGTTAAAATCAAAAACAATTTTGCCTAAGTTTTAACGTAAATAAATTTCAACGAAAATATATTCCCAAAGAAGAAACTTATTTAAAAAAATCTTGAGATAAAGGGCAACGGTATAATAAGCTTTTTTCAAGTCATTATTGCGAAGTTAATTTCGCAAGCAGAGCAGGTTGCGAAAGCAAGGAAGCAATTTGTCTCACCGCCGATCCATGAATAACACGTCCAAGCAAGTTACTCGATCCAGAAATGCTTCTTTTTCGACAGATCCCAGCTTTTTTGACTTGAGAAATATGCGATGTCATTGAATATTCGACTGAATTATTTGCAAGGCCCATTTTTCCATCGTGGAGAACTGAAAATGCTCGCTCACTTTAGCACGCAAATCACAACTGCATGCGCAATCGAGAATGTTTTGTTTTGTCTGATCTCGACAATGTCAGCACCTTTTGTCTAGAATCTTCAACCCCCCTGAGCTAATGAATATTTGAAGTCGATAAATTCATCAACAAGAAGATTAGCAGGGGGTGAAACTTTGCTGAGTTCCATGCTTGACACAACACGCCACCTCCACATGGAATCAACAAACTGCGGTTCTGAATCAGACAAAACCCCCTGGTTAGAGGGCAAACCGGGTTTGTTTGTAATAAAAGAGACCAATTAAAAAGGGGGTATGAACTCAGCACAACGGCCGAACTTCCGAGTCCTTGTCCTTCAGAGGCTTCAGTTTCCTCAGTCGCAAGGGGTGCTGGTGCTTCAGCAGCCACAGCACTTTGTCTCTGAAGCAGCTGAAATATCTTGGAAATATTTCATCATTGTGAAAGAAAGCAGAAATTCGTGAATCTCTGCTCTGCCAATGCATGCAAATGCCTGGCTATTTGCCAAAAAACGTTTGGGAAATAACCTCCCACCCATCCTTATCAGTTGAACCCCCTCGTCACTGCCTTCCCAATCACTGCCCCCCAAAATGGGAGGGTTTTACCATATTCTGAAGCATACTACTTGTAACATCCGGACACTTTTGGACACCTTTTCGCACTGGGAAGCAGAGAAAATGGCGGCGCTGCTTACTGGAAGGTAGGCAAAGTTTATTTCATTTTCTGGAGATAATCCATCCTTATTTCATTGGATATCCGTCATTTGAATTAATTAAATGATGGTTAAAGTGGAAAATAGTGTCATTCTTGCAACATAATTTAAAAATTCTGCCTTTTTGGCCATTGAAATGAAAGTTTGGAAGAAACGCCTCCCTCCCTGCTTTGTCTTGGCCTGGCCTGGCCTAGCAAAAATTGCTATATCCCTGATGAAGCGGAGTCCTAATCTATAATTTGATCTACAAACTTTTCGATAATCAATAATAATTCATCAATAATGAATTTTAGCATTATATTTGTTTGTGGTCCTTCCTTTTTTCATCGTAGTTAACTTGAATAAAATCTGAATATAACAAGAACTAAATTTTTTTTTACGAAAAAAAGAATTTTAGGTATTCAATTGAAACCTATTTTCAATTCTTTCCTTTTTGTATTTTGACAGATATTTGGCACGGAGTCTGGGATGTTGCAGGGCTGCAGGGTCTCAAAGAATATGGCCAGTTGGACTTCAAACAAAAACAAGGTGAGATAATAAACAATGGTCCATTCAATGCCTTGGTTGCCTGGTTCGAAAACATGCTCACACTTGCATCTATCATCCTACCACTCCTATTGTTTATCCTATTCTAATGTTTATTAATCTATTGTTTTCCAAATCTGCTCACAACTAAGCATACACGTTTTTTTTATAAGAAACCTGGCTCAGGGCCTAGTTCTAAAAGTTTCTTAATTTTTGGCCTTATTTTAGTTCTAAAAGTTTCTTAACACTTTCTTAATTTAATTGAAATAAATTGCAGTAAAAACGATTAAAAAACGTGAATATTGCAAGAAAATTATTAATTTTATTGAATTAAAAAGAATCAGCCCTGCTGGTGCGAGAAGTTGCACGGAAATGCTTGAGAATTGATTACTACGTCCACAAATGTGAAATCAGTATGTTGGAACACTGACACAAAAATGTCTTAAGTTTCTTAACTCCTTCCTCCTAGTTCTAAAAGTTTCTTAACTTTTGGGGTGTCTAGTTCTAGGTTTCTTATAAACCGGTTTCTTATAAAAAAAACGTGTAGTTCAAAACTTGCATGCATTCCAGTCTTGCTTGGTTGCTGATTTGCAGAGTAAAGTATGGCAGATTTCAACGAAATCTCGTTTGTGGAAGAGGACCCTCTTTTTTTGAAGAGCCAACAGATCTCTCCTGAAAGGTTGCTCAACTAAATATCAAAGGCTTGTCATGATAAGTGGTGACTATCATGTCTAATATGGTGTTTACAAGCTTCGTTATTTGCTCGTTATTAGTTCTAATTTTTTTTTAATTTTTCAGCCCTGTTCTGGCAGCTTTAGCCAGCAGCGCATCAACTGTTGATCGAAAGATGAAGGATGGAGAAAATTTTGGAAGAAAAATCAAAGAATGGAAAGGCCAATGTCACCACACATCCTCATTTACAAGTAATCAAAATTTTTGTATCATACTTCTTTCCGAAAAAAATTCCTCTTAGGTTGGAGGTGGAAAGATGAGTATTAGCAGCTTTGGAACATTGCAATACATAATAAGATAAGAAGGAATACATTTGTTCAAGACAACACCTGCAGAATAGAACTATTTTAAGAATAGTGTTATTGTACAGCTACTGACGATGAAAGTTTTTTCAAATTTCCCAATAAAATGTTCCCTGTGCCAAATAAACCATTTTAGCTAAAGGTTTCGTTTTCATAATTTTGTTTGAAAATTTTCATCATGCCAAAATGCTGACAACAGATTTATATTCAACACCTCTGTCATAGTGCTGAGGCAAATTTTCATGTGCCTCTAGACTTCACAATGTTGATTTTATAGTGGTAAAAAATTTTGAAATTTCTTAAAATTGATCCTTATGTTTAAATCTTAGTTTTTTGATATCCTTGTGTCTTCTTTTCAGATTTGAATTCCCTGCATTGTTGTCAGGATCTCATCGCACTACTGGGTTCATTTATTCTCTCTGTGAGTGCTGTCTTGTGACCCTTCCAAAGTTTTCATTAGTGAGCTACTTGTCGTTTACTTTTTATTCAGAATGTGATTCAATTTGAGTAGAATGCATTTTAGTAAAGGAAATTGATCCTTTTTTGACACTAATCCTACGAGGCTTGTTTTGATCTCAAATATCCAGGGATGTTTTCCACCACCCTCCTCCAAAAATAGTCTTTCTGTACAGCTAGAGCAATCAAACTTGGCACAGAAATTGACCAGTGCATTACAAGAAATGTGGCTGAATTGGACCTCTCCCACTTCTACTGTGACATCATAAGACCTCATTATTAAAACATGCTATCAATATCAGTCAAACCTTAACCTTTCTTAACACCCTTAAAAATCTGGATATTTCTGTACATTTTTTTACTGGCAACCATTTTTATACCTTGCAAAAAAATAGGTCAGTTCTGATAAGATTAACTGGTAAAAATAGGCAACTAGATCTTTTTTGGTATAAATGCAATTAAGGCAATGTCACATGACCTATTGTTACTATTTTTGAAAATTTTTTCATCCATTTGGTAGCCGATTCCCTAAGGCTCGATGTCAGCAAGTTTGGAAGCTTACATCCGTAAGACAACAGTAATAGCAGTAACAAGAAAACCTTGTGGGGAGGGATGGAAAACACCCCCTCTGGTAGGATTCATGTTAACTAATCTATCTGGAGGGACTTCAGCCTCTCCACCAGCAACACCGCCCCTGTTATGTTAGTGCAACTAGTGTTATGTAGTATCATTCTTGTGTGTGATATTGATTATATCTTGCTTTCAGTGGCCACTGGAATTGCTGGATTTGCTTTAGTTGCACCAGAACATGCTCCTTATTATCTTGATGCAATCAAAGCATGGAACATTCCAACACCGGTTTTATTTACATTAAAAACCCTGCTGGTATGGCCATTCTTTTATCACACATTCAATGGAATGAGGCATTTGGTGAGTCAATAAAAGCTTTTCAACTTTGCTAGTTCATGTTTCATGGAATATCTAGGTTGTGTTGAGAAGGAATTGGATTAAAGTAATAAGGAACTATGATAAATGTAACCAAGGGTGGATCTTTGATTATCCCAGACTTAAGAATAAGCACACCTTTGAATAGGCATTCTCCAAGTCAGGGACTTTTGAGTCACATGATTATAACATAGCCTTGAATCTGATTAGCTAACCCTCGTTTTTTGGACTCAAGCACTGAATAGAGAGTTAACCAGAAGGCTCAATTTCCTGTTTCATGCATAAAACAAAGTTAAGTTGCTACCAAAGATTTCCATTAGTGTGGAATAGTGTTGGAACAGTTGCAGACCATTAAGTTAACACTTACTCTACTGCCTACTGTCGTGCATTTGAAATCATAGCAAAAGTCTATGCAACAAACAAGAAAAACCACAAAATCAACCACATTACACAAGAAATACCACTACATCAAGTATAACAACCCACCACAGTAGTGCTCATCCACCACAGTACGCAAAATATACCACCACATAAAGCATAATAACCCACAATATTAGTGCTTATCAACCACAGTATGCAAAAGATATCAATGCATCAAGCATAATAAACCACAATAGCAGTCCTTATCCAACACAGTACGCAAAATTTACCACCACATCAAGCATAATAACCCACAATATTAGTGCTTGTCAACCACAGTATGCAAAAGATACCAATGCATCAAGCATAATAACCCACAATAGCAGTGCTTATCCAGCACAGCACGCAAAATGTACCACCACATCAAGCATAATAACCCACAATAGTTGTGCTTATCCACCACAGTACGCAAAAAATAGCACCACATCAAACATTACAACCCACCACAGTAGTGCTTATCCACAACACTATGCAAAAAATACCACCACAATAGTGCATATCCACCAAAGAAGTGCCTATAGATTCAAGGTTATCTATGTTCAAAGGTTGAAGCTGTGAGTGAGTGTTAAAGTTAAAGTTGCAGCCTTTATTGCATGATTGCATGACAACCTGCTTTTTCATGATGGTACAACAGCTCACAACTGCTCACCATTGCTCAATTTTCTCTTTTGGTCATTGAAGAATAAGATTCTTTTCGCAACCAATTTTCAAGATCATACTCTCAACGAATACAGAAATTACTCTCCTACTTCGTTTTTCCATAAGCTTAACAGTAAGGTATTTTATATTATTTTTAAGGCCTGGGATGCGGCAAAAGGATTTGATATGAAGACCCTGTATAAAACTGGTTGGACAGTGCTGGCTATTGCTACACTTTGCTCGGTTGCTACTGCTTACTATTTCTCAACCTAAATGACTCTAATTAGTTTGTTTTAATATTTGCTTTTGCTGTGCTGACTTATGCTGTGTTACGTATTGATAGAGTGTTTTTAATTAGCTGTAAACTAGTATTCCTTGCTAACCTTTAGAACCAAGATATCCAGGTTGCATGGATTACCTTAATAGCTGTGCCAAGTTTCAGGGTAGTTCTCGCAGGTTCATAGAGGGGAAAGTAAGCCTTTTGTACAGGTCCTGGCCAAACGATCAAACATTGTAGAATCAAACTCTATATTTTCCTTATCAAAAAAATGTGTTACCATTTGTTCGAGTAGCAAAACTTTAATCTTCAATAAATTTTTCTTGTTTAAAGCAGAAAGTGTTTGTGAAGTATTTAGAAAACATTCCTGAGTAATTCTGCTTACCAAGTCTTGCTTACTAAGCAACATTTTTGGCGTTGCCAAACGGTAAACAAGTATCAATATTCCATCAACAATGTTTCATTGTTTTTCCAGGGTGTTACTTGCTATTTCCAAAGTAAAATGCATCATAAGACTTCATACTTTGCTGATCAATGGCATTTTATAGCTTTGAAATCGGACTTATACATACTTTGATTGCCAATACCCTGTTCAATTGATATTTTATGCAAAATTCCATGCACTTCATTTTCACAATAATAAGTGATATTTTTAGCTTCTGATTTGCGTGGTTTTCAAATTTAATGCTTCTGCTGGTTGATTGCTGTATTTTTTTTTTGTTTTATTTTGGTTGTTTACTTGAATTGGGTCCCAGTGTTTATGGGAAAAACTACAACGTAAAAGGGGCGTATTTCATCCCTTACTTCTTTACTTCTTCTTACAGTTTTTCGTTCAATTGTTTGTTTTAAAGTTAGGGTACTGATTAGTCCCAACTTTCACTCTTCCTTGATCTTATTTTCGTTCCTCGGTAACTATCTCCTACTCAAACAACGATGGTCCCTCTAGCAGGGTCTCCCAGCGCTTTAATCATCTCGTGCACTGTGCATAAGGCAATACTGCACACCTTCATTTATAATAAAAATGGTTTATGTT
Source organism: Chrysaora quinquecirrha (assembly GCA_014526335.1). Taxonomy (NCBI): domain Eukaryota; kingdom Metazoa; phylum Cnidaria; class Scyphozoa; order Semaeostomeae; family Pelagiidae; genus Chrysaora; species Chrysaora quinquecirrha. The sequence continues at coordinate 3,958,974 of JACTAT010000040.1, forward strand.
TGACACCTAAAAGAGGAAACAAAACACCTATTGCCCGAAAATATTTCGATGTTTATCGCAATTTTGAAGTTCTGTACCACTCAGAAATTAAATAACCTATTGTTAATATTTCACACATTCACAATCAATAAGGTTTATATTTTACACCGAAGGGACGAAACAAATCAACTTTCTATTGTTTATATTTCACACCTTCACACTCAATATGGTTTATATTTCACACCTAAGTGACGAAACAAATAAGCTTCCTATTGTTTATATTTCACACCTTCACACTCAACACGGTTTATATTTCACACTTAAGGGACAAAACAGTGTTATATTTCACACCTTCACAATCAATATGGTTTATATTTAACACCTAAGGGACGAAACAAATAAGCTTCCTATTGTTTATATTTCACACCTTCACACTCAACACGGTTTATATTTCACACTTAAGGGACAAAACATTGTTATATTTCACACCTTCACAATCAATATGGTTTATATTTAACACCTAAGGGACGAAACATAAGCTTTCTATTGTTTATATTTCACACCTTCACACTCAACACGGTTTATATTTCACACTTAAGGGACAAAACATTGTTATATTTCACACCTTCACAATCAATATGGTTTATGTTTAACACCTAAGGGACGAAACATAAGCTTTCTATTGTTTATATTTAACACCTTCACACTCAACACGGTTTATATTTCACACTTAAGGGACAAAACATTGTTATATTTCACACGTTCACAATCAATATGGTTTATATTTAACACCTAAGGGACGAAACATAAGCTTTCTATTGTTTATATTTAACACCTTCACACTCAACACGGTTTATATTTCACACCTAAGGGACAAAACATTGTTATATTTCACACCTTCACAATCAATATGGTTTATATTTAACACGTAAGGGACGAAACATAAGCTTTCTATTGTTTATATTTAACACCTTCACACTCAACACGGTTTATATTTCACACTTAAGGGACAAAACATTGTTATATTTCACACCTTCACAATCAATATGGTTTATATTTAACACCTAAGGGACGAAACAAATCTGTCTATTGTTTATATTTCACACCTTCACAATCAATATGGTTTATATTTCACACTTAAGGGACAAAACATTGTTTATATTTAACACCTTCAAGGGACGATTCTTAACACCTTCACAATTCATACTGTGACTTTGTGAACAGGCTCAAGAAGACGATAAGGAATAACACACACAAGCACCAGAATAGTTTCTCTTCTTGAAAAATAAATTTCTAATTGCAGATGATAAGAAAAGTAACAAGCAATAACCCTTGCATTATTCCAACTCAAATCAGACTACCCCTAGCGTGTCTATAAATTGATATTGTATTGTAAATAAAATGAAAAGCAACATTTCTATTGAAAAACCTGCAATTGAAAACTACTTATGGGACAGCAATGACAAATATTCGATTTTTAGGAAGACTTGTTCAGGGAAGGAAAGAGTTTCTCTCTAAAGGCAGGCTACTAGTTGTAACTGCTAATTTATGTCAACGTGTTAACAACTAATAAGAACCATAGGATACAGTTGATCCCCAGTTGATCGCGGTCGTTGGAGCTCTCATGTCGACTGCGACTCCTGGAAATCAGTGGTTAACTAGTCGCATAAGTTGAACATGTCGAAGTTTCTGGAACTGTGCGCCGGCTATCTGGTTACCGTCAAAATGGGACTAGTTTCCAGAGGGGTATGCCTAAAATTTTGTGGCGATGAATTATAGTTCCAAAAAATCACTGATTAGCAATGTCCACCTGGCTTCATTGCAAGATGCCTCTGCAAGACACCTCTGCAAGATCTTCCCAAGTTTTAGAAATTTAGAGATTCTTCATAGTTACAAGACCTCCATTTCCAAATGCAGATTATCCAAACAGATATGCAACATAATATCAAGTGGGATTTCATTTTTTGCTGCAGAAGACATTTATCCTTTGGTCGTATTACTCAAAATGTTCCTTAAAATAACCCACAGATTTACTGATATGTTCTATAGGCAATAGCAGGAATGTCTTAAAATTATCTATAAATTCAGTATCTCGTGTGTTCAAATACATCTAGACTATTTCATATTTCTCCACTGTCAATGCTTTTTCCTGAGAAAACTTCACTGGTGCATTACTTTCCGAGTTGGTTACTTCATTAATCTGAAATAAAAAGAAAGTTCGCGTCAGTCTTACTTCTTGATTAGACTTGGGTGGTTGATTCCACCCGAAACTCACTAAGCAGCGCTTCGAACTTCAACCAGTGTCTCAAGGAAAAGCCCGCAGCTTCACTTGTTTTGATCTGATGACATTCAAGACACCTGTCTTCATTCTTTAAATGGCATACCACAATAGATGGGATTCGAACCTGGACTGCACGATCAGAGAGCCAACGACGTTTCCACTGAGCTATAGAGCTCAATGAAATCGGCCTCTCCTCCGTTTGACTTTTTGTGTTTCGGCTATGTTGAGGCTTCTTCAGCACCATACATATTTGTACATATTTTTTTGTTCGTCATTCATGAAAAATATGTAGAAATATGTATGGTGCTGAAGAAGGCTCAACATAGCCGAAACACAAATGGTCAAACGGAGGAAAGCCTTGGGCTGTATGACTCAGAGAGCTACTCGGCGATTTCATTGAGCTCTATAGCTCAGTGGAAACGTCGTTGGCTCTCTGATCATGCAGTCCAGGTTCGAATCCCATCTATTGTGGTATGCCACTTGTGGAAAAATCAATTCATTCTTTAAATTTACGTTTCTACAGTGGGTGTTCTACCTTTGTCATTAATAGACAACAGGTATCAGGGCTAAGGACCTAATATGAGTCATGAGGTTTTTGGGAGATATTCATGACAACACACACGACAACAGTCACTAGAAGAAAGCTAGTCTATCTATCCATGTCATGGTGTGATAGCTGGTCATGCCACATGCTTTATAACACCTGGCTTTGTTTTCGGCACCATTGGTACCTCCTACCCTTTTCGAAAATGAAAGTGCCCTTCAAGCAAGGGTTGCAACCTGGCACACTTTGCAATTGATTTGAAAAGGTTTCTGAGATAGGAGAAAAAGTTGAACAAAATCACTTATAAATAAGTGCATCCATATAAAAGTATTATGGATATTATTTATACTAGTTTTTGAGTAGTACAAAACTTCAAAATTGATGTGAACAGCCGAAACATTTTCGGGCATACTTAAAAGCTTTTTTTGTCTGACACTCCTCAGAGTACAAACGTCAGAAACAGACCGAAGCACTTGGAAAAGGCGGAAATTCATACCCAAATGCGCATCGAAATGCACCAATCAGACATAATGTAATATTTAAATACTTACGTGAATATTACACATGGGTTTTGGCGAATAGAATGACACATGAATTGGATAGAAATCATCTGGGTGCCCTGATATCGTGAATTCAAGACTTCCTGAAGAATTGGATGCATCGATTACAGCCAACTGCCAATTTAAAACTGATTTTTTATGATCATAATGATATTCACCAGACAAGTCTCCTACCACAGGGCCACCAACGCCAGATCTACAAAATAAAGAGCAACGTTTAGAGGAAGATGAAAAAAAAAACAAAAAGTCTGCAAAACATTCATTTATAAGAATTGTTCAACCACAAATTATGGCAGGGTCTCTTAGGTATTGGCACTATTACTCAAGTATCCAAGAACGAAAAATTTTTGTTTGCCCCTCATCTGATTAATAATCCTTTCACGACTTACAGAAACATCATCGCCAAGCCTCTGGCCAAACGATCAAACATTGTTGGTCAAACACTTGAAATTTGCTTATCAAGCAAAATGTTTCACAGTTTGGTCATGTCACAAAACGCTGTATGTCCAACACGCCTTGCCTGGGCCAAAAAATGTTATTTGAACTTTTTAAATTATAGCAAAGCAAATTTTGCTTATTTTAGCTTGGGGAGCAATGTTTTGTGACATGGCGAAACTGTGAAACATTTTGCTTCATAAGAAATTTCAGATGTTTGGCAAACAATGTTTGATCGTTTCTCCAAGTTCTAACTACACAATTAGAAACTTTTCCACCAAAGCTGCCAAACAACTCAACCATTCAAAACAATTTCAAAACAAAACACAAAATACATTCAAAACAGTTTCATCAAAGAATTTGGACTTACGGCACAGGTATCTGAATAAGGACATCATTCAATTCCAGATCTTCTTGATTCAATTCGTATTCAATGGTTACTTCACATTGACCATCATTTTCATTAGGCCAGCAATTAACTGTAAAACAAAGTAGCGCATGTATTCATGGCCTCAACGAAAAATACAACACACTGAAGTCAACACAGGGTAAAGGGTAACTATAAACATCAATGGTCTCATTACTGAAACAAAGATACGGATTTTCTACGGAACTTTCTAGTATGTAAAAAGGAGGGTCATATATGTATTTTTTTTATTATAGACTCTTTGTAAGAAACCCAGATTCAGGCAAAAAATTTAAGAAACTCGAGTACAGGAATATTTTCCAAAGAAACTTGTCAACTCAGTCTCGGAATATTTGCTTTTATTTCTCGAGTTTTGTCTACAATAGGAAATTTTCGTTACACGCAGAGAAATAAGAAAACTACATGCATTTAAATACGATCAAGAAACTGGTTCAGAACATCATACAGCAATAATTACTGTCGCCAATATAAGTAACTCTTGTGAAACTTTCAGAGTTGGCCAAAAGTTTAAGTTTCTTACAAAGAATATTTGCAGTGAAAGGTGTGATTATACTAAAGCGAGATAGACTCAGTCAAAAAGTTATTTTCTCCATCCTCGAACAAATTAAATCAAGGAACTACACAACTGTATTACAAAAAGTGACAGCGCATCAGTAAAATGCCACCAATATCAAAAAAGATCTGCATCAATTTCATTTCAACGGTGGCTCATGCAAAGTCTCTGTTAGTTCTCGAACTATCGTTACGTTTATGAAAAGCGAGTAAAGGAAGAAACAATCTACATTAGACAGAAATTATCAAAGGGAAAAGAACTTAAATCAGACGACTCAATAAACATCAACTTACTTGTAAGTGGAATCATATTTTCGTCTTTAGTTTGCAATCGCCATTTTAACACTCCAATTTCATTATTAATTGGGAAGCCTTTCCCACCTTGCTTTAGGCCAACAACGGAATTCTGGTTGAACAGTTTCTTGTCTATGTTTGGATGAGTCTAAGACAGACAAGCAAATTAGTATAGCCTGCAACAGCATCTATAAACACAATTTATTTTAAAAGATCCATATCACAAAAAATTATACCGTCTTGTAAAAACCTCGAAGTAGGGTTTTATACATTAACTTGGGAATATTTTCTAGAAGTGGAAAAAGCTCATTTTTGGCGTTTCAAACCCTCTACTGACACATGGTTACGTAAAACTAAACCTGTTATACCAACTTTGGTCGTCGTAATATTTGGGCAAAACGTCTTTGCTTAACTCAAAAAGTCTGAAAAGCCAGGAAACTTTCAGTACTGATGTCTAGCAAATGTAAAGATAGTAGCAGCAGTAGGTTAGCGAGTGCTGCTCTGCTGGTGTGCACGGTGTGCACGGAGTACAGTGAACACAGTGAGTGAATATATCCGTTGCTGGGATAAATATTTCCTGAAATACTGTTCATAAACTAGCCGTTAACACCGTTAGGGAGTGCTGCTCCGAGGTAGAATGCAAGTTTTGCAGGAGACTGCCATGAGTATATCGAAACCCAGTCAATAGAATAAATGAATAGATCAAAGCAGCACATAATCATACTCTCAAATGAAAGCGGGGTTCTTTGAACGTTTACCAGCGAGGTTGATTAATATGTGCGCGGTAGACTCATTACATTCGTCGCAGTGTACGCTCCTTCACACCCCCATCATCCCGCTGCAAATACTCTGAGAAAACAGCAATTATGTTGTTGCAGTTGTTGGTCTGAGCGGGTCTGCTGTTCTGTTGTTCTATCAAAACACATACACATCAACTGCCAAAGGTAATGACGGACAATATTTGCACTGACTAAACTTTCAATTGAACTGAAGGCTAAACTCCGCCACAGGCACAGCAATTTTGGCTTTTCCAGGTTATACTTCTGCCGGATTAAACTGTGCCTAGGACAGAAACCCCGGTGCTACAAGGGGAGGCTCGTAGAACTCAAATTGGAATTCACCGAGATTCCTTCAAATTAAATTTCTGCAGCGACTAACTTTAACATCTTCCCTACCATAGGCAATTTTGAAATTCTGTGCAGATCGATAGAATTCAATATATCGAAAATTTCACTGAGCACCACCAACCTGCATTTGAAAGGCTCTATTGTCGTTATTATCAACTTGTAAGGAGATTCTTGCAAGCGATGGATCTGAGATTCTAAGTAAAGCCATTCCCCTAACTTCCATGTTCTGAAGGCCACCATGACGACCGGCAGTTAATGAAATCTTCTCATCCACTTTGATATGAACACTAAAAGAAAGGGCAATGTTATTTACACTTAATCTCAGCAATGCTTTCAAGACGTATCGCCCAACTTCCAATTCGCCCAACTTCCTTTTCGCCCAGCCCGCTAAGACGTTTCGCCCAACCCATCGTGGTCGTTTTGCCAAACCTGAAATGACTCAGACAACTTCTTTCGTGTACGTAGTTTGTCAATTATTTGATTGATAACATTGGGGCGCTGCCCCAAACCCCCGATTTTGACATTGATGACTGTTTTAGTGAAAATAATAATGATAAATAGCAAGTATTTTAGTTGGGCGAAACGAACAAGAAAGTTGGGCGAAAAGTCCAGATTGGGCGAAAAGGAAGTTGGGCGAAACGGAGGTTGGGCGAATCGACCTGATACCTCAACAATGTTGTGCATGATTGTAGCTGCTTCTGTTCAACAAGCAGTATTGCTTAGCAATGTTTCTGAAACACTTCAAAAAACATTCTCTGCTTTTTGCAAGCAAATGTTTGAGGAGAAATGATCAATGAACATGATAAAATGGTCAAACGTTATGTTTGGCAAGCAAATTTCAGATGGTTGAAAAACGGTGTTTGACCGTGTGGCCAGCAACTTCCACTATTCACTGTGCACTGCAAATGACAGTTGTATTACAAAAAGAGATCTTGAATAAATGGGTAGTTGAAATATAAACTTATTTTACCTTGCTATTGGCATTGTTGGAGTTGGAGCTTTCGATATATTTCTATTTGAACCTGGGCTTGTTATTTCTGTAGAAATAAACACTATACTCATCATTTTATCACATAACAAAACGACAAACAGTGCTCAATTGGCAGTAAAAGACGATAATTGACAATTGACAGATGCAACTTAATCCACTGGTCTACAATTTGAATGATTCTCTATTTACTATCCACCGATTACAATAATGTTAATTTTCATCCTGAGGAATTTTTGCAGCCAATTTTCATCCCTATAAAATCAACATCTCGAACAGTGGATCTAGGAGGATGAGAAATAAAAGGGTGAAAACTTCAACTTCAAACCTGTTCCTTCTTGTCTTAATTTATTAACAAATGAATCAACATCTTTTCCTTTCCCACCAAGCTTCAATGCTTTTCCACTACCAGCTGGCCTGCAGAATCAAAAACACTTTCCGTTAATGGAGATTGTTTTGAGATACTGTGAAAATAGGTGGTGTGGTCGAGTGGTCAAGGCGTTCGGCTCACGATCGCAAGATAATGGGTTCGAATCTCGTCTGGACCACTTTCCACAAGCCAACAGTCAACTCAGCTGTCCATCCTTCCAAGGTCGGTAAATGAGTACCCAGGGTATTCGTTCTAGAATATCAGTCTGGGGGCACAAGCTGCAGGTCCACATCAGCTGTATAGCTGCCAGAACCCCTGACCTGAATTAACAAATAAAGATTGCTTGCTTGCTTGCTTGCTTGCAAGAGGGTAATGCCACAAACGCCTCCACACAGGCCCACATCATCACAGGCAAAATGAAGAATTCCTGCGTGCAAAATGAAGAATTCCCAGATTTTGTGGGTCGAATTCCTTCCACTTTTAAAAGCTTTCGCTTTTGGGTCAAGTATAAATGATAGGCAATTTTCTTTGATTACACCAGATAATTCTGTAAACTGATAAAATTAATATTAAGGGTTACTGGTTCGGATAAATGCCTATCTTTAAGAGGGGTGTTTTTAAAGGGTGTTTAAAACAGGGGGCATTTATTTCATAATTTGATTTTTAAGGGGGGATCAATTTCATGTGAGGTCATTTACAAGAGGAAGGATTTTTATCAAAGTAAAACATAAAGCAGTTGCTCATATATATAAACTGTTATTTGGTAAATCTTTGCATCAACACATGATCCATACCTTGTTGGATATGAAGGTTTCTGTTGTACAGGTTCTGATATTGCAGTATCTCCAACAACAGGGTTATTGACTTCATGCCTTGATGATGAGGATGCCATGCTACCAAATCCACCGAGTAATGCACTTGTTTTGCCTTTGCCAGCTGCAGCTCTTTGTAATTCCTTTGCTTTCCTTTTCATTTGTTCTTTAGCTTCAATTTCTTGTGTCTAAAAGAGGAGGTTCACAGGTTGTTTAAGATGATAATAACAATGCTTGATATCTGTTGTTTAATTAAGATGATGATAGAAATTGTCTAGTGGAGATCAGCCATTATCGGGTTATACAGTTTCTGAAACAGTGATAAATAAGATCTTGCAGAATGCATGTCAATAGCTTCAGATGGCAAATTTCATAGATTAAGCAGTGGCTGCACATACAACTTTTCATTCTTTTGGAGCGACACTCCTGAAAATGCCCTGCTCTGAGAAATTCTGACATGGCTAAATGCTTCAACAGAAGTGGGCCACAGAAGTGTGGGGACAGAAATTCTGCAACAATCAACTTGTGTGGAAAGAGGCATGGATATCTAGAACAAAAAACAGGCTACATACTGCAACATTATTGGCAACAAGCCAAACCATGCCGCAAAAAGTTCAACCAAATCAACATTCTGCGAACATGTTTTTCAGGAAGTACACAAAACATTTTGTTCTAAAATCTATCCCTCACTACACATGCAACTTAGTTTTTACGGTTTTTACAGTTGCACTGACACATTTTTATAATGTCCTATCCCCATTTCAAGCAAAAAGTTGCATATGTATCCATGGCTTTAGAGAGCTTGAACCAAGCTGAAGGAAATTTTGTCAGGTTTGCATAAGTGCTAATCTGGAAATCTCAAACAGGGTGTGAAAGATCTGAAAATTCCTCACTTTGTTTGATAACAGACAAACATTACTCACCCTCCTGACAGCATTAATGACCCTCTCTTCATGACTGTCCATTTCAATAAATGTTCTAATTTGAGCCAAGTTAACATTCTCTCTGTATCCAAGTGCCACAATTTCATCAAATGCAAATAAAAGCTGGAATGAGTTCTCCAAAATTTCAGACTCTTCAAGAATCTTACAATATTCCGGAACCTATAAGAAGAATCACCATTTAATCTAATCATTTATCATCAAGAACAAATTTCATGGAAAAATGTCAGCTATAAAGAAAGACTCTGAACTAAGTGAGACATATTGAAGACAAATTTAACTGAAATGATCAACAAAACTGAAAGATATTTGGCAAACTGTTCCATGTAATCATTTGTCTGATTTGAAAGACTTTGCAGATATCAAAGCTTCCAGACACAAAGCAAGTAAGCTTAAGATTGCAAATATGTTTTTAACAACAATATCAGTCATGGATGCTGAGCACTAAGATAGAATTAGCCCAAGTAACATACCAGAATATATGGGATTTGAGATGAGAGAGCCAACAATGTTTCTGCTGGGCTTTGTATAGAGCTCAGTGAAATCATAGAGTAACTCTCCAAACCATACAGCCCAAGGATCTCCTCCCGCTTGACTTTTTCGTGTTTTGGCTATGTTGATCCTACTTCAGCACCAAACATACAGTAGTCATATTTATATATAGTGGTCATGAAGGGTGAACAGTAGGATATACTTTTTCACAAGTGGCATACCACAGTAGATGGGATTGGGACCTGGACTGCATGACCAGATAGCTAACAATGTTCCCACTAAGCTATAGAGCTTAATGAAATCGCTATAGAGCTTAATGAAATCGCTATAGAGCTCAATGACATTTTGAACAGTAACATGTACATGTACATTTTCTACTGTTGTTTAACGTTTGCTAAACATATTTAAGGTAATATTGTTCAATTTCTATCAATATGGGTTGAACATACTAGCACTGTAAATTGTCAACATAAAAAAGGAGTATACTCACAACTCTAGAGAAAAGTCTAAGTGTTTCCAAATCTTCTAAAATGTTGCTTGCTTTTGTTGTTATCAATAACATAAACAGTTTATCTAATGGTTGATACACATATCTGACACTTTCTGTCTCAACAAATGTGTGTTGTTTTCCTGTATTCATCAATTTGGGGAAGGCAGACAAAAGTCCCTCAATTCGAGATTTTGTCATCTCCACAAACTGGCGAGACAGCAAGGCTAAAAGAGAACATTGTAATACCTAATGAGTAAATAGTTTTTGAGTTGTGGAAACATTTTTGGGCATACTAACATATATGGTAGAGTAATGGGCATACATTTTCGGGCTTTCAGGCATAGTATGCCCGAAAATGTTTCCGCTGTTTATCGCTACCTAATGAGTAAATTGATCTTGCTCATGCAAAAAAATGTTGCTTACATGAAATACCGTGAGCCACAGCTTTCTGGCTATACTATGCTTAGAAAAGCAGAATTGAATAGCCTATTAGACATAATCTTTGCTGATGCAAGGCAGCTGGTAGCAACTAGTCACTGTGATGCCTAATGCATTAAAAGCCATCACAAGTATCAAAGATAAGTATCAATTGCCCACTCTCTTTTTAAGAAACCCCCCAAACATCCACTATTTCACAGAAATCACCAATGCTAACAACACTATTTTTCAGCAATTCAATTCTTACCCAAATCTGTTTCTCTCAGAAGCTGAAACACCAACACTTACACTTATTTATTACTTATTAATTTGCGTGGTAAATTGCTATAAGTGGCCTTTTGGCTGTTCAGGCTTAACACAACTGGTTACAAGAACGTCCATACAATGGACTCTTGAACCAACAATACCATAGGAAGCAAACTTGTGCTTAAAATGAAGCCTCAGAATAAAATGATTTGGTTACCTTTTCCATTTTTCGAACATATTGCCGCAGCTAATAGTACCTAATAAAATAAAAAGGACTTATATATTCAACTGCAAAAACATGTTATTTATAAAGAAAACTGGAAATTCATTAAAACATCTCGTGCTTTTAGATCATGATATCTTAAATAAAGTCATTATGACTTTTCTTGCTTCTACTCTTAGAAGCCCTGGAAGCAATGTTTTTTTCCATTACATAAAGCCAAACAACCAATTCATGGTATTTTTGAGCCAGGGTGTATTACAACACACTGTTAACCAAACTGCCTGCTTCAGGTTCCCTGGACAGCTGAATGCTGATCTGAGAAAACTTGCAGTGAACATGGTTCCTCTCACTGCAAAGTAGAGCAGGGCATTTGCACACCAGAATTTTTCAATAGAACAATAGGCTAATGCCGCAGTGGTACAGTATGTTAATCTAAACTGATTTCACCCAAAGAGAAGCAATAAATCTATTGTTCTATAATCAAAAGAATAGCAAGCAAGCAAGCAATCTTTATTTGTTAATGCAGGTTGGGGGTTCTGGGAGCTATACAGCTGATGTGGACCTGCAGCTTGTGCCCCCAGACTGATATTCTAGAATGAATACCCTGGGTACTCATTGACTGTAGGCTTGTGGAAAGTGGTCCTGACAAGATTCGAACCCACGGCCTTGCGATCGTGAGCCGAACGCCTTGACCACTCGCCCACACCACCTAATAGTCATCAAACTCAACATTGGACAATTCCAGTGCATGCTTCATGGTATGCACACTGGTTTTGGACATCGTAAGAGGGGCCTAAGAAGTACAAGCTCTTCCCTAAGCTTCTAACATGAATTTGTCTTTGTCTATAATGCATCTTTCAACTAATTAAAACACTGAAAAAGATATTTTTGACAGGTTATCCTGTCAATTTGACCAATAGATCATTTTGGTAGAAAAAATTTTTTGAAATTGCAAAATCAATTTTTCGATGCGAAAATCGGTTAAAGCACCCAAAATTAGTCTAGGTGCAAAGTTTTACTATCTCAGCGCTTGTATAATTGATTTTACGAGTGACCAAAGTTCACGTTTTTATAAGGGCTTTGACCGTGTGGGGTAAAAGGGTTTCACCAAGTTCATTTTTGCGGTCAAAGCCTTTATGAAATCGGGAACTTTGAATGCTCATAAAATTAAGAACACAAGTGCCAGGACAGTGAAACTTGGTACCTAAACTAAGTTTTGGCTGCTTTATAAGATTTTTATATCGAAAACTCGATATAATGTGATTTCGAAAAATTTTAATGCCGTGTGACGTCATACCCAAATGATCTATAATCAGCCATTGGCTGTTGGCAAACAGCTGATTTTGACAAAAGAGTACAGATTTTTCTCTCTGCTAATCTTTCAACAATAGATCTTTTCGGTATGATGTCACACAGCATTAAAATTTTTCAAAATCACAAGATATCAAGTTTTTGATATGAAAATCTTATAAAACAGTGAAAACTTAGTCTAGGTACAAAGTTTCACTGTCCTAGCGCTTGTGTTCTTAATTTTATGAGCATTCAAAGTTTCTGATGTCATAAAGGTTTTGACTGCAAAAAAATTAACTTGGTGAAACTTTTTACCCACACGGTCAAAGCCCTTATAAAATCGTGAACTTTGAGCACTCGTAAAATCGATTATACAAGCACTGAGATAATTAAACTTTGCACCTAGACTAATTTTTGGGTGCTTAATACGATTCTTGCAGCGAAAAATCGATATCTTGCGATTTCGAAAAATTTTTTTTCTGCCGAAATGATCTATACACTGGAACCGTTGAACTTTAAAATAAGCCCTCCCCTCGAATAAGCCCCCACCTTAAAATTCATTTTTCCAAATAAGCCCCTGGGGGCTTATTTGAGGATTTATGGTAATGTTTGTGTTAGAGTTTGCGTTGCTTGGTCAAGGGCTATTTTGGTATAATATGCAGTTATGCTTTATTACGGTTTTATAACAATGTCACTCTTTCTTTTCTTGAAACATTTTTTGGAAAACATCATTCTGTGTCTTTCTGCGTTGTTTTATGGTCGACAAAGCGCCGTTTCTATCAACAACCATGAGTCTAGTTGTTTTTGATTTTAATAAGTAATAAAACATATGCGAAAATTCATGGATCGAGCAGTTCATTATGCCAAGGAGACGAGCAACGAAAGATGAAGAGCCTGGGAATAACACGGCCTCAGGTGTTAAGATTAGGCCTAAATTCTTGTCTTCGAACATTTTCGCTTCAACGATTACTTACCATTTTGAAAAAACAATTCTTCTGGGAATTCAAATAGTAAGTGAGAGTTTGTCCAAAGTAAAAACCTGTTAAAACATCTATGCAAAGCCCTTCATAGCGTAAAACTAATCGAAGGGAAAACTTGCTTCCTCCACTTCGCCACGTTTACAATGGAAAGTTTTATGAAGAACAAGTCATTAGTCACCAGGCTCTTTTCGGATCATGCCATTGCGCGGTATGAGGATTTTTTCAATAACTTTTCTTTATATTTTTTAGCGTTTTTTCTCTGGTTTTTGTCTTTCAAATTCTATTTCTCTTTCTTTTAATTATAATTTGATTTTAATTTCATTTAACTTTCTTTTAAGTTTTTTAAAGCATAATTTTCCAAGGAGTTAACATTCCTTTCTTATTCTTTTTCTTATTCAACATATAGATAGCTTCTTTCATTACAACTTAAAATATTGAAAGTGTTTTGACAAAATTTTGAACATCTCGTGAATTTTGTACATGAAAATTCTCCCCCCCCAGTTTTTTCCCAATAACCCTACTATCCCCCCCCTAATTCCCAAAGCAATCCAAAAATTACGCATGCGCATTAATGACTTTTGTTTTCTTGCTGTTGTACGTGCGAGATTTCGTGACTGACGTGATTGGCAATGGAGGAAACTTAGCAAGGAGCAGACACAGACCGTAGAAATGGCCAGCCAAGAAGTAGCCATCAATTTGAAACGACGCGTTCCAATTGGAGCAAGATGTATCTCTTCTTGTTGCACTGTTAAACCAGAGCGCAGAGAGAACTGGTGAGTCCAAAATCTGAATTTCTAGCCGGCCTAGATTTTATGGTTGCAGTTTCGTTTCTCGGTTGTTCCTTTCTAAAAAATTATGGTGTCAAATGTCTCACTTACTTTATTTCCCTGGTTTTTGTAACCCAATAATGTATGATAATTGACAAGTTCAAATTTTAAAAAAACAAGATAATGTTAACCAAAAAGGAACTAAATAATTTGAACCAAATAAACTATTTTGTTGCTTCTCTTTTTTGGCCGTGATGACGATTACATTTTGATAATTTTACATGTAATAATGCATTTATTTTTTGTCAGTAAAATTTTAGATATGGATAAATGGTTCTTAATTATTCTAAATGGTAATCAAGGATTTGAAGGTTCTTATTACTTAAGGTCAAATATGAATTGTTAGAAAATTGTACTTAAAAATAAATCAAAAATCAAAAAAGCTGTGTTTGATTTTTCCAAAGGTACAAAGCGGCTGTTCTGGTGTTGACGTTTCTTGCCTACATGTCATATCATTTGGCAAAGCGACCTGTCAGCACAGTCAAGGTACCTAAACAGTTACTCATATTTTTTTGCAGATTTTATTCTATCTTTCACGCAGGTACATAGCAGACTATTTTAGTTTTGAAAACAAGACTACTAAAGGTCAAAGTGACCTGAAACAAAGATGACTATGCAGTCTGTGTCATTTTAGAGGTCAAACTAAAAATAATGATGCTTGGCTAAAACCAGGGTGAATCTGGTCTTCTAGTTGACAGGCAATTCACTCCTTGGAATCTCATACATCATATGCTGGATTTCTATTGTTTTCTTAGAAACCCCTGAAAAATTATTTTGCTTCAACAGTAATCTTGTATGCCTTTTCAAAGAGTGAAATTCCTTTTGGTTGTGCTGAAGATAGTGCTTGCATGGTGGAAGCCAGTGGCGTAGAGCTAAAGATATAAGAAGGGTAGCCCTAGGGGACTCTAGACTTACATTACATTTTGCCCCACCCTTTAGAAACAGCAATAAAAGCCTCCAATAATCACAACAGCCTTGTTACTGTTTTCCCAGGCTGTGGGGGAGCAAATGTAACAAGTTTAGGGGAGCTCTACAGAGAACATCAAAGAACATAATACATACACATGAAAACTTTTTCACAATTACTAAGTCAATTCAATTGACATTTGTTCATAGAATGTACCAGATAAATTACAGGTATACATCCTATACAACCTAAGAAAAGACTAAGTTTAACTAACCCAAGTTGTTTAAGTTAAAAAGTTTAAGGGTTCAGCCCTCCCACAACCAACCTAGCTCTTGCCTTTTAAGAAAAGAAGTCTCTGTTTTTGCTGTACAGTTTGATTATAAGCCACAACAAAATTTGCCAAAAAATAAATGTAACCCACAGCTTGCAACCAATGAAATACAGTATACCCCCAATTCAGCTTGGGATTTAAGTGGTTCCTATATTGAGCCTTGAAATGGGAGAATAGTTAGTTTGGCCCTGTTGTATGAGGGACATAATTATGGTCATCAGCTGAAGTGCTCAGCATTTTGATATGTTTGAAAAGTTATGGAAGAGTCCCAATATAGCTAATTTCAAATAGAATTTAGTTAAGCCAGCAACCAGTAAAGTAAGATGGTTAGTGTTACATTAGTATCAGCAATAGGCATAAGCATTCAAAGGCATTTCTAAGTCAGAGAATCAATCCTTTTCAATCAAGATCACAGCAGTGTGAAATATTTGCTTTACCTTGGCCTGTCATGTTGTCATTTCTTTTTAAGGGGACATGGAATCCAAATTGCACTGTGAAAGAAGTAAATAACACTTGTGATGCTTGGAAACCATTCAGTAAGTGCTTTTTATGTGCGAAGGATGAGCACATTATGTGGGGATGCGATGTCACGGATACAGGTATAGAGAGAGAGACCTAAGACGCTCTTTTTTTGCCAAAATGTAACAATAGATTAACTTTGAAGTCGCCGTAAGTGTCGGCATTAATGATATCATTAGCAAAAAGCAATTAATTTACAATAAACATCAATTAGCAGCATTTTCTACTGTGGCGCACTGGTCTAAACCACCGCTTTCTTGAACTAGAGGTCTGGAGTTCGATCCCCGTTTCACGGTACTCTCAATATTTTTTATGATCGTTTGGTTTTCATTTTCATGTTTTCATACTCGAATCATTGATCGTAACAACTCTATCCGTTTATGTCCTTCAATAAAGTTTTTAATTTTTTAGTCTTCAATTTCAATAGTTTCGTTTACTTTTATATGTTTCGCGGTCCGCAGGTGCATAAAAGCAAATGAGTACCATGAAAAGAATACATATGGATTATATTAGTATTGATTTACTGGAGATCTGTCCCTCAAATTTCAATAAAAATTTTTCAGGCTGATATAGTTATGACTATGGAATACTATTTTAAATACATTGATTATGATTGAGCGAAAATCACGGCTGGGCGTAATTTACATGCACTGTACGTGACAGTCGACATAAACATGTTTTCGAATGGCAATCAACTGTTAAAGTAGCTATTAGTGGTGATTACTCATTGGCAATTAGGTCGAGAGATAGATTCTTTGTTTTGTTTATCGAGTTTATGCAAGTTTATGCCAGAATTTCTATTACGCCACAAGCTCTCTCCGTTCTCTTTATTGAAAATAACACAAAATCTTATAACTATGTATGCAAATTTGGGAATCGAGAACGGCCCATTGCTGTCCAGAATTGAAGGTGAAAGCGCTCCCGAGATTCGAGTGAACGAAATTACGATCAGCAACACTACCAAAATCATCATTATCATAATCATTGACATCATCACTGTCAGATTCAGCATGTTATTATCATTATCGTTGTCGTTATTGTCATGGTCATGATCATTGTGATAATCATGGTCCTCATCATCATCATCATCGTCATGGTCATGATCATTGTGATCATCGTGATAATCATGGTCATCAACATCAACATCATCGTCATGGTCATGATCATTGTGATATTCATGGTCATCATCATCAGCATCATCGTCATGGTCATTATCATTGTGATAATCATGGTCATCATCATCATCATCATCGTCATGGTCATGATAATTGTGATAATCATGATAATCATGATCATAATCAGTTTTGCTGCAGCTGTTGCACTGCTGGACATGGATTCATTTGTGAAATCATTGTTTCATTGTTGCAAATTCTTGCAAACACTCTTTGGTAAGCGTTGTACCGCCATCCTTCGCACATTGCGACAGCATTGCTATGTTTCCTCAATATGATGGGGTTAGATAGGGGTGCATATAGCTTATGTTTAAAAACAGTATGCCACTTTGAAAATTGGCTACATTGTAAAACTTCTAATAACATTGAACTTTTTCCTTCAAACTTGATTGACTGATTGACTTATTTTAATTCTAGCTGAAAGAGAGCTCAGCAACGAGCTTTTTGGTGCTTTGGACTCTGCATTTCTGTATTCCTATGCCCTTGCCATGCTGTTTAGGTGAGTTTGAGTTTTGTCTGTTTTGTATGGACACCCTGTAATTTTTGTTATTTGGACACCCTATGACTACTTAATGCTTAATGTTACTCTTGAGGCAATACTCTTGCGTGGTTTACAGAAAAACCCTAGCTTGGTTTACAAAGAGTTGTTTCGATAGCATAAGAATTGATTAGTTGTTATATGGACACCCTATGACTATTGGATGCTTTATATTACCCTTGCTTGATTTACAAAAGAGTTATTTCAATAGAATATACAGTGAATTATTGTTGTTTGGACACCCTATTGTCAGTGATACTTAATACTCTTGCCACGCTAAGTCAAGAACCTGGTGCTGGCACACCACACAGAGTATTGCTAGGCTAACAAAGAATCATTTCAATAGAACCTGCTGTGATTAATTGTTATTTGGACACCTTATAAGGTCTGGGTGCTTACTTCTCTCCCCACACTAGGTCCAGTACCTGGCATACCACAGAGACTCTTGCTAGGCTTGCCAAGTATAATCTCAATGGCATTAGTTCTGTCTTGGTTCACTTTGTTAATCCTGGTTGATCATGCAGAAAATATGCAGACAAATCCGTCTAATTTGCAGCAGACAATTTGACTTTCAGGCCTTGTCTACAAGATAACAATGTAGGATTTCCTACAGTATTGGATTATGCAGTAATTACAAAGTGATGAGGCTAAGAGCAGCTGTTCTGTTGTTTCTTAAACAAAGTCAGCTAATCAGAAAGTTGAAGATATGCCAGGCTACTGTTATTTGATACATGAAGACTCCTCAGAGGATATACAGGATTTGCTCCGGCTGCCTGTAAAAGGGAAAGCAATGAATCAAGGAATGGGGAATTGGGGATGATAGTACCATCATATTCCCCCCCTTTTCTCAATCTGTAAGAATAACAACACAAATGATCTTTGCATTCTATCATTCCCTAGAGAATCTGTAAAATTGGGAATCTGTAAAAAGGAAATCTTGTAGTTTGTGTCCCCATTCCCCTTTTTACAGATTACCCCTTTTGCAGATTCTCTAGAGAATCAGATGTTAAAATGAATGAATGGAAATGAGAAGGAAAATAAAGATCATTTGTTGTTACGCTACCTTTTACAGATTTATTAAAGAGTAAATTTGATGTCATGTTTCCTGATTTCCCATTCCTTGATTCCTCATTCCCCCTTTACAGATAGCCCATTAGGCAGATCCTGGGTTGAAACAGAGAACCAGAAATCTAGGATGACAGATCGACCAAGACAAAGAGCAGTTACACTGTATCTAATGTCTCAATTGTGTAATACTTCAGTATGGCGATGAAAAGCAGAAAATCAGAAAGAAATGCTTAATTGGAATGCGTTTTAAACACCAATCAGCTTTCGATGAGAAGATCAATGAAAGTTAATTGAAGAGTCCAAGTGAGAAAAAAACACAATGCCTACACATTTAAAACACAAGGCCAATTCAGCTTGTCTTTCTGAATGGGTTCATTTCGAGCCACATCTGGGCATAAATTCCGCCTTAGTTTATTGTTTCGATCTGTTTCTGACGTTCACTGTCAGACGAAAAAAGCTTTTAAATATGCCCGAAAATGTTTACACTGTTTATCGCAATTTTGAAGTTTTGTACAACTCAGAAACTATTTTCTATCTCTGTTTTAGTGGATACATTGCTGAGCATACAAGCTTGAGAGTGTATCTTGGTAGTGGTATGGTGCTGACTGGTGTTTTTACTATTGCATTTGGAATGGCATATTTCTTTAATATACACACGTTGGCTTTCTTTGTTGCGATGCAGGTACGTAGCTTTTACTTGCAGTTACTAGTTTTATACAAGCAGTGAAAGAAAAGCTTACGAAACTACAGTCTACATCAAAACTGCAGAACTTCATCAAAGATTTCAAAACTACAGACAGAAAACCGAACGAAAAGACATCACAAGCTTGTAAATTGGATTGATGGACTAAAGAAGGGTCTCTTTGAATAGGTCGTAAACTAATCGAGAGAGAGAGAGTCCCCCAAATAAAAGCACAAAATTAAAACCTTTAAGCCGCGGCTACACGTGATTTAATATATTTTTCGCAGTGTCGCAGCGTGTTGCCGGTTTCTTTGCATTGGCGACGCAACACATTGTACTGTTTTTGCGCGCTTAACTGGGAATTTTCTGACGTTCATACTCTGAGGAGTGTCAGACGATAAAACTTTTGAATCTGCCCGAAAATGTTACTGCTGTTTATCGCAATTTTGAAGTTCTGTACTATTCAGAAATCATTTACTTGGTTGTCCTTTTTGTGGCTGTTTTTGAAACTTTTTTAGCTGTAGCCTCAATTACTTAGTTTGTAATATATTTATGATTTTCTTTCAGATTCTCACTGGAATGTTTCAGGTAAATGATCAAATTGTTTTTAACTGAAGGGCTATTTAGCGCTGAGTATATTTCGGGGATTCGACCTGGACTGCATGATTTGTGCTCCAATTATTCGAATTCGTTACTTAGAAAACTGAAATATTTAACAATGATTGATATTTAACTACTGTGAAGTTTCAATGATCAATCGATCTGTATTCATTTTTAGGCGAGTGGCTGGCCTTGTGTTGTTGCTGCTGTTGGCAATTGGTTTGGAGAAGGAAGGTAGTGCATAATCTCTAAGACTTATTCCATGTGTTTAGTTGGCGCTATTGAATTGAATTGCTTGTACGCTCAAACTAATTTGACCTTGACCAAATTGAGTAATCTCCTTGGGTTGGTTTGATGACTGATAACTGGGCCCTTGAGGGGGTATTTCTCGATGTAGCTATGTATCAGAGAATGAATATCTGCCGCCGTGCACCTGCGAACATAAATAACCCACATGACGTCATTTGTGCCGAGACATATACACATAGAAATGTCTGTAAGTGGTATTGAATGAATACTTTGCTAAGTATACCTGGACCTAGTCCTAATATTGTGAAAACTATCGGAACGTCTCGCCCTCAGTACTAAAGGTTATGAATACGGTTGAAAGATAAATAGGTTATAAAAACAGGCATACATGACCCCCAAATGTTGTGGAGACGGTGGAGAGATAGAAATTTTAAAAAATGGGTACCCTCTCTTCAAGTCGTCTTCTAAAACTGATTTACAAAGTTTTACAAAGAATTATTCTTTTTAAGAATTATTTTTCCTTGTTAAGAATTATTCTTTTTCTCAGGCGTGGTGTCGTTATGGGAATATGGAATTCTCACGTTTCAGTCGGGAATATTGCAGGCTCAGCAATCGCTGGTGTTTGGGCTGGAGATGTGTGGTATGGCGTTCGATTCACTTAATTTGCTTGCTTTTAAAACTAGAAATTTCACGAATTAAATGAAAGTTCTTTGACTTGTATAAAACTTCAGTATTGCAAAAAGGCGGAGACATCTTAAAACATACTGTTTCGTCTGACACTCCAAGTATGGCACTGATTAGCTGTGATAGAGGTTGAAACCTATCTTCTGCTGACTGCATCAGCATCATGTTCCTCCTCATCATCATCATCATCAACATTATCATCATTATTTTCGTCATCATTATCGTCAGCATCATCATGGACGGACACTGCGACAGCGTTGCTATTTTTAACATGCTGTATTATTAAAGATAATAATCACCGATCATGACAAGCATTTTCGCATTAAATTTGAAATTATTAAATTTGATACCGTACTTATGACGGCGATCAATCGAGCTATGAAAACTTCATCTCTTTTTCTTCCAAATATCCGAGCTGCCATCATTTACGAGAGTAAATTACGCGAGTAAATAAAGATTTTTGTCATTTGTTTCAGGGGTTGGTCATTCGTTGTTCCTGGTTTGATAATCATATTTGTTGGTTTCTTGATACTGCTGTTTTTAGTTTCACGTAAGTGTTTTCAAAAAGGCATATTTCAACTTTTGCTTCACAAACATGAAATATTTGAAAATTCAAAGTTTGAGTTTGGATTTTGAATTCAGACACAAGGATGTGTCTCTTGCTGGCAAAACTCCCTTGCTTTTCGACAAAGAATATTTGCCACTTTCGTCAGGGCCATTCTGAAAAGATTGATTTTTTAACCCTGATCTAGCTTAGCCATAGAACGCTTCATCTCTTTGATGGCTGTCTGTTTTCCTCTAGACTACTGTATTTGCTGTTTCCCGTGCTTTAATTTTCTTATTTTTTGTTTTGCAGATCCGTCGTACGTTGGAATCAAGATTGAGAAACCTAAGGTTGGTTTTTATTTTGGCCAATTTAGTGACTGGAGTGACATCTCCGTACCTGGAAAATGTAAACAGATGTTCAAGTTAGGCCCTGGCGAAATGATCAAACATTGTTTGTAAAATATTTGCAATCTCTTATCAAGCAATGTTTGAACCTTTGGCTAGGTCACAAAACATTGCTTTACAAAGCAAAAATAAGCAAACTTTGTTGCATTGTGTTTGAAAAACTTAAAAATATTTTTGCTTCGTGCAAGCAAAACATTTTTACGAGCAATGTTTTGCGACCTTTTGAAAAACTTCTGCTTGATAATATAATTGTTAATGTTTGACAAACGATGTTTGATCGTTTAGTCTGGGCCTAAAGATTTCTTTTTTTCTGCTTCTTGTTGAAAAACTCTCTCCGTAATTATGTTTTACCTATAATAGACAACGTTGCTAGCAATTTACATACCATAGTAGAGCGAGGAGAGATGCCTATCGCCCCAAGAATTTACTTAAAACCCTTAGTTTAGATTGGGTTGTAGCCCTTGCTTTTTGTTCACTTCTTGTTTTTAACTTCACTTTCGCCCTGTCTACCGTTTTAAAAACGTTTTGAAGGTTTAAAGTTATTCACTCTAAGGCCCTTGCCAATCGATCAAACATTTTTTGTCAAGCATTTGATATTTGCTGTTCAAGCGATGATTGAATGTTGGGCCACGTCACAAACATTGTTTTACAAGGAGAATTTGCTGAGCATTGTTTTGAATAATTTTACCTTGGAGGGGATTATTTTTGCCTAAGGAGCAGTGTTTAGTGATGTGGCCAACGGTAAAACATTTTACTTAACAAGTAAATTTCAAATGTTTGACAAACAATGTTTAATCGTTTGGCCAGGGCCCTAACAAAAGACTTAAGAATATAGTAAGAATGTAGCTTTTTTACTCTCTTCATATAAGGTCAAAGACTCCACTTTTCTCAGACTAAATGAGGATGTTCCTGACAAGTTGATTACAAACAAAGGGCATATTGCATCTACGTCATCTCTTGTAAGCATATTTCGTTCAATTTTTTGCTTGTCTTTTCGTTCGTATTTCATTGATTATTTGTGATCTTCCCTTTTTTAAATAGTCAACTTCTGTGAGAGGAAAAGAAGGAAAGCCTATTGGCTTTATTGGAGCACTTCTCATACCAGTGAGTTTTGTTTTGATTTATTGAATTATTCATCAAGTTTTTTGTTTGTTATTGTTTTTCTTTATCTTATTTTTTTGATCGACTGTTTTTATCTATTCATATATCAGTTGTTTATTTTATTTATTCAATTGTTTATGTATTAAGTTAGTTATTTATTGATTATTCGTATATTAGTTATTTGTTTATCTAACTATCTATTTATCTTGTTTTTTTAAGTTATTTATTTGCTTTTCTGTCTTTTTTTGTGTTTGATTTTTTACTTTTCATTTACTGTTTTTGATTTGTATTATTATTGTTAATGTTTTAGTTATTTAGTTTTTATTTATTGGTTTGTTTGTTTGTTTACTTACTCGTGTATTTATTTGCCATGCTTTTAATGACTTTGACTTATTGTACCTCACGCTATATTTCAGTTTATTGACTTATTGTTAAATTTGTCTTTTCAGGGTGTCATAGAGTACTCCTTTGCCTTTTCTTTGCCAAACTTGTTAGCTATACGTTCTTATACTGGCTTCCTTTTACATCAAGAATACAGGTAAGATTTTATTTCTTCTTATTAATCTTAGTAATTTGTATTTTTGTATATAGTGTCTTGGATACGAAAATTATCTGGGATAAACACCGTCGTGCAATAGACCTTTTCTAAAACGTCTGGGTCTGGCAACATTTCTCTGGAAGATGGTTGACATCTTCAGTAAGGAAATCTCCGCATGCGACGACCCCATTTGCAATCGCTTCAGGGGAGGTAGTGTAGTAAATTTTTCTTCAAATTCAAGTTTATTTGAATAACAGTGAAAAAAAGGATTCGATTGCCAGCTTGTCTGCTCAAGGAGGCATTAAACAAAGTACTTTCATTTTTTCAATTACTTGCATCTGGTTTCTTGAGTTTCTGCATATATCTTCAAAAAAATTGTCACAAATTCCTTTTCACTCCTTTTCTTCCATTATTCGCGAATTTGAAGAAAAATCTGCTCATATACCTCTGGTAGAGGGAACGTGATTCAAGTCGATGCACGTTCTCTTAGTCAAGATGTCCACCGTCTTCCAGAAGAAATTGTGCGATCCCGGATTTCTTTGAAAAGGTCGTACTATGAAGTAAATGAGTTATCAGATTCTGTGAATTCAGGCAGCACTTTAAGAATGCGCAGATAAGTCTAGAGTAGTTTAAGACGTATAAAGTATAAAGACGTGTAAAGTAATCTTTGTAGAAATGAACAACAATATACCGCACATTGATGTCCTTAAATTTTTGTGTGGGAGACTGTATATAATTGATAAAATCGCCTGAATTGTTTGCTTTGCAAGAATTCTTGAATAGATTGCAGAATACCAGAAAGGTAGAAATTTTATACAAGTAACAGCGAAGAGCCAGATGAAAAAAATTGAATTTGAAGGTATAAGAACCATAGAAAATATTAAGGATGCTTGACAAAGCCATTAAATTGCACACTACATCGAAATAAACAAGAAAATTAAGAAAAATACAGTTAAGTAACCTGGTCCATTGGAAACGTCATTTAATCTTACTTTTTCATTTTCCGTTTTTGTTTTTTCACCTATAGTTATTGGTGGAAAAGTATATGACAGTGAACAATCAGCAGATTTGGCCATTTATTTTGATGTTGGTGGAATCGTAGGTAAGTGAGCAATAACGAATATGCTCTACTGTACCTCCCAGGCGGGTAGTGACCACATTTTCACACGGGGTTGGTGTCTTGAGTTATCTTCTCCCAAAAATATGGGAAGGAAGTTTTATGAAGAGATGGGCCAGAGGGCTAGGTTGCCGTTCTTGTCATATTTTTATCAAAAAGTAGAAGAGCTTTGATGTATCATAAGAATAGAACCCGATCGTAGAACTGAAAATTTTTAACCAAAAATGCTGGGAGGTCTAATTGAAAAATTCTAGACCCCAAAATGGCTTTCAAGCAAAAATTCTGACCCGAAAACATGGCATGCACACCCCTGTCTCAAAATGTGGACACCACCCCCTGGTCTCTTCCTACTTAGAAAAATCTATGTTTTCCCTTTGCCCTTTGAATTGATAGTCCAAGAAAATTTTTTATCATTCTTCACCAAAGAAGAGTTTTGTGATGTTTTTTTACATTAGGTGGAATCCTTGCTGGCTACATATCTGATAAATCGAAATGCAGTGGAATAACATGCTTCACAATGCTTATCTTATCAGCACCTTGTGTAAGTTGTTGTTATCGTTTCTTCAGATAATATTTATACAATCATTAAAAATTTAACTTTACCGTATTAAGAAATTTCATGTATTGCAGGTGTTGTTGTGTATTATAAATTATGTGTTCTATATCTTTGCAGCTATTCCTGTATAAATTTCATGGGAATAAAAGCCTTGCACTAAATATTTGTAAGTCTCCGAAAATATTTTTAAGTAAACAGTAAATATGCTGTTTTTGGGCGATATGAAGCCTCATTGAAAAAGACAGTGGTTCTCTGATGAAGGCATTGATAGTCAGTGCTGACCATGACATCTTCTTGTACTTGTTTTAGTTTTAACATTCTTTATCAAGTGTAAAACATGTATGAATGGCTTGGCAAACTGTGATATCATGATATCTATGTTTAGAAATTTTCGATTTGCAGAATTTGACACTGTTTCAAACTGGAAGATTAAATTTAAACATTTCAAAATACATTTTTAGTTTTAGTATATGTGACTAGCCCTTGTCCACGACTAGATACAAAATGTTGCCATCTGCGTTTGTACTTTTTAGCTCTTATTAAAAAGCAAGTGCTATAGAAAATATTCTTAAGCCCCGCCAAACGTAGTTATTTTACACCCAACATTGGCCAAAATTCAGGTTGGCGAAATGTTTGTAGCATTAGCTAACCTTGTTTGGTGAGTAAACATCATATCAGGGGTAATGTTGGCTAAAATTTGTTCAGGGTAAAAAACTTAACTTTTCAACAAATGTTGGCTCCAAACGGGCGTATTAGATAAGGCATTAAAATTAAGTGCGGAAAACAAAGCAAAACAGCATTCTCATTCTTAACCCTAATCCTACCAGGGGGGGTGGAATCCACCCCCCCTCAAGCTTTTCTTGAAATTGTTTTGTTGTGTGATGGGTGTAAGCTTCCACACCAGGCTGACTTTAAGCCTATATTTATTAGCTACAATGTGATACAAAAAAATTCCCAAAATAATAACAATGGGTCACGTGACATTGCCTTATATGGAAAGCGGTCATGACAAAACCACATATAAATGCCTATTTTTACCAGTAAATCTTATAGAAATTGACTGATTCTTTGCAAGGTAATAGAAAATAGTTACTAGCAACAAAATGTAAAGAAATTTACGGATTTCTATTGATATTAAGGAAGGTCGATTTTTGACCGACGTCGATAGCATGTTTTGATTATGATGTCACAATGACGTCATAATAGAAGTGGGAGACGCCCAATTTACCAACATTACTCCTAATACATTGGCTAATGCCTGTGCCAAGTTTGATTGCTCTAGCTCTACTGGACAACAATTTGAAACCACCCCCCCCCCGGCTGTGTTAGATCAAAAAAAGCCCGGTAGGATTAGGGTTAAAGATTGCAAGTTGCTTTTTAGCGCAGATAATACTTTGAAATGAACCCAACTAAGGAATTTTCGAAAGGTGTCCTAGGCTTTCAATCAAAACCACTTTTCTGATACGAATGTTGGCTGAAATGTAAGCAACGTTTAGCCAAGGCTTTACAGGAAAAAGACGAGTAAAATTTATTAACCAGTATAAGCAATTAATGTGGAGGGAGACTTTCGTCTAAAAAATTTGGCCTGCTGTCTGTACTACTTACCAATGCAAAATACCAATGCAGATACAAGTTATGCACGGGATGCTTGCATAAAGTGCCAGTCTTGTACACTATTTTTTTTAATAAGCAACTTGACTTTTGTCCAGCCCTCAAAGTTGCTTAAAATTTTAGACATTTCAGCCCTCAAAGTTGCTTAAACGTTGCTTAACATTTTTTGTACCTACTAACTACCCCTGACTTCGCGGGTCAAAATCGTCATCTGTTAGGCCTATAACATGACTTTTGGGAGACAGTAAGTGCAAAAACGTTAGCTAGCGAACTTCAACATGCAAAAAATAAGAATGAAGAACAATTTCCTAACACAAGAAAGAGAATAAGCTTGGTTGTTTGACTTCTTAGTTGCTTACAGTAATTCAATTGAGCCCTCAAGTTGCTTAATGTTAAGGTCAGTTCAGCCCCAGTTGCTTGCTGAGCGGTTGCTTATTAAAAAAAAGTGTAGTTGTAGCTATTATTTTTGGTTATCTGTCAAAATTAACAGTGGTTTTTCTTGTCTTTTAGTATATATGATTTTATCTGGAATTTTCGTCAATGGTCCTTACGCATTGATAACGACAGCTGTGTCAGCAACCTTGGTATGATTTTTTTTATCTACTATTTTTTATATTTAAAACCGTTTTGATTTCTTAGCTGTACCAAACTTCGAAATTGCAATTACAAGCAGAAAAATTGTAGGGCCTTTTTAAAAACTTTTTTGTCAGACACTCCTCGGAGTATTAAAGTCGGAAACAGGCCGAAAAAATTGACTAAGGGGCGGAATATAAACCAAAATGCGGATTGAAACGCACCAATCGTGTGAAGCTGAATAGGTATTGTGTTTTTGAACATGAAATACAGCGGGATTCTTCGATAGAATTAAGTGATGAGTTCAAGCTGGAAAAAGGAACTCTGTCTACACACAGAACCGGCCTTTTGCTTCTGATGTAGACAGCTTCCAAAATCTGTAAATAAAATTTGCAGAAACTTGAAAAGTTGTAATTTTTGCACAATCTGTTTTTCTAATTAAGTGTTTTCCTATGGTAGAGTCATGTTCAAGTGTAGATTAAAACATGACCATGTGTTAATTGGGGATAAAAAATTTAAGCAAAGGAATTTTTCTTTGCAACACATTGTTCTGGTCAGCTCAACTTAACCAGTTAACTGTTAAGCCCCCCTCTATATGGTTTGCATTTACACCCAATGCGATGAGTCTTGGGCATTTTTAGTATTTTCATGCTCCTTTTTTTCAAGGGCAATCATCAAAGTTTAAAAGGCAATACAAAAGCAATGGCAACGGTTACTGCAATTATCGATGGAACAGGATCGTTTGGTTTGTATTCCTTTTTACACGCTTTTTTTTATAAGAAACCACTTGATAAGGAACCTACTTGTAGAAGGCCCGAAAATTTAAAGAACTTATACCACTAAAAGGAAAATCACTAAGGAACTTTTCATTGTTGAATATTTTTATCACTGCAAACAATGAAGAATTAGAAAGCCCATTCCATTCATTTGCAGTCGAAAGTCAAATAAATTGTACTTTGCGCATGTATCAACTGTTTCCTTGAGTAGTTTCGAGCTTTGCTTTCATGCAAATGTCTCTGTACAGTAGTCATTAAACTGTATGTGCATTTAAAATTAAGGAACTATTAAGGAACTTTTGGAACTACAATCGTCTCAAAAGAGGTCTAAAAATAAGGAACTTTAAGAACTAGGCCTTGAGCCAGGTTCTTTATAAAAAAGCGTGTACTCTTTGGTAATCGTTATATTTTCCTAGTTAAAAGTTTATGTCGCTGAATATGAATCTAGTCTCTAGGTTCTACGGCGTTAAATAGTTCATTGTGTTCATTTTTTCTCAGGAGCTGCAACAGGACCTCTGATAGCAGGCCTTCTTACAACTAATGTAAGTAGCTACGAAGTACTATTGACTCTCAAAAATCTTAAATGGTTTATGTTAGCATCGAGATCGAGCTTCTGTAAAAACAAATAAGTAAAAAAGAGACCCTCGGGTGGGTGACTCGTGGGATAGAAATGAAAATAAAAATTCATGCACACAGGAAGTGTATAGCAAAACTAAGTTTTATTCATGGTATATAAATAGATCCATCAATGGATTACACCATTTCTTTGAAATGGAGCCACAACCTCGGCTCTGTTATGACGAGCACATTCGTAATTCGTAAATTCATAAATTCGTAAAAAAAATTTTTTCCATAGTAATTGTGTGTGTTTTTTTTGTTTACAGGGATGGGATAATGTGTTTTATTTGCTGATAGCCGCTGATCTTATAGCAGCAGTTGTAAGTAAACATTTTTTATTTTTACAACAATTTCGAAGATTCTATAGTCTAAAGTACATACCATATAGTCTAAAGTACATTACCATATTCCATAGGCTCCCTCCCTTGAGTGAGTACCCCCTTTCAACTCCGCTGCCCATCAGTTTGGTCCCAGACACTCATTCATGGTGTATGTACAAGCTGATGATGGGAGTAATCAAGAAACACTTTTTCATCTACTCGGAATCGTTCGGCGTAAACCGGGTCAAAAGATGAAAGAAAACGTGAAAAGCGAAAAAATGAAGTATGAAATAACTTTAAATTTTTTACTTGGATTGTTTAGGGAAGGGTTCTTTTTAGATGTACGATTCCTACTATTTGTTCTCTAGATTCAACAATAAGCTATTGTGTGTAAATGCAATGTTCCTTTTTCAGTTACTTTCAAGACAAGTTTTCCACGAATGCATATTTTGTACCAGAGTAATGCAAACCAAACTGTGAGTATCTGCTTATTTCTCTGTAAAATCTATTGTGAATCTTTATTCGTAGATTGCATCAAAGCTCTATAGGCCCAGCGGGGGAATTTGGCCATAGTTAATTTGGGATGTTTTCTGTGTTGGATTACTAGAGGATTTTTTTTAATGAAAACTGGACAAAGTTCCGTCATTGGGGTCGTCGCACACATGATATCCTCCCCCAGTCTCAGTTAAAAAATGTGTATCATGCTCTTATAGAAAGTCACATGGGATAGGCCAACGTTGTTTGGGGGTAACCTTAGACTTATTACTTGAGTCCCAGTTATCGCTCACCAGACCGAGACTAATACCAAACCGAGGTCGCTCAAACTGGGACTCATAATATTACGGCATTTTTTCTGGACTGGCCCGCGCCAAAAAGTTGGCACGCATCGAAACGAGGCTGGTTCATTGCATCCTCAAAGCAAAACACATGAGCCCTATTCGGCAGCCGTTTTAGTACTAAATCATGCAAAAAGTTTTGAACGAATATCAAAAAAGCTGGGTTGGTAAGAGCTTTCTGCAAAAAAATTAGTAACTTAAGTTTTAAGACACAGAAACATTGTTTTCGCGGCGTTTTAGACCCGGTAGATTTAGGCCATTACAACCACTTACCGTTGACATCACTGAAACCATGGTAATATGAGAACGAGGCAGAAAACGTAAGTCCAGAAAGATAACCGTTCGATTATGAGTCGTAGTTTGAGCGTCCTAGCATGTATATCAATAGCGATAACTACTCAGGTAATCAGTCTAGGGTAGCCTCTCAAATTCTAGAATAGAATCCCTACAACGTCTTTAAGACAGAGCTATTGCCATAATAGATACGTCCAGGATAACTGGCCAATGGCAAAATAATTTCCTACGTGTCGAGCAACTTAGCGTTTGATTGAGCAACTATGGCATATAAGATCATGAACAAACTTTGCCCTGAAAATCTCTGGAGGAAATTCCAACAGAGATGCGAACTCTCTAGGTACAACACGCGATTCTGCAGAGATCTCCAGATCCCGAGATTTAATCTAGAATATGCCAAAAAAGGATTCTCTTATTCAGCCCTTAAGATCTGGAATGAAACCCCGATAAATATCAGGGAGCTTCCCACCTTGCGCCAATTTAAAAAACAAATGAGAACCAATTTGATGAGTTGAAAATCAACCAAAAACACGACCCCCTGGAAGAACAACATTTATTTATATATATATTTTTTATGTCTCTTGTTAATGAAACTAAGTAATTATGTAGCTAAGTAGTGAAACTAACTGTTGAAGGGGTATTGTGTATAAATATTTTAAAATGAAAAAAATGAAAAACGATAAAGTGTACCCAATACTGGACAAAATGTCTTGATACTATAGCTTTCTTTATAAACCAATCTCTTTGTATCATACATATGTGCAATACACCTTTTCAACTCAGGGCCTCGTTTTCAAGAAAAATTAAAATTTTGTCACAGAAGCATTTCGACGTCAGATTCGAATTCAGCACCTTTGTTTTAGTGTTTGGGCAAATTTTTACGCCTCTAGTCCTTACGATGTTCATTTTATAGCGATTAAAAATTTGAAAAGTTATAAAGGATTTGACCGTGAAAAATGACTGAGGGTGTAAAATTTCTGCTCAATCTGAATCTGGGGTCAAAATTGTCGTACGAGCAAATTTTCGTAAATTTTGAAAACGAGGCTCTTAGTTGAAAAGGTGTATAACCATACCTTACACGTCTACCACACAATTGTACAAAACATCTTATTTTTTGTTTTCATATTAGTGAGACCCGAAAAGTGTCGGTTCCACGAACGCAAATTAACCAGGACTGTAACGAGAAAGAGCCTCTGATATCAAAACAAGGTGATCCTGAGATAGCTGAGATAGCTGGCTATGAGTCTGCTACTGACAGAGAATAGGTGATTCTTTTGCAACAATCAGGGTAATGTTATCTTCAAGATTCAATTGCTTTATCCTTCTATTCTTTCATTTTAAATTGTTTAATTTTATACGCGTGCATGCAATTTGAAGGTCAGAGCTAGCTGTCAACCAAAATCTGAGTCTTAGACCCTGGCCAAACGATCAAACAATGTTTGTCAAACATGTGAGATTTGCGTGTGAAGCACAATGTTTGATCGTTTGGCCACATCTCAAAACATTGCTGGTCCAACATTTTTTGCGTAATACAAGCATATAGAATATTTTTGAAGTTTTTCAAAACCATTACTGAAGGAATTCTACTTGCCAAGCAATGTTTAGCGACGTGGTCAAACATTCGTTATAAAGCAAATTTAAAGTGTTGGACCAACCATGTTTGATCGTTTGGCCAGGGTCTTAAGAACTGCTTGGTAAAGGGCTGCTATAATGAAGAGCTTTTATTCTCGCAGAGTGAATTTTTGCTACGGCTCGCAATTATTACAATCTTGTTTTGATCAATTGTTGTTTTAAATTCTAATTTGCTTGTTTCATCGATAATTTATAACTGTTTAATTGTAATAACTAGTCATGTATAATAAAATAAACTAATATTTTTATATAGATTTAAAAATAGATAACATTTATAATTATTGACATCTTGGAATTTAAGGTTCAATTTTATCGTAGCCTTTTGAAATTTAATAGTGTGTTGCACGTCACAATCATGTCTGATATTGAATTTTAAGATTAATTTCTTCTCATCTTGGAAGACTGAGATATCAATTTCTTCTAACCTTGGAAGACTAAGATCTCAAGTTCCAGTTGCCACTTCCTCACCATCTTCTTCTTCTACCCAATGCTCTTCTGCTCTTCTCAGCTTGGAAGACTGAAATATCGAACTTTTTAACCTTGGAAGACTGGAATATGAATCTCTTCTAACCTTGGGAGACTGAGATCTCAAATTCAAATTGCCTCTTCCTCACCATCTTCGTCTTCTGCCTCTTCTTCACCATTGTCATCTTCTTTCCCAATGCTCTTCTGCTCTTCTCAGCTTTGTAGACTGGGAAATCGATCTTTTTTTAATTTTGGAAGAATGATATCTCAAGTTCCCATTGCCTCTTCTTTACCATCGTCATCTTCTTCCCAATTGCTTCTCTGCTCTTCTCAGCTTTGTATACTGGGAAATCGATCTTTTTTTAAATTTGGACGACTGATATCTCAAGTTCCCATTGCCTCTTCTTTACCATCGTCATCTTCTTCCTCAATGCTCTTCTGCTCTTCTCAGCTTTGTAGACTGAGAAATCGATCTTTTTTTTTTTAATTTGGACGACTGATATCTCAATTTCCCATTGCCTCTTCTTTACCATCGTCATCTTCGTCCCCAATACTCTTCTGCTCTTCTCAGCTTTGTAGACTGAGAAATCGATCTTTTTTTAAATTTGGACGACTGATATCTCAATTTCCCATTGCCTCTTCTTTACCATCGTCATCTTCGTCCCCAATACTCTTCTGCTCTTCTCAGCTTTGTAGACTGGGAAATCGATCTTTTTTTAAATTTGGACGACTGAGATATCAAGTTCCGATTGCCTCTTCTTTACCATCCTCGTCTTCTTCCCCGATGCTCTTCTGCTCTTCTCAGCATTGAAGACTGAGTTATGAATCTTTTCCAACCTTGGAAGACTGAGATATCAAGTTCCCATTGCCTCTTCTTTACCATCGTCATCTTCTTCCCCAATGCTCTTCTGCTCCTCTCAGCATTGAAGACTGAGATATGAATCTTTTCCAACCTTGGAAGACTGAGATCTCAAGTTCCCATTGCCTCTTCTTTACCATCGTCATCTTCTTCCCCAATGCTCTTCTGCTCTTCTCAGCTTTGTAGACTGAGAAATCAATTTTTTTAACCAGGGAAGACTGAGATATCAAGTTCCGATTGCTTCTTCTTTACCATCCTCGTCTTCTTCCCCAATTGCTCTTCTGCTCTTCTCAGCATTAAAGACTAAGATATGAATCTTTTCCAACCTTGGAAGACTGATATCTCAAGTTCCGATTGCCTCTTCTTTACTATCCTCGTCTTCTTCCCCAATGCTCTTCTGCTCTTCTCAGCATTGAAGACTGAGATATGAATCTTTTCCAACCTTGGAAGACTGAGATATCAAGTTCCGATTGCCTCTTCTTTACCATCCTCGTCTTCTTCCCCAATGCTCTTCTGCTCTTCTCAGCATTAAAGACTAAGATATGAATCTTTTTCAACCTTGGAAGACTGAGATCTCAAGTTCCGATTGCCTCTTCTTTACCATCCTCGTCTTCTTCCCCAATGCTCTTCTGCTCTTCTCAGCATTGAAGACTGAGATATGAATCTTTTCCAACCTTGGAAGACTGAGATCTCAAGTTCCGATTGCCTCTTCTTTACCATCCTCGTCTTCTTCCCCAATGCTCTTCTGCTCTTCTCAGCATTGAAGACTGAGATATGAATCTTTTCCAACCTTGGAAGACTGAGATCTCAAGTTCCGATTGCCTCTTCCTGAACAACGTTGTCTTTTGCCTCAATGCTCTTCTGCTCTTCCCAGCTTGGAAGAACGGGATATCAGTCTCTTTCTTCATACCTTTGTCTTCTGCCCCGGTCGATACCATTGGTCTTTGAGACGACTTAAGGCCAGTATTTGTTCGCGTCGACTATTGTTGTTTGAAAAATGGCACATTCGTCGCTTTTTATATGGAAGTTACCACGGGGTATACGATTTGATATTAGAAGACAGAAAAAGAAACTCATTTGATCGTAAGCTTATTCTCATGATAAGATCATACATAATAAATGAATATCACGCATAAAACAGTTAGTTGAGATCTTGCTTCAGTCCTTTACCATCGTCTTCTCCTGCCCCAACGGACACCCCAGTTTGCGCATCGACGACGACAGCTTAGGCCGCAAGGGGAACAAAACCCGGGAGACGGTCCGGCATCTGTTGGGAAAGAGAAATTGCATTATTCGATTTCATTAACGATTCGTGATTTTTTATATACCGTATTATCATGAAGAAAGCCTCAATTTTTTCAACACCCCTTCCAAATTTTGAATTATGTAATAACACTCTTCCTATAGACTTATTACATTCGTCGTAGTCTACGCTCCACGCTCCACCACCCCGCGCCAACTACTCTGAGGAAACAGCAATTGTGTTGTTGTAGTTGTTAGCAGCTGTTTCCGAAAGAGTGGGAGGAATGTAATAAGTCTACTGTTCCCACCCGCAACCTGTTGTTCCCTGGTCCTTATCCAAGTTCCTGTTTTAGGGTCCCAAGAAAGGTCCTGTTCCTCAGCCCTGTTCCATGATCCTGTTCTCAGTTTTCCCTCTGAAGGTCCTGTTCCTTGATCCAAGTTCAAGGTCCAGTTTCCCATTCTTTATCCAGGATCCAAATTCCAGGTTCTCGGCCCTGTTCTACGGTCCTGAAAGCTCTACAGTACATCTAAGACCCCATCTCCTGTTCACACGGTATCGGATTCAATTTTAAGCTGTGTTCACATGGCCCCACTCCCTTTCACATCACGTCGTAGCGCCACTGCATAGCAATCAGAGGTGTTAAAAACTTCTTTTGTACTGAGCTCTTGCTATCTATTCAAAACAGAAGTGTTGGAACAATGGAATATCGGATTCGTGTGTTCAAACGAGCCCCAACGCGATCGGATACGAAAAGTAATGAATCCGGTATCGTGTGAACGGGGCCTGAAAATTTATCATTGAAACCCACCTTGACTTTCAATGTCCTCCTCATCCTGAGTTGCTTCAAAATTACTTTCTGTCTCATCTTTATCTTCTTCATCATTCGCATCTTAAATCAGAATTTCTGGCATTTAATAACACTAATTTTTTATAGGAAATTTTGTTCCAAAAAATAGAGTAAGGTTTTTTTAGGTTTTTGAGATGCATTTAAAACTTTTATAGGATTTTGTGAATTAACGCCTCTCTAATAGGGGATCAGATAAAATCCAATCCTCCCTATCAGTCTGCTTGACTATCAGTCGGAAACATAATCCTACAAAACTCCAGGAAACAAACGGATTTTCTTGAGG
This sequence comes from Chrysaora quinquecirrha, assembly GCA_014526335.1. Taxonomy (NCBI): domain Eukaryota; kingdom Metazoa; phylum Cnidaria; class Scyphozoa; order Semaeostomeae; family Pelagiidae; genus Chrysaora; species Chrysaora quinquecirrha. The sequence goes on from JACTAT010000040.1 coordinate 3,994,640, forward strand.
GAAGAGGGGGAAATGTAGCCCCCTAAACGACCCCAATAATCTGAAAAAATTACGCCTTGTTCCCCTAAAATCGGTAAAGTCATATAATATCTTCGATAGCATAGTCATATAATAACGATCAAAGAAGTCTTAAAAGAGGGGGAAAAATAAAACTTACTGCAAAATACCAATGCAAGCCCAAGAACAAGAACCAAAAGCAACGTTGTCTTCATTTTCATTCAGATCAGCCCTGCGGTAAAAAAAGTTCTGATTTGTACACAAGGACACTTATTTTGCAAAATAACTTTTGTCCATAAACTATTGTAAGATTTCTAAAGTCTGGGCTATTTTATCATAGTAAAAGGTTTTTACAGTTTCTTACAGTCAGACAGTCTTATCTATATATAAACCGTACATATATATAAATCTATATATAAATATACATAGATTATCTGTATATATATATATATATATACATCTTATCTATATATAAATCTATATATAAACCGTACCCCTAAGCCTGTAACATGAAATAAATGGCTTGAAGCCCAAATAATCGACGATTCCATTGAGCTCTTTAGCCCAGTGGAAACATCGTTGGTTCTCTCATCATGCAGGAGTACATGTTTGAACCCCATCTTTTGTGGTATGCCTCTCGGGAAAAACTCTCCCACATAATCGCGTATTTTGAGAGGACAAATAAAAGACCAGTGCAAGACCAGAAAAAGTTCCTTAAGTTTCAGGGCAATCAGTACTAGAGTTTCTTTTTATCATTCAAGGGTCGGTTTCTTATAAAAATGCACGTAATGCAACAAAACATACGTACCTAAACCCAAAAAGTGACGAAGCCAAATGTTTGCAATGCACATGCACAATCAATCTCAATTCTTCAGCTTATAAAATTGTTATGATATGCTATGTTTTTTCCGCTGGGTCTTTAGTGTCCTATTCTTTTGGCGGAAGAATTCATTCACTTTGATTTGCATAATTTCAAAACGAAACGATCTGATTGGATGCTGTTGTATTCAAAATAACTACTAACAATTGTTTTCCGTTGAGCGGAAGAATTTCTCAAGACCTGCCAATATTGGTATTTATTTCTGTAAAGTATTTCAGTGACCCTCCCACAGGTAGACTTGTCTCCAGTCTATTTCTCAATATCCTTCTCCAAAGGTCCACCATTCCGTGGAAATCTCTTGTGTTTCCACGGAATGGTGGACCTTTGGAGAAGGGCATTGAGAAATAGACCTGGGGCAAGTCAATCCCACAGGCCGCAGGAATGCGTCGAACAATCATTCGTCTCCCCCACCCCTTTGAAAGGACAGCATAAATGCGCCTTTTCTTCCTGTCTTGGAAGACTGATATCTCAGTCTTCATTCATCTTGCATTTTTTTTCTTCTTAGCTGCGTATCTTTGAAAGAAAAGGATACATTGTTAGTTCTTCATGCCTTGGAAGACTGTGCTCTCAGTCTCTTCCTACTTTTCTGTCTTCTTAACTTTCCATCTTTGGAAGAATGAAATATTTATGTTTGATTTAGGAAGACTTGAGATTGAGATGTCAGTGTCAGTCTCTATTCTTCCTACTTTCCTATATTTGTAACTTTCCATCTTTGGAAGACTGAGAAATTTTGCGTTTTGCTTTCTTTGGAAGGCTGAGACATCAGTCTCTTTTCTTCCTACATTTATATGTTTAACTTTCCATCTTTGGAAGAATGAGATCTCTTTACTGGCATCATTACTCTTTTTCTGTTCTGGAAGACTGAAATCCCAGTCTCTTTTTCTTGCACTTTTCTATCTTCCTAAATGTGTATAATTGGAAGACTTCAATCCATTAGGTCTGTTATTCTCTTCCGAGTTACTTTTCTGTCTTCTTAGGTATCTTTGGAAGAATATATTAATGTTCTTTCCTCTTGCCTTGGAAGACTAAGATCCCAGCAATCGCAATCTTTCATGAATCCTGAGAACTCAATCTCCTTTCTCATAGGAAGAATGCGACCATTATCTCATTTTTCTACAGAATTTTTCTCTGTTCTCCTCTTGAAAAATGATCTAAATTTGTTCCTTTTCGGAAGACTAAGACAACAATTCTCATTATTTGACCCTGACAGTCGAAGATTTCAGATCTGAAAGGCTAAAAAATAGCGAGGAACGTAATTACTTTAATTAACCTGCTTTGCCCTTGATGATTTCAGTCTTTATTCAGATTTTCTGCTAAGAAAAGTAGTGTAGATAGTTAGATACTGTACTACTCTGAGGAAGAATGAGGTCATCTGGTCACAACATTCCCTTTCTTGTTTTGCACGCTGTTGCTTTGAAAGAAAGATTTAGAGTGACTGGCTTTTAACTTGTAAACAAGCAATTTGAATTTGTACGATTGCAAGTGAAGACCAAACGATGTATTCAGCGCAGATCGCTAGGATCTCAGAAGTAGAGAAAGCCAAGAAGCGAGGTACTTATAAATGTTCTTTCGTCTTCACTGTTCATTTTTTATACTTCATATTAATTTATTTCCCTCTTTGTAGCAGATAACCCAAGTTATGTGCATGCGTATTTTTGTGCTCAAGAGCTCCCAGAAGAGACAGAACAATGAACAAGATATGTATGGTATGATCTGATATATTTCTTTTTTGTTAGTTACAACAGATAGTGGTATACACTAATTCATACTAACATTAAGCAACCATAGGAATTGCATTCATTAATCAACTCATTTAGTGCAAAAGGAACACTCGCATTTTTGCAATCCAATATGAAAAATCGCTTTTCAAAGATGAATACGGTAAAATAATTATCAAAACTAAAAATAAAAGATTATTTAAAACAGTTTTTTAAGTCATTGCTGAAGGAATTCTGCCTGTCAAGCAATGTTTTGCAACGTAGCTAAACGGTCAAATATTGCTCGACAGGCAGAAGACAGTGCGGGGTGGTAGAGTGTGAAGGAGCATAGACCACGACGAATTTAATTAGGTTACGCCCCCAAAACTTATCTCACCAAAATCCGAATGCGCTCTTTCCAAAGCCTCCATCTTTCTTGTTTATTGAGCGGAAGTCTGTTTCATCTGAAGGGAAGGGAGCACTTTGTCAAGCATTAAATCTTTTGACTTTGTAAGTATATCTTGGGCCAATAAATGTATCGATACCAATAGCCTCAAATATATACAGAAGTATGGGAAATAATTTTAAAAGCCTTTTAGGTCTTTTTTTATTGTAGGCCAGGCCCACCCACCCAACCCTCCCTGAAGCGATCAAACATTGTATGCTTCCCCATGTTGTTTCATGATTGAAATATACCCTAGCTAGGCTATTGTTTTTCTGAAAGATCAACGCCAGATGCCAATAAAGTTTCTCACACTACTGTATTGCAGTGGTGTAGAGAGCTAAGGGAGGGACCTCGGGGGGATGGCTGCCCCCAATTATCACCAAGATAGGTTTTCTAAATAAGAAAAATATGATTGTAGTATCCTGCATTCATGTGAACAACCTGTGTTTGTATTAGTGACCTTTGTACCGTGACCTTTGTACCATGACCTTTGTACCATGACCTTTGTACCATAAAGTGTTACTGTCTGTTGTATGTAAATGTTCCTGTAATTAATTAACAAGTTCGTTCAGTTCCATTCCAATATGTAGTCAGTTGATGTCTCTCTCTCTCCCAATATTACAATGATGTAGAAATGTTGTAGGGTACAACTTGATTGCTTTTTCTTAAATCCACTCCCAAATTTTCCTTGATGACAATGCATTTTTGTCCCTCCAATGCTTGGCTACACCAGTGGTGTATTGGCCCGGCTTTTTTCAGAAAAACAAAGCCTAGACCATTTATTATTTTGAAAATAGAGCAAAAGATCTATTGGTTATTTGATACCCACCATGGCTCTAACTAACAAGGAATGCGGCCATGACTGAAGTCCAACCATATTAAATGTCTCAAAAGAAGAGTTTGACCCCTAGGGGGTGGGGTGCACTTTGGAAAATATGGGTACTGGGGACATGCTGCCCGGGACGGTTTCAATTTTCGTGATTTTGGTATAAGGATGGTTTTCATGATTTTTGTGTTTTGTGGTACAGTCTCAATTTTCACGATATTCATGTTTGAAGAATGGAAATTGGTATAAGGTTGAATATACATTTTCGAAAAATCGGTATAAAGTGGGGTATGTTTTTTATGCTTGGCCGGCACGTCCATTACAAAATATGATCAAGTGCTCCCCCAGGGTTTGACCCCAGGGAACGCTATGTATATTTTGGGTGCTGGGGAAGCGACACCTACAAGGGTATCAATTTGCATGATTTCTGGTATAAGGGACAGTGTTAATGTCCCAATGATTTTCCAACTTTGATATTTTGGTCTTTTGGTACAAATTTAAGATGTTACAGATATTTTGATATTTGATGCATTCCGTATGCATTTGCACATTTGCATAAAATTGGTATAACATGAAGTATACTTTTCACAAAATTGGTATAAAGTTTGGTATGTTTTTGAAGTTTGGGTGGATGTCCCTAAGCAAAATTTGGTAAAGTTCCTTCCTCCTGGGGTTTGAAACACTGTATGGCCAAAAATGCATAAAATGCTGATTTGATCTCTTGTATTCTAGGATCTCATCAGGTCTTGGAAGCTGATAATCCAATCATGGAATTCCTGAAAGATGGATTTCAATTTTTAGCAGAACACTGGGCATTAACAGCATGTCTTACCATTATTTCTCTGGTCTATTGGCATTATGTAAAGACATACACTAAAATCAAAAGGCTTGGTTTAAAAGGACCAACTCCATGGCCACTCATTGGAACTTCAGGTTGGCTTCTTCAAGGCAAAGATTTGCATTTGGTATGGGATGAATATTGCAAAAAGTATGGCAAAGTTTATGGAATGTATTTATTTCAAATGCCTACTGTCATTGTTTCTGATACTGAGATGCTGAAGAGTATTTTGGTGAAAGATTTTGAGAAGTTTCATGACAGACCAGTAAGCTCCATTTTATTTGTTTCCCTGCAGATATATCCTCCTTTTAATGACATTAGGGACCGTCTCCAAACATTTCATTCGAATTCGTTTAAGAAATTAGTGTCATTAGACCATTCTGAAATGAATAGCCTGAAAGATTACACAAATTAGTTTGTTTCAAGATACTTAAAATTTGAATCAATTTTTTTCGTATTTGTTCATTTTGGTCCAAGTATGTTCCAAGTTTGATCTAATTCGACATTCTTCTACAAATCGTTACAAATGGCCAGGTCAGTTCCTAGATGGAAGTCTGACGTGTCTTACTTTTCGAATTGAAAAAAGGAGATATTCAAAAAGTAAGACAGTGAAAAAACCGGAGAATTTGGTCCGAGATGTCCAAGTTTCCGACCTAGCCCATTCGGAATTCCTATTTAATATTTTCAAATACACAATTTTAGAATAGAACGTGCTTTTCTAGGCAATAAGGACTTGGAATAAATTTTAAGTGAAGAAGAAAAATTTTAGATAAATAACAGAATTTGCAGTATCCATTTGATTACATTGACATGGACATTTATTTGTATGTAAGATGATATAAAGCTAAATTGACATTATCAGTAAGACTTAGACCTCGTTTACACGAGAGAAGCTGGATCGGCGCTGGTCCGCCCCAGAGCCATTGGCTCAAAAACGCCTTCCGTTATTTGCAAGGGATCTCTTGGACCGTACCTTTTCTGGCTCTGTTTAGAGCCAATTCTGGATCTGTTCAGCAGTAGAGCCAGCTCGTCTCTGGCTATGTTTAGATCCTGTGTAAACACTCTAGATCGGATACAAACTGGTACATACACGAAAAGTGACTTAAAGAGGGGGCTTCAGGTGAAGTCTATTTAGCGGACAACGGGTTTTGCCATTTTTCTAGCCCGGGTTTCGGGTATTGTAGTAAAAATGTGCGGGTTTTCGGATTTCAAACCTCACAAAGGATATCAATGTGTAAAATTCTTAAAACAGTTGTTGAAACTAAGGTCATCCGGGTTTTCGGGTTTGTCCCAATTTTCTTCCGGGTTTTCGGGTTTAGTTCTAGTTCTGCTTGTCTAAACGCATTTAAAAAGAGCCAGAACTGACTCTGGATCGGACCAGAGCCAATCCAACGGGGCCTAAGTCTTACTGATAATGTCAAATTTAGCTGTTTATCGTCTTATATACAAATGTTCATGTGCAGTTATATATCGTCTGGTTTCTCATGTCAACGGGGTCTTGAACGGTATGTTAAGAAAAATGAGCACTAATGCAGTGTAGGAGTTAATATTTTGGGATAATTTTGGGTATACATTTCAGGAATTTGTTATAAATATGAGTAGGCATTTTGGTTCTTGGGCGGTACGTCCCTATCCGAAACTAAGTCAAGTGCCCTCCCCCCCAAGGGTTCCTCGTCAGCCAATGAGACTAAAAATTACAATAGACAATTGTGCGGGTAATATTTATGTGGAAAGTGAAGAAATAACAAAAAAAAATAAGTAGGAGGAGAGGAATGCTCAAAACCATAGGTCAAAGGAAAAATAGAACGAAAAGTGAAAAAACTGAGAAAACACCTTCAGGTTCTTTGTACATTCACTCAGAGGCGTCGGAAGCAAGGCATTGGGGCACCAGGCAGCGGGGTGAGAAGCAAAAAATTCGGGGCAAACAACAGGAAAATCAACGAATTTCACAATTTTTATGAGGGCAAGGGGCAATCTGCATTCACTATTAAGTCTCCATTCTTCTTAAAAATGAGGACTATACACCAAAGCCTGGATGAAAAATTCTTATTTCTTTCTTCCTTTCTAAGAGTATGGGCATGAAGTTTCCAGAACCGATAGACAGTATGCTTACTTCAGTAACTGGGCAAAGATGGAAGGACATTAGAAGTGTGTTGACACCAACCTTCACTTCTGGCAAACTCAAACAGATGATGTTTATCATGAATGAAGCTTCAGATACACTCCTTGGAAAACTGGAAAATGCTGCAAATGACAGAAAAGCAATAGATATACATGCGTGAGCAGAGTAAACATAGTCAGACTAATCTAGGCTTATGTTTCCTTGCAGCTTAATCTGTAAGAAAACTTCTGCTAAGTATACCGTTGTGCGTCGTGCTTAATTTGGACAGCCTGTCGAAAATGAAAGGCTACCAAAATAATACGCCCTAAGCTCACTGCATCCATATCTAAAATTTAGCTTTTGAAAAGGAGGAAAACTGCTCCTTAGCTTTTCCTATGTTCTTATGGAAAAAAGTTAAACTAGGTTTCAGGCAAGTGTATAACAATAGAGATGTGCGCTACCCATAGCCACTCCATCTAACTGCGGTATGTTTAGTTGTCAAACTAAACTCCGCTGATCTGGTAGCTGACTTCTTCAATTGAAGCATTACTGCTGTCTCTGAGTGAACAATGCTGTATCCTTTAAGTCGATTGATATTCAAAACACAATACTAGTCCAGCTTCACTTTCGGATTGAAGCATTTCGATCCACATTTGATTTGGCTTTTTCTTGCTTGATCTATAGAGTTTTGCTATGATTTCGTATTCACCACATAAAGCATTATAACCCACCACAAGTAGTGATTATCCACCACAGTACGCAGACACTACCACCACATCAAGCATAATAACCCACCACAAGTAGTGATTATCCACCACAGTACGCAAAAACTACCACTACAGTACGCACAAAGTACCACCACAGTAGTGATTATCCACCACAGTACGCAGACTCTACCACCACATCAAGCATAATAACCCACCACAAGTAGTGATTATCAACCACAGTACGCAAAAACTACCACTACAGTACGCAAAAGTACCACCACAGTAGTGATTATCCACCACAGTAGTGATTATAGATTCGCTAGCGTGGAAGTGGAAAACATGAAATGCACTCATTATTTGCTGGTTGTTAGCGATCACCAGGGTTTGTTTGTTCTTGAAGTTAAAGAGTTTAATTTGTGACTGTTTATCTTCACCAGTTGGCAACAGGGTGTTTCCATGGAAGTGATTCTTTCCTCTGCATTCGGATTGAAGGCTGATTCGCAAACAAACCCTGATGACAAGATAACCCAGATGGCGAAAAAAGTCATGGATTCCAGCCTTTTGCCAATCATAGTGATGATGATTCCAATCATTGGGAAATATTTGTCAACAGAAATTGCCAAATCATCTCGCTTTGGATTTGGTTGGACCCCGCTTGTCAAAGTAGCAAAAGGTATCATCAAAAAGAGGAGAGAGAGTTCCAAGAATGGTGAGCAGAGAAAGGTGAGTTCTTTACAAAGATCACGTTCCTCAAATACTCCGAAAGTTGGTTCCAAATTTCTAGGTTCTCTGTTCTTGTTTTAAATCTATCGGTTGGGCCAAAAAAGTAACCCTGCAAACAAATAATGTACACGTTTTTTTTATAAGAAACCGGTTTATAAGAAACCTAGATTTTCCAATTCTGAAGGTTTCTTGCTTGCGAGGTTTGATTAAGTTTTCTGAAGTGACGTTGCTTGTTTTCATGTCGATTTTTGTTGATTTTTTCCCTCAATTTTTGCCTGCACGTCAGCATGGTAAGATAGATCTATATTGTGACTCAATATTCCTCAGGTTCGAAACAAAAATAAACCAATAATAGACGGCTTCGACGGGGTCAGATGATAAAAAGGTGACATTGATCATAGTCAATAGAAGAAAACGGGCTTCTCTATTGACTATGCATTGATTCAACATTTGTGAACGACACCATCGCGTCCCCTCCCCCTCTCTTACGATGTAATGGGAACATGCATTTTGATATTGGAAATGGGAACATGTTTTTATCGTCGCCATCGTCGACGGGGACATGCTTTGAAAACGCGTACCCGCATCATCGCTGAAATCAATAACTACTTGAGGATTTCCCTGTGTGCCCCGTCGTCCCCGTCGCTTATGATAATATGGGAACATAAACATCGCCGGTAAGTCGAGGACACGACGGGGGTCGCTTACGACGATGCGAAAACCAGGTTTTATATGCTTTTTACAAAGAACCATTTTATAAGGCAAAAAACTACATGCAGAAGGCATAAACTACATGTAGAAGGCAAAAAAATTTGAAGAACTTATACTAAGAAAGAGAAAATTACAAAGGCACTTTTTAATGTTGAATGTTTTTATCACTGCTTGCAATCAAGAGTTAGAAAGCCAGTTCCATTCATTTGCAGTCAAAACTCACATAAATTGTATGTTACGCATGTATCAAATAGTTCCTTTAGTAGGTTCCAGCTTTGCTTACATACAAAGTGTCTCTGTATAATAGTCATGACACTGAATGTGCAGTTAAAATTAAGGAACTATTAAGGAACTTTTGGAACTACAATTCAGATAAATCGCATCGATCATGATGTATATTGTTCAACTCTAGGATGTCCTAGGCCTGATGTTGGATTCCCAAAACCCAGAGAATAAAGGACACCATCTAACCGAAGACGAGTTACTTGCTCAGATGGTTCTGTTTATCACTGCTGGTTATGATACATCAAGTAATACCCTTGGATTAACATGTTATCATTTGGCCTTATTTCCTGAAATTCAAGATAAACTTGTTGAAGAAATCAATGAAGTCTGTGGTTCAAGTGACCCAGTCACGTATGAGATTATTCAGAAGATGTCTTATCTGGAAGCGTGTATTTCAGAGACACTACGTTTATATCCACCAGGTATGATGGCCTTTGTTTTCATTTCATTCTTCTCTAGTAATTTTTAGCCTTTGAAGTTTGAGGTGTACAAAGCTTGCAAGATATAGCGGAAATACGCGCTTTTTTATAAAGAACCACTTTATAAGGAACCTACATGTAGACGGCCCGAAAATTTAAAGAACTTATACTACTAAAGAGAAAGTCATTAAGGAACTTTTCAATGTTGAATGCTTTTATTGCTGCAAATAATCAAGAATTAAAAAGCCGGTTCCATTCATTTGCAGTCGAAAATCACAAAAATTGTACGTTAAGCATGTGTCAAAAATGTTTCCTTGAGTAGTCTCGAGCTTTGTTTACATGCAAGTGTCTCTCTTTTATTGTTAAGACCACTGTATGCGCAGTTAAAATTAAGAACATATTAAGGAAGTTTTTGAACTACAATTGCCTCAAAAGAGGTCCAAAAATAAGGAACTTTAAGAACTAGGCCTTGAGGTAGGTTCCTTATTAACAAAAAGCGTGTATCTTTAGACATTGACATTACTTAAAAGCGGTTCGTACATGTTTTTCTAAGCAGCTATAAAGAGATTTTCATCCTTTATTTTAGGTTTTGCATTGGACAGAGTTGTCAGCCAGTCATGCAACATCAATGGAATCCCATTTGAGAAAGGAACGGCCGTTTTCGTTCCGGTTTATACACTGCACCGCGACGAAAAATACTGGCCCGAGCCCGAAACATTCAAACCTGAGAGATTTCTTCCGGAAAATAAAGATTCCATTCACCAGTTCACTTATTTGCCGTTTGGTGGTGGTCCGAGAAGTTGTATTGGAATGCGGTTCGCTTGGATGGAAATGAAAACAGTTTTGGTTCGAATGCTGCAGAAGTATCGCCTTGTCAGAGGGCCTGAAACGAGTGTTCCAGTCAAGTTTAAGGTCAGAGGTGTTCTTGTCCCAGCGGGCCCAGCGGAGCCTATTTACGTACGCATAGAGAAAAGAGACACATAAATTGTAAGACTTTCAACTTTAATTTTGTGTGTAGGAAAGTCTTCATTGTACAAAAGTTGAAAATCGCCGAAAACGTATGCATTTCATAAGGATCTCTTTAAGATATTTGTTATAGATGCACTCTTTTTTCAATAAGAAACCGGACTTTTGTCCTGCCCTCAGCATTGCTTTAATTATGGACATTTTGGTGTTTGACCCTCAAAGTTGTTTAAAAGCTGCTTAACAATGTTTGTATTAGCAAATAGGATATATGTCCTTGTGATCCTGAAAATCTTAGATTGTAGCTCGTTTCGAGGGGCATTTCACTCTGCAAAAAGGCGTACGAGATTTCCATTAAAACAAAAGGACTTTCAAGGGACTTCAGAGAAAACAATAGAACTTCCAGCAAAGGTGTACGAGATTTCAAGGAGTGAATTGCCCCTCAGTTCGTTTACTGGACTAGTGAGGCCAGGGGCGTATTTATACTTGAAATATTGGAGGGGGTGTCAATAAATTTGCCCGAATTTTCTCGTTTCCCATAAAAGTCCTGAAAGTTCAATAAATGAGAAATCCGATGAAAACATAACTATGAGTGAATAATTAATTTTTTTTAGAGTTTTAACAACATTTTATATCTTAAAAGTGAGTCTGCGTGACTTAGCTCCATATTAATTCCATTATTTAAAAAGACGTTTTCGAAAATTTGCCCAAATGTTTTCAATATTTTGGAAATATTGGGGGGTGTGACACCCCCCCCCCACACCCTCCAGTAGCTACGCCCCTGAGTGAGGCCCCTTAGGGTATTAGTGATATGTTATATTTGCAGAAAAAATCACAAAGGGATAAGGGATGATTCTTGACAAAGTAAAGGGTAGGAGATGTTCTAAATTCTGGGGTAAAACGGAGAAACGTACAGGGAAAAGGGATATATTTAGGTGGTCGGGGATATGTAATATTCGGACCCCCTTTAATGGGGGCTCACTAGTCTCTTTGCATCATAATTGTTGCATGCAGCCAAACAATAGCTTTTCATACATCATTCATCATACATCAACTTTTTATATCTATTCACATGCACATATTTATTTTGAGATAAATGCTGCAAGGCTGTAGCTTGGTTCGGTTGGTCGTTTTATTAACCATACACGCTTTTTTTATAAGGAACCACTTTATAAGGAACCTACATGTAGAAGGCCTGAAAATTCAAAGAACTTATACTTCTAGAGAGAAAATAACTAAAGAACTTTTTATTGTTGAACAGTTTTATCGCTGCAAACAATCAAGAATTACAATGCCGGTTCCTTTCATTTGCAGTCGAAAATCACATAAATTGTACGTTACGGATGTATCAAATGTTTCCGTGTGTAGTCTCAAGCTTTGCTCACATCCAAGTGTCCCTGTATTGTAGTCATTAAACTGAACATGCAGTTAAAATGAAGGAACTATTAAGGAACTTTTGGAACTACAATCGTCTCAAAAGAAGTCCAAAAGTAAGGAACTTTAAGAACTAGGCCTTGAGCTAGGTTCTTTAAAAAAGCGTGTAGTTGCTTACAGTACAGTAATTCAATTAAGCCCTCAAGTTGCTTAATGTTCAAGTCTGCTCGGCCCTAGTTTTTTCTTGAGCAGTTGCTGTTATTGGAGAAAGCATTCTCTGAAGAAACTAAGAAACTTGCAGTGCTCAAAAACCTGAAAATTTTAAAAAACTTTCAGTAATGGTACAATGTTTTAGTTTCCTAGCAAAAAATACGTGAATCGCAGATCTGAACAGTGCAAGTAGTAGCGAGTGATCGATAACCCATGTAATTTTCAACTTTGATTTGCAGTAAGTAAAGTTTTTTGTATGGTCTGTTTAAGGCAGTTGATTATGACTTAAGTGAATACAATTACTTTTGAAAATCGCAGATTCAAGTTTCTCTCTCTCGCTGTTATTCTACTGCGGCACGCAAGCAAAGCCTACCAAAGTTTTGGGTGAGATCATTTCAAATTGTTCTTAGTATATGTATTCTAGTTTAGTTTTATTGGTAATTCGTCAAAACCCACCTTTTACCAAAGGTTCAGTTCATATCCAGGCACCTTGTTTGTGCCAATGTTTGCCAAGATGCGAAGGGGGCACCTACATAGCCGGCTAGGGGGAGGGGGCACCTTGCCTCAGTCAGCTTCATAGGGGCAACAAAGAATCAAAGTAAGAACAGAAAACAAAACAGTTGAACTGACTTGATAGCTTGACTTGGGGCAAGTCTACACAGCTGGTGACTAGTGACTGTAAAACTTATTTGCTAAAAATAGTACATTTCGTCATTGGAGAGCTGGTGATTCCTTTCATGCCAAATATGGTGATTGGAGAGCTGGTTTGAATCTTTGCTTGCTAAAAATAGTACATTTCGTCATTGTAGTGGCAAAATAGAAGTCAAGTCACAAAACAAGACTGTTCATATCTGAAGAGAGCAACTTTGTCAAGCATTAATTCCTTTGGCTTTGTAAGTATATCTTGGACCAATAAATGTATCGATACCAATCAATAGCCTCAAATAAATATAGAAGTAATGGGAAACTATAATTTTAAAAGCTTTTTAGGTCTTTTCTAGTTAGGCCTTGCCTACCTAGGCCGTAGTTCTAGATGATGACTGGAAGGCCCACCCACCCGACCCTCCCTGAAACGATCAAACATTATTTATGCTCCCTATATAAAGTCCTGCATTTCATTTCGTTTTATCGTTTAATCAACCTATTACGGTTCTAATAACATAAATGCATGAAATCTATGTAGATAGCCAAAACGCAGGGTAGATATCTATTGGCATAGAATAAGAGTTTCAAACTTTGTTTTGTGTAGGTAGATATTGCAGTCCAGGGCCGTTTGCTTTGCAGATTACCCCCATCTTATGGCTTGGCTTTTTTCAATGAGATCTCGGGTGTGAAGAGCCCCTTTCTTTCTATTGTTTAATTCAACCCGATTGTTAGCGATTGTTAGCCTATTGTTCGAATGAAAAACTCGGGAGTGCAAATGCCCAACTCTGCAATGTGGAGTCCAGGGGTGCGGTGCATTATGTTGCCACCACCAGGTCAGAGAATATTCCAAGAAATCAGGACTTCACCCCATGTTGTTTTATGATTGAAATATACAGGAAATATACCCTAGGCTATTGTTTTTCTGATAAATCCACGCCAGACGCCAATAACGTTTTTCACACTGGATTGCAGTGGTGTTGAGAACTAAGGAGGGACCTGGAGGGGGTGGGGGTGGTTGCCCCAAATAATCACCAAGATAGGTTTTTGTATAGGCTAAATATGATGTAGAAATGTTGTAGGGTACAACTTGGTTGCTTTTTCTTAAATACACTCCCCAATTTTCCTTGACAATGCATTTTTGTCCCTCCAGTGTTAGATGTTTGGCTGCAGCACTGGTGTCCTGGCAAAAATTTTTTCAGAAAAAAAATAGCCTAGACTATCTATTATTTTGAAAATAGAGCAAAAGATATATATTGGTTATTTGATACCCACCATTGTAACACAGAATGTGACCAGACCTGCAGTCCAACCTTGTAAGTGTTTCAAAAGAGTTTGACCCCAGGGAACACCATGTCTATTTTGAATGTCCCAAAGGTATTCTAACTTTTGGTATTTTGGTCCTTTGATACAAATTTAAGATATTATAGATATTTTGATATTTGATGTATTCAGTATGCTTTTGCATAGAATTGTAATAACATCAAAGTATACTTTTCACAAAATTGATACAAAGTTTGGTTGATTTCGAAGCTGATGGGTGCATGTCCCTAAGAAAAATCTGTTCAAGTGTCCCCTACTGGGGTTTGTGACATAACATGGCTAAAATGCATAAAATGCTGATTTGATCTCTTGTATTCTAGGATTTCATCTGGTTTTGGGAGCTGATAACCCAGTCATGGAATTCCTGAAAGATGGATTGCAATTTTTGGCAGAACACTGGGCATTAACAGCATGTCTTACCATAATTTCTCTCGTCTATTGGCATTATGTAAAGACATATACTACAATCAAAAGGCTTGGCTTTAAAGGACCAACTCCATGGCCACTCGTTGGAACTTCAGGTGGGCTTCTTCTAGGCAAAGAGATGCATTTGGTGTGGGATGAATATTGCAAGAAGTATGGCAAAGTTTTTGGAATGTATGTATTTCAAATGCCTACTGTCATTGTTTCTGATACTGAGATGCTGAAAAGTATTTTGGTGAAAGATTTTGAGAAGTTTCATGACAGACCAGTAAGCTCCATTTTATTTGTTTCCCTGCTGATATATCCTCCTTTTAAGGACATTAGGGACCGTCTCCAAACAAATAATTCAAATTCCTTTAAGAAATTAGTGTCATTAGACCATTTCTAAATTGTACAAAAAATCAAATTCCTAGTCAAATATTAAACCTAAACATCTAAATTTTACATTATCAGTAAGACTTAGACCCTGTTTAGACAAGAGAAACTGGATCAGACCAGAGCCGGTTTTGGCTCAAAAACGCCTTCTGTTTTCACAGGATCTCTTGGATCCGTACCTTTTCTGGGTCTGTTTAGAGCCAATTCTGGATCTGTTCAGATGTAAAGCCAGCTCATCTCTGGCTATGTTTAGATCCCGTGTAAAATGCTAGGTCGGATTCAAACTGGTATGGATATGAAACGTGAGTGAAAGTGAATGAATGAAGCCTACAAGAACACATCAGTTTTTGAAGAAAAATCAATCAAATATTTCTAGATCAGATCAGAAACCATCCAGTTCTGCTCGTCTAAACGCATTTGAAAAGAGCCAGAACTGACTCTGGATCGGACCAGAGCTGATCCAGTTTCACTTGTGTAAACAGGGTCTGAAACAGTATGTTAAGAAAAATAAGCACTAATGAAGATATCTATTCAAAGGAGAATTTTAATTGCTTAATCAGCATCGTAAGGACTAGAAGCATAAAAATTTGCCTCAACACTTAAAAGAAGGTGCTGAATTCGAATCTGTAGTCGAAATTTCTCTATGACCTGATTTTCAATTATTTTGAAAATGAGGCCCGTAGTTGAAATGTTCTTTACACCAATACACCAAACCCTGGATGAAATTCCTTATTTCTTTCTTTGTTTCTCAGACTATGGGCATGAATCTCCCAGAACCGATAGCCAGTATGCTTACTACAGTGACAGGACAAAGATGGAAAGACATTAGAAGTGTGCTATCACCAACTTTCACTTCTGGCAAACTCAAACAAATGATGTTTATCATGAATGAGGCTTCAGATACACTCCTTGGAAAACTTGAAAATGCTGCAAATGAGGGAAAATTAATAGATATATATGGGTGAGTAGCCTTAATTAGATGTAGATTCATCTGTTCTTTAAATTTTTGCAAAGCAAATTAGAGATGTTGTCAGGGGCAGTTGTTTATGTTTTATGTACAGGCATTGCATTGTGCCATTTTGATTTAGGCAGAGTCAATGCTTCTACCACACAGGTCTCTTTGGCCTGAAAAAATTATAAAATTAGGTTCCTTACCATAGGGTGTACACGCTTTTTTTTTATTTATAAGGAACCACTTTATAGCCTACATTTTTATAAGGAACCTACATGTAGAAGGCCCGAAAATTTAAAGGACTTATACTACTAGAGAGAAAATAACTAAAGAACTTTTTATTGTTGAATAGTTTTATCACTGCAAAAAATCAAGAATTAGAAAGCCAGTTCCATTCATTTGCAGTCGAAAATCACATAAACTGTACGTTAAGCATGTATCAAATGTTTCCTTGATTAGTCTCCAGCTTTGCTCACATGCAAGTGTCTCTCTTTTATTTTTAAGACCACTGTATGTGCCGTTAAAATTAAGGAACTATTAAGGAACTTTTTGAACTACAATTGCCTCAAAAGAGGTCCAAAAATAAGGAACTTTAAGAACTAGGCCTTGAAGTAGGTTCCTTATAAAAAAAAGCGTGTATATCAAGTGCTACCCATAGCTACCCCATTTGGTCGGTGTTACATGTAGTTTATCTTTCTTAAAAAAGCCTATTGAATCTAATAGTAGTGCACTCTTTTAAGAGTCGTGTTTGGGTACTATCTGTTCGGATGAGAGCCTGTTTGAAGCCATTTTGAGAAACGCTCATTTTTCGTGAATTGAAATAGTGCTTTTTCCTTTTAGCTGAGCCATTTTCTATCATACTCAGTTTTTTCCGCCTTATTACTGATGAAGAAAGAATAGAGTACCCAAGTCGTGACGTCACAAATATCTATTTTTAGATTTTTGAAAGTGGCTCTTCATTTTGTGAAAGAGCGTCAAATCTAATTTGTAATCGTGCAAAAATCAGTCAAATATATCAAACATTGGCTGAGATATGGCCATCTGAAGAAATACATTAGAAATACAGGTTGTTTCAAGTGCTGGACATTGTTTTACGATGACCTTTTGCACTTGCAGAAATATGTATACTGGCTCCTTATTGGTCAAAACAGGCTCCTCAGGACGAGGTCGGGGCGCACTGCCTTGTTCAAAACATTATGAACCGAAGCAAAAATACAGTGAAAAATACAGCAAGGCTTTAAGTTGGGCAAGTGAATTACAGTTAAATTTTTGACTGTTTGTTTTTTACAGCTGGCAACAGGGTGTTTCCATGGAAGTGATTCTCTCCTCCGCATTCGGATTGAAGGCTGATTCGCAAACAAACCCTGATGACAAGATAACCGAGATGGCGAAAAAAGTCATGGACCCCAGCTTTTTGCCCATAATAGTGATGATGATTCCAGTCATTGGGAAATATTTGTCAACAAAACTTGCGAAATCATCTCGCTTTGGATTTGGTTGGAGCCCACTTGTTAAAGTAGCAAAAGGTATCATCAAAAAGAGGAGAGAGAGTTCCAAGAATGCTGAGCAGAGAAAGGTGAGTCTAAGGCTCCATTTACACTACACGCAGTTTTTTTTATAAGCAACTTCGCTCAGCCCTAGTTCCAAAATTTGCTTATTTTTGGACCTTTTATGGCCACCTTTTAGTAGCAAAAGTTGCTTAATAGTTGCTTAAAGCAACTTGCTTAATTTTAACTGTATCTTTTTTGCCCTCAGAATAGTATAGAGGCTAAAAAAACAGCAATATCTAACATTGCACATAAGATGACTGGAATTATTTCTCCCTGCTGATATTGTTACCACTTGAGACTTGGTATTGAAAGTTAAATGGAAACCCCTCAATGAAATGCCTCACTTTACGAGAACACTCTGTTTGTATGCAAGTTTTGACGACAAATGAATGGAAATAGTTTCTATTTTGATCAATCCTTGATTGCTTGCAGTGATATAAGTTATAAAAATTTAAAAAGTTGCTTAGGTTTTCTTCCTCTGGTACTATACGTTGCTTAAATTTTCAGGCCTTCTACATCTTGGTTGCTTATAAGCGGTTGCTTATAAAAAAAAACTGCGTGTATACCTATAGGATAGCTATCGAAGCGCCGTGCCTTGCATTAACCGATATCGGATACGGCAAGTGTTTACATTTTACCGGATAGC
This sequence comes from Chrysaora quinquecirrha, assembly GCA_014526335.1. Classification (NCBI taxonomy): domain Eukaryota; kingdom Metazoa; phylum Cnidaria; class Scyphozoa; order Semaeostomeae; family Pelagiidae; genus Chrysaora; species Chrysaora quinquecirrha. The sequence goes on from JACTAT010000040.1 coordinate 4,012,727, forward strand.
TATGGCTACGTCTTGACTTGCATGTCGGATAGAGCCATTTACAGTGTACCAGATAATCGAGGCAATAGAAAATGCCAATTTATAGGTGGTGTGGCCGAGTGGTCAAGGCGCTCGTCTCACGATCGTAAGATCGTGGGTTCGATTTTCGTCGGGACCACTTTCCACAAGCCTGCAGTCAACGCAGCTGTCCATCCTTCCGAGGTCGGTAAATGAGTACCCTGATTTCTGGGGTAATAACTGACAGTGTCCCCAATTGGTAGAAATGCTAAATACCCTGACACTTAAATAAAGTCGATTATTATTATTATTATTAATCGCTTGTTAAGGACAGTTCTTGACATTTTCGGCCTGCACGCAGGCTCAGGCTTTCACAATATTGCATCACAAACTGATGTATATCGTTTAAAGCTTGGTCGTTCGCAACTAGAAACCCGAAAATTTCCGAACCACCATTACATTTGGTCATGCCCTTCAGAGCTGTCGAGCCTTCTGTCTAACATAACAAGTTAGCATGATGGTCTGTGTTCTGTCATCATAGGAGCAAGTTGGGCGAATGTACACAGACCCAAATTGCAAGTCCAATTTTCAGCCCAAAGGTTGGGGTTTGGTGAAGAAAACCTGTTTTTCCCGCGGGCCTGTGTACAAGGCATGCCAGAAAGTTATGGCCAGTAACTATCCAGTACACAGGAATGGGAGGGCAGGTGGGAAATTTGCAAACGTGAATGAGAAAGTTCTCAACAATTTTTCATCCCTTTATACACATAACAACCTCGAAACGGCACAGAGACCCTGACAAGAGAACATCCCACACATGGAGACCAGAACAACGCTCACTCCTGCTTTAACTCAAATTAGAATTGCTTTCTAAGTTTCATTTAACCCATAGGATGCACTAGGCCTGATGTTGGAGGCCCAAAACCCAGAAAGTAAAGGACACCATCTAACCGAAGAAGAGTTACTTGCTCAGATGGTTCTGTTTATCGCTGCTGGTTATGATACATCAAATCAACCTCGTCCCCAGGGTGAATAGGCCTCTACGTGAAACTCTGCTGTCCATATTCGACCCAGGTATCGGCCTTGTCTATTCGCAATTTGATTGGATGTTCAAACAGTAGAAATTTTAACTGACGTCACAGTTTCTTCAAAATTACACACCAAAATAGGCCGAAAACTATGTAACAAACATCTATAAAAACCAAAAAATGATGCTACATGAGATATTGTATCTTGCCTTACAGTTATCAATGCAGTTCTTTGCATTTCCTTTCTAGAAACATCTGCTTTCGAAATCTACATCTTGTTTTTATGCCTAGGCCAAATTTGCCAGTATTTTGGCAGATTTTGTGGCCGGTACAAGGGCAAAAATCGATTTGACAGTTGAGATTCGAGGAAATTCGATTTGGGGCCGGGGAACGAGGTTGGTTGTGTAATAAAGTAGAAAACGTATTTATCTCATAAGGATCTCTTATGTCTTAGATATTTGTGATAGATGAACTCTTTTGTCAATGAGCAACCGGACTTTTGTCCTGCCCTCAACGTTGCTTAAATTATGGACATTTTGATGTTTGGCCCTCAAAGTTGTTTAAAAGCTGCTTAACAATTTTTGTAACAGTGTAAAGTGATGATTAACAGTAATAATTTTTTTGTAGTTTATTGTAGGTGGTAACTAATGTACTAACTTAGATCACGTGGCATTGTATCTTGCGTGCTTTTTTTCTATTTTTCGAATCGCTTTTCTTTAGATATATAATTTAGTAGTTTCCGTTATTTCGCCACTTGCTAACGAGTTCATACTCGAAACGTAGTTTATTTAATATAAGAAAATTTCAACTGTTACAATATTGATTTTTATTCTTTTTGATAACTAATGTAGTTTTCAACTTCTGATTTTCTGTAAGTAAAGTTTTTTGCATGGTTTATTTATGGTAGGTGATTATGAATCAAGAGTGAAGTTAATGCAATTACTTATGAAAATTATTGGTGTTTTTCTGCGATTTGTTGGGAGCATCGAGGTCATTGGCGTTTTAGTGGCCAAGGGCAATGGTTGGGAGAAGGGGACACGCCACTGCTCCGTGTGCGTTCGCCATGCCATGCGTTTCATGATCATGTGACGTTTTCCGTAAGCCCCACAAATCCACGAAGAAAAATTTCCTCTGCAAGCGATTTCAAGGTACTTCAAAAAATTTGAAATATGTCAGAGGTTTCTAGAATTTGTGGGGGCCTTTTTTCAAAAAGATATTTAATTAACTCATTTTTATCTGACCAAAGTCAGGGCACGTTTTTCCTTCAATAGATTTCACAATCTTTCCGTTTTACGCACGTTATATGACTGAACAGTTTGGTATCTTTCTAACGGAAAGACAAGCTTCGCTTTAACCAATCTATTCTTGAATAACCGCTACAAATAATTCTTCAGAATAAATTAATGATCAACTTTTAATCTATGACGTAAATCCCTTCTAATGAATGAACTTGCCTATGGTATCTGCATAAACTTTCTTCGGATAAGTATCGGATAGGGTGCCTTCTTATAAATTGCGCTAAAGAAATATACTATTAGTCAAACTATGACTGACGTCACATTTCAGAGAACAGGGATGCACATGTAAGTGGTTAACGTGCTGCTTGAATTGTTTATTTTTGGAATATCGTAATTATTTGTTTCTGTAATTCTCAATTCCTTGTATCTTGAGTTTTCTTACCAACTTTTAAATCTAAATTTCTGTTAAATCTAAATTCTTTTTTGCTTTTCGCAGACGCATTTATTTTTCCACCTTGACGCCCTGTGGACACTTGTACCTTATTTTGGCTAATACTCTCTGAGTATTGAGCATTAAATTATTCGGAATGTGTTGAAGACAGGAGACTGATTTTCACATATTAAAATTTGTTATTACTGGATACAATACACACATTCTGATAAAAAATTCAACATTCTTTCTCAAATATCATCTAAAAGCAACAGATTAACTTATTAAAGCTCATTGTCGTTGATGTAAAAGAAAAAACGAAAGCAAAGAAACCTGGCGTGACCGTGATTTTTTGATGAGGTTTAGGCCCAAGAATAAGATATTGAGGACCTTCAGCTTGCTGCATACCAATTACAAGACGCATTTTGCTATGTTCAGGCTAAACCCTGTTTAAGATGGCTTTGTCACTTGAAGAAACAGATAAACTTATTGAATGTAAGCATATTTTGTATTTCATTCAGAGAGCTAATTCTCGTTTTAAAAACTTGTAGCAGTGTAGCAGCCAATTTTAGTCGCAATGTTAAACTGTAACTGTTAAATTGACTTAGTATGGCTTTCACTACTATCAGTTAGGCCTACCCACATGCAAGCATGTTTCCTGATATGTCCAGAAGAAATTCAAGCTTCTTGGGTCAGTTATAGTTTTTAGGGTTAGAGTTGGTTTGGTTTTCAGTTTTTGAAGGGTAGAATAGTTAGTTTAGGGGGTTAAGGATTCATCATCATTAAATACCTGTATTTAAATTTTTGAATATCATGCTACAAAGGTGGAACACACCAATGCAGATCTCAACTAGAGATGATTTTAAGTACGATCTCAATAGAATTCACAACGACACATGCACAGTTGAAAATTTTTTATTGCTGCATCGATAATAATCCTTGGACAGATAGTAGAAGTAGTTTCTTCTTTTTGTCAGACAATTTTGTTTGCCAAGCAGTTCAACCAATGAAGGTGAAGGTGAAATGGTGTTTTTAGCGCCAGTCGCTAGGATCTCAGTAGTAGGTTAACTAATCGAGACCTCGACCCTGGCTGTGACGCTACCGTGGCTGGGCTCGAACCCTGACCACACTGAGCTTCTGACACCACGAGTCAGCTGGATTACACCACGACGCCACAGCACCTTCATTATAGAATGTTATATATATTATTATAGACTGGCATTATAGAATGTTATATATATTATTCCCAGTTGTATTCAAGCTAAAACATGTTACAAAAGAATAACAAATGAAGACGCACTTTAACAATTCTATTCTTTTCTAGTACGAAAGCAGCTCCAAAGCCTCAAGGCTAACATTTGTAATGGATGCAAAAAGAATTTTGAACTTGAAAAAGAAGTCCGTTTCTTTGATCAAAGAATTGCACTTTTGATTAACCACAGGATATCAGTACAGGTACATTTTGAATGTTGTTAATTGAAAATTGGCATTTTAATATCTGTATTTTGCTAGGGACAATTCAGTTCTTCCAAACCTAGTACCCCCCTTGAAAACTTATTATTTCCACCGAATTCCCTTTGAAATCCTTTTGCTTGAGTCAAAATCTAGTAGGCATTTCTAAGAGTGAATTGCCCCTGGTATTTTTGACATAAAGTTTAGTCATTTTTAAAAGTGTAGAGTTTGTAGGAGCTAAAATCATATTCTTTTGATAGACTTCTTTGCCATGCATTTGTTGAAACATTTTTTATAAACTCCATAAAAACCAGTTCTTTTGGTAGTTCTATTTTTGGTAGAATAGATCACTTTGGTAGAATTGAAATTTTTCAAAATCACAAGATATCAATTTTTTGATGCGAAAATCATATAAAGCACAATAAATCAAAGTTTTACTATCTCGGTGCTTGTATTGTTGATTTTATGAGCGCTCAAAGTTTGCGATTTTATAAGGGCTCAGACTGTCTGGGGTAAAAAGTTTCACCCAGTTCATTTTTTGCGGTCAAAGCCTTAATAGAATTGGGAACTTTGAATGATTTTTGCATCAAAAACTTGACATCTTGTGATTTCGAAAAATTTTGATGCTGTCGGCCGTCTATGGAAGTGATCTATTCCATAAACGTTTTGAAATATTCTTTTTGGAAATTCTTTAAGGGAGTATTATTTGAGCTTTGGTCCTGGTAGTCACTGTGAGATGCTAATTAGGGGGAGGGTAATGCATCCATCTGTCCTGCTTTTTGGGTTTGATTTTGCCCTAAAAAAGTATAGGATGCTATACCTTTGTTTACTAGAATTTTTGGCAGGTCTCCAATTTGATAATTGCAATGCCAGACATGTTTCTTTCCAGAAGTCTGTTTGAATTTTCTGTCATTCAATAAATGTAACTGCAGTTCATTCATTTCTTTTCAAAGGAGTTTCCTGAAAAGATGCTATTTGGAGGTCATAGAGCAGGTAGTAGAATATCCCCTTCTTCATTTTGAATATGTTTGTAAATATGTTAGATTAATACAGGATATGATGCCTTGTAAATAGCATTGACTATGTAAATAGAGCCTTCTTGAAAAACTCCATGTTTTGTATTCTAGAATAACCTTTATAAAGAAAATGAAGTGAAATTTGGGTCCGGATTTTTTGCTTTCTTCAAAACTGTGTGAGATACACACAAGCAAAGTTCACCAGCATGAAGCCCTTTCCCGGAATGCTTTTAAACATGTTTTTGAGAAGGTTAAGAGGTGATAAGATGGTGAAAACTGCATCCAAAATCAGAAACACACTGGTTGAAATCTAAGCCAAATGTTTTATTAAATAGTGTGTACACAAAATTGCTGTGGGAATTTAAGAATGGGACACTAGGGTGAATCAGATGGCAATTGTATACCATTCGATTTGCTTGTGTATAAGGCTGGAGCATACCTTATTACTGCTGTTATAATCATTCACCCCTCAGTGACCTCTCTTTGATGAAACATACACAGAAACTTGCCTCAAGAATATATATGCATGTAGATATTGACTGGGGGGCTTAAGCAATTAAAAACTTGCTACTTGTTCTCCAGCAGTGCTCAAATTTTCTGGAAAAGAAGCTTTGTCCCGTAGTCCTTCTCTTGCATATTTCCAAGGGGCATTTCATCCTTTAGAAAGGCAGACAAGACTCTTACTAAACTAAAAGATTTCCAATGGATTTCCATGAAATAAATACATTGTAGAGCAAGGGTTTAGAAGATTTTAAAAGAATGAATTGCCCCTCTATATTTCACATGCATTTGTTTTTTCATTTTGCAAAATGCTTGTTTTTATTTGTGATTGATTATTTCTTTTTAGGAGTCTTGAAAGATGATTTGCAGAGACAGGTAACATAACGGATTCTTTTTACAGCGTGTCTAACTTCGCCCAATCTAATGTTTTTTGAAATTAAACCTCTATTCTGTGACTGATGAGTTTAAAGTTTTCAGATTTTTCCAAATGAAAAACATAAAATACTATTCAACTCGGCGACCGCGACCGTCTGCTATCGCCTGCGTTGCTTTCCCGATTTGGCCTGGTCTATCTTGATCATTACAACTGTCTGCGATCTTGTCGGGGGGTGTGGGGAGAGTTAAAATGAGTTCAACTTTTCTGAGCGTCATGACTCTCCCAATCAATGAAAAGCTTCATTGAAACACAGATAGTAGACAGATCTGTGTCACGAAAGCCGAATCACAAACAGTCACCGATGTATGGAACACTCGCATGAAATCGTAGATGGAAGATGGAAGCGGGGATCGCCGATAATTGCAGATGGTCACAAATCTGCATTCTGCATCATAGATTAACATTTCTTATTGTTTTGGAACCACGGACAGCTTAATGCACTGGATTTTGCTGTTCAGATTCCGATTGCTTTGTCAAGTCTCGTTCAAGGACAAAACCAAATGGACACACCTTTTGGACACACCAAATGTTGGAATTTGCCCCTCCTCTGAAACTACTATATGCCCCTGGCTGTTTGTTTGAGTTACAGTTTGTCAGCTGCTCCATATATTGTTTGCTCCGGTAATAACATGATTGACCGTACACCCTGTTACAATTTTGAATTCTTTTTTAGCATTTTGGAAATTTGTTTTTCTTGCTGCAAAGTAAACCTGAATACATTGCTGTACTTGCGAGAATTGTTCTTCCAAATGAGATTGATGGTTAGTATATTGTAATTCTGATCTTTTCTTCGCGAAATTCTTAACGTAGCGGTAGCAAGGGACAAATTCTACGTATCATGTGCTTTCTTAGCTGATCTTGGCCTATAAGTCTGGTTTATGTTGTCTGAAAGTTTAAAGGATCAGAATCACAAATTTATAGCAGATACTGAAATCTTGATTTTGGCATTTTCGGCACAGATTTTTATTGTTTGGATTGAATTTCTAATCAATATCGTTTGACATTTGTATGACATATTAACAAGGTTTTCATGACGATGTTTGATCGTTTTGACCGAGCTTAAAGGTCCAAGTAAGACTCACTACACAAGTCTCTGTCCTAACTTTTGGTTTGTAACACTAAGTGGTTGTAAAAGAAACAAGAGCAACACCATCGGGATAAGTATTAGGACTTATTTAGCGGCTCAAGCCTCGACCTTGCTGAGCTTCTGACGGCTCAAGCCAGCTTGATTCGACCACAACGCCACAGCACCTAACAAAGGCAGCTATAGCCTACTAGATTAGATACCTATAAACAGCTTAATCATTGACTCCTTTTTCAGAGCTCTTGCAAACAGTCATGTTTAGTCTTTATGGAAATCAATATGAAGCAAGGGAAGAACATCTCCTGTTGAGAATGTTTGAGGTAATCAACTGCTGTCCTATTTGCATATAACGTTAACGGTTGTTGAAGGAGAAATTTCCTCTTTTCATACAATTTTTACCTTTAATGTCGAAGTCTGTCCTTCATTGTCGACATTTTTGCTCAGTTTTCGAAATTAGTCCTTAATTGTCAAAATTTGTCCTTAATTTTCGAAAATTGGCCTACCCTTCACTGTCGAAATGTGTCCTTTATTGTCGAAATTTGTCTTTCACTATCGAAATTTGTCCTTTATTATCAAAATTTGCCCTTCGACGTTCTCATATTCTCCTTTTCAAGATTGCTGTCAAAATGGAACTTGAAGAGACAGATGACTTCAATAACCTTCTCAGAGCCAATACTGCTATATCAAGAATGATGACAGCATACACAAGGTACTTTGAATTCAAATTACTAGCCTTGTACTGGGGGTCTAGGGATAAATTGTATAAACAAGACCTTCTAAAGAAGAGACAACTCTAAGGATGACATCACGGACGATGTTCCTGTTTCATTAGCAGACAAACGTCATCTTGTGATCAACACGCTTTGTGACCGGTCTTAATAAAAACCTTTAAGCCTCGGCAAATCACTCTCGACATCTCACTTGAAAACCCTTGACAAAGGTGGAGTAATATTGAGCATAGTTGAGAAGAGGTGTCCTCGACTTTATAGCTCCTCAGAAGCGAGACCGTTTTCTTTTCATTCACAAAACCTTTTCGCCGTTTTCCTTCGCTTTTTCCAATATCCTATAATAAATAGATTATCACTATTTTTCTCTGGAACAGTTCATTTCTATGTTTCGAAATTCTCTGCTTTACTGTGAATTGCCAATTTTAAAATATACTATGCTTTTAGCCAATTTGCTGAAGTCCTTAATTGTCATTTTGGAGTAATTTATTTAAGTTCGCCAATATTTTGAGTGTATAAATGCTTGTTTGATTTGTGCAACTGGTGAACTTCACGTTTTTTTTATATAGGAAACTAAGCTGAAGCCTCGCTAGTAAAAGTTAAAAGTAAAATCATTTCCTATTGTTTTAAGAAACAAAAGAACAAAAGAATCTATTGTAATTTGCCAAAAATCTTACTAGTGCGGGTTTCTTATAAAGTGGTTTCTTATAAAAAAAACCGTGTACTATTATTGTAGATCTTGATAGGCATTGAAAAAGCAGAAAGGCTTCTTTTCCTCACTGAACTGTCTTAGCGAATTTTTCCTCAAGTGTAATATTACTCTTCCCAAATTTTATCGCTCGCCGAATTTCTTCTCAAATAATCTTCTTTATTTGCTCTTTCTGGACTTCCCAAAACAACGTTATTTTTGTTATTGTTTTTGTTTACTTGCAGGCGAGGCCCAGGCCAAGAGTATCTCAAAGCTACAATTGGATCTCTCATCGAAGAATTAGCTGTGAATCCTGCTCTTTCACTGGAAACAAATCCATCAAAGGTTGATCAATTTTTTTATTCCTAAAAATTCCGTCCTTGTTTTTGCTACTCGTTTTTTATACCAAACCATTGCTCTGAAGTGAGGCTGGAGATCCTTGATAATTCAACAAAACCAGGCTGACAGTTCTCTATAAACTTACTACATGAGTAGTAGTTATCGCTATTAAATTGAATTCCTAGACGCTCAGACTAACGCGAACAACAACCACATCAATTCAATTCAATTTGTGCGAACGTTAGGAACTTGGGAAGCAAGTCTAAGTTCTTTATACTGTTCCTAGTCGTGAAATATGTTGTACACTAATATTTACAGCAAATTCATTTAAACTTACTTCGTTTTCTAAATAGAAATTGAGTTTTTTGGAGGAAGTACATGGGAAACGTTCACAGTTCTTCATCCGAACCTTGATAGTTCCTTAGTTCCTTAATTTTTTGGGAATTAACAGCCTCGAGTTTCTTAAAAAGATGTTTCTCAGTATAAAAACGCGAAAGAAACATTCGAAATTGTTTGGCACTGATAGCACTTTAAAGAGCAGCGAATCGTAGTGGTTAGCACTTGCGCCATTTGGGCTCAAGGTCTGTGGTTCAAATCCAGGCTAGGGAGCAAACAAAGTTACAAGGTGTAGAACTTTGCTCTCCGTGGCACCGCACCAAGGTGTTCAATTGTTAGATGAAGGCCTTAAAACCCTTTTAGCGCCGATTGTATGGCTGCAGGAGTCGATATATACCCCCCAGAGAGTAAAGCAAGAAAATGGAAAAAGAAAAATGATCTGAGCTAAGGTATATAGTTGTAAAGCGCTGCTGAGTATGTCCAGTGATAGATAATGGCGCTATATAGAAATCATGACCTTTACCTTTACCTTTTAAAGTACGAATGTATGGCCGGGATACTAAGCCAGTTAAGGGGAGTGTCTTGGAATACACGAATTTTTATGGGAAACTCTTTGTAAAAGACCGAGAACTTTCTTATAAAAAACATGTACATGTTTTTAATAAGGAACACCTTTATGAGGAATACGAAGCTGAAAATTCCGAAAAAAATTAAGGAACTTTTAGGGAACTGTACGGGCTCGGATGAAAAACTAAGAAACTCTTTTTAAAAGAACTGCTTTGTGCATATAAATAACAGAATACCAATATATTTCCCTTCGAAAGACTCCATTTAAATTCAAAGTTAGAAAATAGCAAGTTTATATGAATTTGCTGTCAAAATTAGTATTCAAACATATATCACGAAAAGGGACAGTATAAGGAATTTTCAGCCTCATTTTGTTGAAAAATTAAGAAACTCGAACCTCAACTTAGACCAAAGGTTCCAAAATAAACGTGTAATACGTCATCTGCTGTGTTCTCACTGTTCTTATGTAATCGGTCATTAATTATTTAGCCTGCTTATTGATGAATTCAACTGTTCTGAAAGTTGCTCATGCAATGTGGTTGCTAAAAAGCCTGCTCTGACGCAAAATTTCTAAAAATTGAGTATCTAAAAGCCTGTTTTCCAACCGGTGAATATTGGTGTAACGACGTATTTTCTGACATAGCGAATCTTCTATCCCTCGTGACGTATTTTGCGACCAATTTATTTGCAATATTGACATTTTGAGTTGTATCACTTGAATGTTTTGTACAATAAAGGTTAATTTAACGAAACCTTTAAGAAACTTCTAGTTCTAAAATAGGGAAAGAATTGAGGAACTTTTAGAACAAGGCCCCGAGCTAGGTTTTTATGCAATGAATGAGATGTATGTGGTTCGGTTCTTCTCATTTGGTGTTATTTATAAGCTTCTATCGCATCCCTAGTCAAAATTGCCTAGGTCTTCTTAGTCTACATTACTCAAAGCTAATGCTTAAAACTACAGTGCTCGAAGCTAATATAGTGTGATTGGCTTTGCTTTACCAAGGCTGATCGAGGTTCGGAATTAGCCTTACCTAGGTTTTGCATTTCTTTTTAAACTTTTTTGACCGGATGAAATCGATTACAGATTTATGAAGAACTTCATGGAAATTCACAAGGACATATTGCAGTTACAATTGAATCCGTGAGCATAAACCCCAGTTCTTTATTTGCCCTTTCTTAACCCTATCTCACCTGGGCTTTTCAGAACTTTCCCAACATTGGGGGTCTCCTTGACAAGATGAGGGCCTCGGTAATTTGCATTGGTTGTTGTTGCGAAGATGACAAAACTCGTACTTGCTGTACATCAAGGTCCCGGCAGAGATAGGGTCTAAAAGAGAGTTCGGTTTTTGAAAATGGTAATGCTTCTTTATGATGCTGATAAAGATGGTGCTGATGATTATTATTATCATGATTATCATGAGGATTATCATGATCGTGATCATGATGATGATGATGATGATGATGATGCTAATGATGATAATGATGATGATGATGATGATGATGATGATGATGATGATAATGATAATGATAATAATAATGATAATGATAATGATATTGATGATGATGATGATGATGTTGACGATGATGATGATGGTGGTGACGTTGATGACGATGATGGATGGTAATGATGATGAAGAAGATAATGGTGATGGTGGTGATCATAACATATTGAGCGACAATGATGAAGATGACCTTATGACTATAACGATAATCATGACCATGATCTTGATGATAAAGTGATGGTTATCGAGTATGCTGATTGGTCATCTGCAGTTGCGAATGCCATTGTATGAACTAAGTACTGTATGAATACTTTCAATGTTTTCTCACCGCAGGCATTGCAAGATCCAGAAGTTTCCAAGATATTTGAAATTCATATCCTTTCACATCACTTCTTTATAAAACTAAAAATATCAGGCCTTATTCAAACAAGTATGTCTCTGAATTTTTTTATTTGAAGAGCATAGAGACCTATATGCCAAAAGATGTTTCTTGCTCTTTTGAAATTTTGTCCAACTCGAAAACATTTTATTTTAAGTCTTTTAGGACTCTTCTACTCTACCAACTCTATTTCTTATTTGTTCTTTTGAAGAGCATAGAGACCAAGACTGGGCAAATGTTTCAACGTCTTGTAAAGTTAAACTACTCATTCACGTTTTTTCATTCGTAAAATGGTTAAGGTAACCAGAAAATCTGAACCCGTTTAATCTTCATTCAAGCGTTCGCATTGCCTCTATATGTATAAATCCTTAACTTTTCTCACGAATTGAAGAGCTGAGGAAAGTCTCGGAAGAATTTCTAGATGCTGTTATCAACTCGTTACGTTGTGTTCCATATGGAATAAGATGGTTGTGTAAAGCTATTATGCATCTTCCAAGGGTAGGTAATTTTTTTTAATTCGATATGCTCCTATTTTATTTCACATGCATGCTATAAAAACAGGCAATCTAAGCCGTAACGGGCTCTAGTAGTATCATGGGCTCGCAGCAGGGGATCTTTTAAGAAATTTTTACTGGTGGGGAATTTACGCAAAAGGGCACTTTCCTTAATGTAACGCAACTGACTGCAAAAACAAAAGTATGCAGAGGGACGAGTATGCATAGTTGGTAAGGCATAATTTTCTGCAGTTTGAAGCAATTTCTTGAGCTTCTTTCTGCTTTCTTTTTAACGAGCGTTCAGGTCTTGGCATGTTTGGAGATCAATGACGCAAGCAACTTTTCCCGCGGATTTCATTGCCTCGCTTTGGTGTAGTGCAAGAACGTCAAACAGAGATTGATTGATAGCAATAAGACCAAAGAAATAACGAATAATTTGACACATATAACACGACGACTTTACTCTCAGACTCGAAAAGGCCCTGGCCAAGCGATCAAACATGCTTGTTAAGCAAAATTTTTACCCGTTTGGCCACGTTCAAAAACATTGCTCGTCCAACATTTTTTGCTTGCATCAATCAAAAAATGGTTTTGAGCTTTTTAAGAAAAATCACGCTGCATATTTTGCTTACTTTTGCTTATCAAGTTGTCAAGAAACGTTTGGCCGCGTTTCCAACATTGCTTGTCAAACATTTCTTTTGTAATTGTCAAACTTCAACAACTTGCAACATTTCGCCACCTAGCAACATTTCTTAGCTGCAAGGCGTTCGTGCTTGCACATTAGCGATGAGTTCGTTGTTGCAAAATGTTAGACAGCAATGTTTTTGGACGTGGCCGAACGGTCAAACATTCGTTGTAAAGCAATTTAAAATGTTTGACCAGCAATGTTTAATCGTTTGGCCAGGGCTTAACCTAGAAAAATACTCTTTTAGTAGAATTATTTTCCAATCAATTTTTAGTGCTGCCACAACCTTAAGTTGTTGTTGTGGTGTTGCCACAAACAAAGTAGCACAAATTGGTATAGTTTTAGCGAACTGCTGTTGTTGTCGGTACACGCAGTTTTTTTTTATAAGCAACCGCTTATAAGCAACCAAGCTGTAGAAGGCCTAAAAGTTTAAGTAACGTTTTGTACTACAGCAAAAAAACCTAAGCAACTTTTTAAATTTTTGATAATCACTGCAAGCAATCGAGGATTGATCAACATAAGCTATTTCCATTCATTTGTTGTAAACTTGCATATCAACAGAGTGTTTCTCGTTAAGTGAGGCATTTTTTTAGGGGTTTCCGTTTAGCTTTCAATACAAAGTCTCTAATGGTAACAATATCAGCAGGGACAAGGGAGAAATAATTTCAGTCATTCCCTTTTATGTGCAACGTTAAATTTTGCTGTTTTTCTAGCCTCTATAATATTCTTAGGGCAAAAAGGTACAGTTTAAATTAAGCAACTACTAAGCAGCTTTTGCTACTAAAAGGTGGCCATAATAGGTCCAAAAATAAGCAACTTTTTGAACTAGAGCCATGCGAAGTTGCTTGTAAAAACAACTGCGTGTATGGATTTAACGCTCTTTTTCTTAGGTACAATTGACGGCTTAGGTGGCTGTTTGACTTGTCGTACACAAGTCAGGGTTGTTGTAGCTAAACAGCTGATGTGAACTTGCAGCCTTTACCAAGTCTCCGTTGCGCCGCCACAAGGAAGTGAAAACATAATAAAAAAATCCTTTATCTACGTCACGTTTCTATAATCAAACAAGAGTTATAACACGGTATTATATCAAAGAATAATCTTACATCTGACAGTTTAGGTTTTGACAGCGTCTCTATCAACTTGACATACTTTTTGTACGGATGCCTGATTTCTTGTAAAACACAAAGCATTCAATTACAGTCTAAGAAAATTTAAGGATTAAACGGATACTTTTACTGATGTACCGATAATGCAGATACTGATGCCGAAGTTAACCCCAGTCTCTAGAATTACTGGACGTTTAAATTTTACAGAACTCTGAGCAGAGCAGTCGAAGATTAGATAGAGAGTTGCTGTAATTTAAATCAGAAAAGGCGTTATGGTAGATGCTTTGTTCAAAATTTAGGAGGAGCGGAATAATTATGGGGTTTGGCAACATTTCTTTTCTATTTCTCAAAGCTTTAATGTTTTTCTATAGAAATATTATAGCTACTAAACCCTTCAAAGTACGGAAAAATAGTCACGAGAAATTTTTAATTGGAGGTGCCCTTAAATGAGCTTGGATGAGGGCAATAAAGGACCTAACAATAGGCCATAAATTCATGATCATGTTCATACTGTTGTCTGCTGAGACTCTCTCTTTGAACTTGTTTCATTAGTCGATATGGAATTTCTGTCGAAGAAATAGGAGAATTTGCTTTTATAGAAACGGAAGACCTTTTGATTGCAGCAAAATGCGATGAAAATGAGTGCTCCCTGGTAGGAATTCACAACCAGAAATATGTATAACAGTGTGACACTTTGCAACAGCGAACCCAGATAACCAAAAACCCAGCTTAGGCCCAGCAGAAACGCTAACTTCATTGCTATGATGGCGAAACTTAGGCTCGGCTTTGACGACTTGTTTTTCTTATTGAAAAGTGTCTCTGATTTCCGCGCGGCTTTTCTGATGCGGATTAACGTAACGCACATGCAAGTAAGGTTGAACGTCAGAGCGAAGCCGACTGGAATTACGAAGGTTATTATATCTGGCCAGTAGCCGGTGATGAAACATATACCGTGAAGACCGTAGCCAATGTACCGCGCGTCACTGCTGAAGTCAATTATGATACATGTTATAACGATAAACGCCGGAACGGATTCTGAAACGCACAGGTATGCCTTGAATCGCCTGCGTTGATCAATGGCTGACGGCGGTCGGATTTTCGCGAATGTTTGGTATAGATCGAAAGCTATAGACGCCATCCAGCAGAACATGACAAGAGTGACCCAGTGGTGACATATTGCTATCCCCGTGCAGACTTTCAAGTTGTTTTTCTGATCCATTGAGATTATGGGTAGTAGATGCTCGATCATGGTCGTGATGGAGAGTATGACAACACATTTACCATACGGTGTTTGTAAATCTTTGCAAAACCAATACGTTGCTAGAAGCACGATCAAAGATATCTCGCTGATGACCATCCCTCCTAATGTCAATCGTTTTTCATCTGTTGGGCTCAAGAATGACTGACTAATTGCTACCTTCTGCTTGATTAGAATCTTTGTTGTACATTTTGTCTCGTTCATATAAGTCACATTATATATTGCACATTCGCCTGTACTTTCATAGTAGATACCGTTTTGAGCTTTGCAATCTTTTCTTGCCGCTTGTTTCATGCTCTCTTTCCTCATCACGCTCATGCGATCCGATGCTGGTAATGCCGCGAGATTGGGAACCTGAGTAGATGGCGGTTGAGTTGCTGGTTCTTCAAATAAATCTTTGGGTTGAGCAGAGGCATTGTGGCTCTCCATTCCGTATAATTTAACGCACTTTGTCTCCCCGTTGGTACTCGGTACGATAGAACTCTCCAAAGCAAAAGTCAGTAATATAAACACATGATATTCCTTATTCATTGTGTTCATTTTTCCTCTGCTAACCACTCCAAAATTATAGTGTGAGATCTAACGGAAAACTCTGCCTGCTGTCTAAATATAACTCTTTCGACTTGTGTGACCGGGGGTACACTGAACCAAATTTAAGTTCGCGACGTGCCACCAAAGCTTCAAAAATACATTTCGAAGAAAAGGCTGTCCGCCGGATCCAAAAATGCTGTACTGAACTGATAAAAGAATTATTTTCAGGAACAACACAACACATAAAAAATCCAAAAACAAGCCTGTTCTTCAAAAACATAACCGTTTGATACGAATTTTCTAAGAAGTAAACCCGACGTTTTACCTATTCAGTTGAAAACGTATGCCCAACGCTACTATTTTCAAGAAAAGTACACCCGAATATATCTAAATGTGGACATATATGTAATATAGAAGATCGATACTGTTCTCAAAACAAAAAGGCCGGAAATAAGTACAGTTGGTTAGTTTGTTATTTTTAAATTCTAATTTTGACACCATTCCTTTATTATACCAAAGCCGTTAAATGGATACCTTTCCTTATATCTCCTTATTCCTTATTCCTTATTCCTTACACATGCCTAATTCTGAAAATGCGATACACTGTTCCATATGCAAAAATTCTGAAAGTGTATACCGTTCCCATGGCCGTTCCTTATATCAAAATCAAAAAAAATGATTCCGCTCCTTCTACCGAAATCACGAAAATAGCTACCCTTCCGAGAGGCACTTACCCAGTACCCAGAATTTAGGTTGTGTCCCCCGGGCGAGCATTGGGTTTACTAAGCTATTGAGAGACCAAATATTTATATACATTATAGACTCCCGCTTCAGTACTTAATAGTTATATTTTAACAGTTTTCGCCTACTTAATTAATGATTTTCCGTGATCGTCCAGTTTTTTCAAATATTTTTAATGATTTTTCTTAAAAACCACGGCTAAAACAGTGCGTCAGCAGTGAATTTGAGGACAAGTGGAAATTACTACAGCAAACCCTTTCTAATAGTCTTTATAATTATAACTATGTAGTTAAATATTCGTCAACAAATCAAACAAATTAGCCTGAAAGCTCTGAAATCATGGATTTTTAGTCCTAAACGCAAAGATAATGAGCCTTCTAGGAAATATTTGTTAGCTTCTCAAGACATCAGTTGCTTTTGATGAGATTGCTCAGGATAGCGTATTTTGGTCCAATCAGAATTTACTATAATTTTAAAGTAAGTCATAAGTTGATCAGAAAAACCGTTTCAATCGCTATCACAGCCGTTATAGACCAACGTACTCTTTCACCTACTACTTAAAGCCGGATTAGAATTATCTTATTCAATATCGCAATGGACAGTGGAAGCATCATATTGCATACTTAAAAAAGCTTTTTTCATCCTAAATACCGTAAATGATCGATTAAGCGCCGCTACTCGATTAAGCGTCGCAGTCAAGCAAGCGCTGCACTTTTGACAAATATAATTTAAAAAGCGCTCCATTCGAATAAGCACTGCGGTGCCTATTTGATTATTTACAAGAAGTACACTAGGAACGTTGTTTGAACGAATTTTGAAGTGTCACGTCTCAGAAATTGAGTTTTTCTTTACCTCAAAATGTCCTGAATAACCTTGATAAACGAATCTCTTGGGCGTAAATTTAGTTAAAGAAAAAGTTATAACCATCAATTTAAAACTTAATGTAGCCCTACTTGCACTAAAAAGTTTAAGCGTCAACCCTTAAAATATGCGCCGCAGACACTTAAACTTGCAGTCGATTCGCCGCACCTAAAGAGCGCCGTTGCAACCTATACCCATTCCATGATCTTTGCTTTATTCAATTTTCATTGAAATTGTATAATTCTTTTCCAGCAAAAGTTCCCGAATGCTGGTGCTGAAAGCATCACGTGTTTAATTGGAGGGTTCTTTATGTTGAGGTTCATCAATCCTGCAATCGTTTCTCCACACAGTAAGTTGATATTCGAATTTCAAAGTTAAATTTTGCCTCTCTTCAAAACATTGAAAATACCCTGAGGGATAGACCTTTTCAACGAGCAGCCAAAATTAATGACATAAAACTTCGAGGTATAGAGCTTTCGATACGAAATTCGTATTTAGCAGCTAGAATTCAGTGTAGGTGCAAAGTTCTACTATCCTATAGCACTTTACGATTTTATAAGAGTTTTGACTAGTTGGAGTGAAAAGTTTCACCCCCAGCCACTTTTTACGGTCAGACCCCATCGGGATGGGACAATAAAGCTTCCACCTAGACTAAGTTTTAGATGCTTTATGAAATTTTAGCATTGAAAGCTCGATATCTTGAAGCTTTAAAAAATTTCAATCACGGGGGCCTTTCGTCGAAAAGGCATGTTTATACTTGTACTTAAAACTGGATCGGTAGAACCTTTACGGTCTTTTAAGGAATTTGATGGGATGTGTTAAATGTTCAGCCTACTATTCATAGCTATTTCCTCACTGTTTCTGTCTAATCCTACAGCGCACATGTTACTGCCATCTCAACCTCGACCTACTGTAAGAAGGAACCTCGTTATGGTATGTAAAATTTGTAACTTACTGAGTGAGAGTATAAGTGTCATTAGAAGAGAATGGTTACAGTTGTAATTCTATGTTAATGATCCTTTAACGGCCCTCTGTTTACCGTTGCCGAATGCCTGCGGCCCTCCTTGTTGTCTTGGCCGTAAGAAGTACTGTTTGGAATTTACATATACAATAATAGAAAGTACGTGCGTAGACTTGCGTTTCTAAAGTAAAATTTGTCAATGCTTGAGTTTCTTAGAGGTTCTGGGTTTCTTATAACGAGTTTTTGTGAAAGAAAACATGCACCCCAGGATTTTTCAAAACAACACCACCAAGAAACATGAAATACCAGAAATCTGACCGAAAGCGGGTTGCAAATCGATTTTCTGAGGACATTAGGTTTCTTAAGATTTTGATATTACAAGCATCTTGATTGATACTATCAAATGTCTTTCTGACTTTGTCTTTCTATTCTTAGATTGCCAAGATCCTTCAAGCAATAAGCAACAAACCAACTACTCACGTATTAAAAGAGCAATATATGAAACCGTTAGAAGAATTTGTTGTGGAAAAGCACAAAGATTTACAGGTATTTTGTATCCTTTTGTATTAAATTAGACTTACCCTAAGTCTAAATCTTTACACGTTTTTTTTATAAGGAACCTTTGGTCTGAGTTGAGGCTGGAGTTCCTTAAATTTTCAACAAAATGAGGCTGAAAGTTCCTTATACTGTTCCTTGTCGTGGGATATGTATAAATACTAATTTTTACAGCAAATTCATAGAAACTTTTCTTCATTTCTAACTTTAAGTATAAATGGAGCCTTTTGGGGAAGAACGATGGAAAATATATTGTACTTCTGTTCCTTTTCGTACAAATCGTCTTGTTCCTTAAAAAAGAGTTCCCCAGTTTTTCATCCGAGCCTCGACAGTTCCTTAAAGTTCCTTAATTTTTTGGGAATTTTCAGCCTCGAGTTCCTTATAAAGGTGTTCCTTATAAAAAAAACGTGTATTCATCCGAACACAAAGTCATGCGAGTCAATTGATAGCGCTGCGAAGGAGACAACGAGAAAAGTCTCCTTCGCAGCGCTATCAATTGACTCGCGTGACTTTGTGTTCGGATGAATAAAGCTTTAGACTTAGGGCAAGTCTAGCATTAAATTGGTCCCATTAAACCTAGATTACTTGACAGCGTAGGAAAGCCACGTTGCATTCTATACCCTTGTCCCTTACATTAAAGATATTTTTGGTTACCCCGCCTAATACAACTAATATTTTTTATTACCCCCCCCTACGATTTTCTAAATGGCACTTTCATTATAGTAACAGTCTGAATTGCTTAACTTCTAATGAAAGAAGCTTCACTGAGGCGATCCAAATGTACTATAAAAGTAGTATTAAAGTTCTTTGGGTTATCAATTATCAATTTAGAGATTTTTATCAGGGGGCTTGTTAGACAGAGCAGGTTGACAGTCAACGAAACTAAAAACATTTTTTAACTTTCCCTCCTTTATTATACAAGTGGCTAATATTCTCAGTACATCATAAGATTTGGTATTTTCTGTCTAATTTCGATTAAACTTCTTTTTAGGTTTTTCTTACGAATCTGTGCGATGTTGTTGACTTTCACTCTTATTTAGAGGTAAAATATCTTTCACAAACTCGTTTGTCTAATTGTTGTTGTTCAGGGACAAAAAAATTTGTCAGATATGTAATAATAAACTAACTAGCTATTTCGCTAATAGTTAACTAACTATAGAGCCAACTAACTAACTGAACAAATAACTTGGCATCTGACTAAGCTAACTAACTTTCTTACTAACTTACAGATTGACTACCTGACTAACTAACTAAATAAATAATTAACTATATAATTAACTTACTAACGTAATAACGTACTAACAAACTTAACTAACTTACTAATCAACTAATTAGCTAACTAATTAACTAATTAGATAACTAGCTAATTAACTAACTAACTAAGTAACTATTTAACCAACTAACTAACTAACTAACTAACTAACTAACTGACTACCTAATTAACTAGCTAACTAACTGACTAACTGACTATCTAGCTGACTAACTAATTCTTTCCTCTACATGTTAGTTGCCCTCAACAACATGTGCTTAATTACATCCCTCCATTGTTTTCTGTCGTAACTTTTTTGACTATGGTCTTAAACTTATAGCTAACTAACTATTTAGCCAACTAAGTAACCAACTAGCTAATTTCCAAACTAACTCAACAAACTAACTAAATAACTAACTTAATTACTGACTAATCAACTAACTAGCTAACTAACCAATTAACTAACTAACTGACTGACTAACTAACTAACTAACCAACAACCAACTAACTAACTAGCTAACTAAATAACAAACTAACTAACTAACTAACTTGCTAACAAACTAACTAACTAACTAGCCAACTAATTTGCAAACTGACTTAACTAACTAACTAACAACCTAGCTAACAAACTAACTTGGTAACTAACTTACTAACTATGACTAACTTTCTTACTTACTTAACTAACTAACTAACTAACTAACTAACTAACTAGCTAACTAAATAACCAACTAACTTACTAACCAGCTAGCTGACTAACAAACTAACTAACTAACTAACTAACTAACTAACTAGCTAACTAACTAACTAGTTAACTAACTAACCAATAAATAATGTTAATTAACTCATTTACTATAGCTTATGAGCTATCTACACAGTTTACTATATAGCTTAAAAAACTAACTAACTGACTAGTTTACTAACTAGCTAAATAATTAATAACTGAATAACTTACTAACTAATTACATCCAACTGTTAAAGCTGTTTAAGAAGTTTACTGTTGTCATGCAAGCATTCCAGTGTTTTTAAGAATCAAGAAAACGATAATTTAAATTACCAACGGTTTGGTTTATTAATGAAGATTTCCATGTTGACTAGATGTTCTCTTTCAGAACAGAGGAATGTGGACTGTTGTTTGAGCTAGCAGAGCTTGGAGTTTTCTAAATAATTTTTGCTTGGTTCTTCGCGTTATAGTTGTAGAGGAAGGTCCCTAAGAGAGCTACTTAATAACCTTCGAAAATAGACAGTTGCTTGATTCGCTGACTTATTATAATTTTGTTTTTATCTTTTCTTGTAGATCGAACAATATTTAGCATTGCCTAAAAGTCTATGTATAACCATAAACATCAAAGAGATGTATCGAATGCACGAAATGCTTTACAAATATGCAGATAAAATGGTGATTAATCAAGATTTTTCTCTTTTGGGATAAGACCTCAAATGCGTTTATTTCAGCAATACATTAGGCTGTGTAGAGGGAGATGCTAGGTTTAGAGACTACTTTTTTTCAAATAAACTTTGAAGCAATAGCTTACGACAATTTTGGCCAAAATAGAAAGGAAGGATGATTAAAAGTTGTACGATAGTTTGAAGTTCTTTTGACGCGGAATTAATGCTGCTTTTCATATCGACCTACGATACGATAGAACGAACGCCAGCTAGTTGTAACTGCAAACTTATGTCGACATGTCAACAACTAATCAGAACTTATAAGTTACAGTTGATTGCGGTCGCAAGAGCTCAATTTTCGGCAAAGAGATCAATCAACTCGGGTGTCCAAACAACAACCTATAACTTTAAGCATGATTCTACCATGATTCTACCACAGGACAACCCAAACTGTGCAGAAATTTACAGCGAGGTCTGTTTTAAAATAATTGGCAAAGCAAGATCTTTTTCATTTAGGAGTTCTGGAATTTGTCAAAATGATGAAAACCAATAGGCCGGTTCTATGTAGACAGAGCATCTGGGTATAAATTCCGCCTTAGTCGATTGTTTTATTATGTTTCTGACGTCTATACTCTAAGGGGTATCAGACGAAAAAAAAGCTTAGTATGTCCAGAGAAGTTACCGCTGTTTTGAAATTTTGTATCGCTCAAAACTATTCAAATACATGGTAATTATAAAAAATTAAATCTATATAAAAAAAAATAGAATTCAAACTACCTTCTAAAGTAACAATCTCGTGCTTTGCAAATGAATTTGTATCGAATCTGAATTGGCCATATTAGGGATAAACAAACATGAGGGCTTCATAGAGATTGCATGCTATACTGTTCAATCACATTAGAACCTTTTTCTTTTTTCAGGCACTAGAAGAAGATGATAAACTAAGTACAATATTAGATGACCTTGGTGAACCAATATCTTCATCTTCTGTAGAAGACAACTTTACTGTTGATCTACTAATATTCAGTCGCTGGGACAAAGCATGTGGTATGTTTTTTAGCTTTTTCTGTTTAGCATCACCCCCGTAATGCATCAAACCAGCCATTGCTGTGTACTGTATGGATAGTTTTCTCGGGTTGTAGCTGTAGCGAAAAACTTATCGATATAATCTATATTCTATTTGCGCCCCCCCCCCCCGGTTTTCGACATTAAATTAAAGTAAACACAACATATTTTGTGAATTTGAGGAGGTAATTTTAAAACATCATTCTCCTGCTTATTATGATCTTCCTCTATTAAATAGCATTTTGCCACGTCCCGAAGACTGTTCGATAAGCAGAAAAATCAAAATTTGTTTTGAAATGTTTTTGAAAAAGTTAAACAATGGTTTGCTTGACGTAAAGCAAAAAAGAATGTTGTTTTGCCAAACAGTGGAATATTTTGCTTGAGAGCCAAATTGACATGACAATTGACATGATTGACAAACAATGTTTGAAGGTTTGGCCAGAGCTTCAAGCTTCATTAATCCCCCTTTCTGATAAGCCCCATCACCTATAAGCCTCTCCCATCTCCATTAAGCCCCCTTAATATGTCCAGTCTTAATTTATTAAGGCCTCGCTCCAGAAGGGCCGTTCAAAGATCTTCGAAGCTCTATAAGCCCTCTCGGAGACTTAATGGCTCTTTTAAACTTAATTCTGTAGCTGCTCAAGCGTTCTCCTTTTCTGGAAATTATAGAATACAACTAGTTTGGCCTTTCTTTCCTAGAGCTGAAGAATGAAGTCCCAGGCTTAGAAAAGACCATGGAAAGAGGTGTTCCAGCTCTGCGAAAACGTTGCCGAAAAATTCTTATAACTCTGTTTCTAGCAGTAAGTAGTTTAATTAAATATATTTCTTCTATGTTTTGACATTTATCATTTTAGAAATAGCGAATCTTAGCTTTCGTGTTGAAAGAATCATCTATAGCTTTTATGGATGTATTTTTATGTATGGCAAAAATTAGCATCAATTTTCCCACAAGTGCATCCACAATAGATTGGATTTGAACCTGCACAATGGCGTCCCCCCCTGAGCTAAAGAGCCAAACGAAATCGTCAAGTAACTCCCCAAGTCATACAGCCCAAGGCTCTCCTCTTGTTTTGACTTTTTGGTGTTTTGGCTATGTTGAGCCTTCTTCAGTACCATGTATACTAGTTAATATTCTTCATGAATGGCAAATACTAGAATAGATTTTTCCACGAGTGGCATACCACAATAGATTGGATTCGAACCTGCACTGCGTGATCAAAGAGGCAATGACGTGTCCCCTAGGCTAAAGAGTTCAATGAAATCTTCGAGTAAAACTGAAAATCATATTGAGCAAGGCCCTCCTCCTGTTCTTCATTTCCATACATATTTATTTATATATTTCTACTAGTGACATTCCACAGTAGATGGGATTCAAACCTGGGCTACATGACCAGAGATCCAATTCCGCTTTTTATTAATTTATAATGGCCAAATCGGGTCAAATTCTACTAATTCGAATGTATTTATAACGTGTTTTCGACTCATTTGTATTTGCAATCCTCTTACATATGATTCGTTTAGAATTCTATTATTACTGCGCACATTCACCATCAACACAGCCATAAATGTTACCTTAATTACCGAGTTATACCATTCAGTCATTGTAAAATCATCTCATATCGGTTTCACAGGTTAATGAATGTTTCAAATACTTTTTAGTTGCCGACGTTATTTCAAGAGAAAACTTTAACAGCTGTTCTTCAGAGAGCAAAACAACACGATGACCCAGAAATACAAAGACTTCAAAATTTGGCTTCTTCGCATCTCGACGCTTTGATAGAAATGGATTCTAAATATCAAGAGGCTGATTTCTACAGAACTGTCAGAGAGGTTAGTATTTCTCTGTTTTCTCTGTTGCTTTTAGGCAGCTTTTGTCTCTGACCAAACGATCAAACATAATTTGTCAAACATTTTAGATTTGTTTCAAAGCAATGTTTGGCCACGTCACAAAACAGTGCTTGCCAAGCAGATTTCGCTCAGCAATGTTTTGTGTGTCTATCTCTTCTATCATCCTAATCTATAATGTGTCTCCATCTTAAAATCCATTTGCTTAATCTGTCATTAGCTAACATTAAATTTCTGTTTCTTTTATTTTTTCTTCTCTCATATACAGGGTGGCCCAAAAAAGGGACCCCCTAACGAAATAATTTATAAATAATTTATTCTTAAGTTCGAATTTCATGAAATTAATACTACATGATATTCAACTCAAGTGAGATATATCATGTAAATATCATGATGATATGGGTTAGTATCTCTGAATAAATTTACTTTAAAACTTTACAGTTCAAAAACGTACTGTAACAAAATATGCAACTTTGTACCCTTGCGTAATCCTTACGCAACAAACAGAAAAATCAATAACTCATTCTTTCGGTCAAATGATATTCAAAATGTCCTCAATCCTGCTCAATACACTTCTCTAATATGACTGACCATACATTAATGATCGTGACAATTTTACTCTGGGATAATGATTCTCCTTCACGCACGATTGCAGTACAGTACGCAATGATGGAATAAACAGCTGGTTTTGGGACATCATGAATTTAATGTCCCATTGCGCCGAGATGGAAGCTTTTATCACGATAACATATTTCTAAAATTTCCTCCATTCAGAAATTATTTATATCGCACTTGACTTGAATATTACCTGGTATAAATTTGATGAAAAACTGTTTCCATGTCCTTCAAGCAAGAAAATTTATTCAGAAATTAGTGTTTTACCTAATTGAATATTGGGTCCTTGATTTTTGGCCTGCCATTGCTTGACCTGTATAGGTAAATATGCAATTGATAACTGTGTGACGTTCAAGGCACAAAGTCATGATAAATATGTGGGTATACCCAATTTGCAAAAACTGCTGACTTCGCATACAGTTCACTGTGATATGAATGGATTGATTTTCAACTGATCGCATTTAATCCCGCTCTGACATTTCAAATTTCAAGATGGTGAAGTATCTCTGTTTCGCAAAGCGGATATTGCTTAGCCTTGGAGCGGAAGACGAAGAAACTAAAGATATTCTAAGTTTTCAATGCAGTTTTTTTTTAGTATAAGGAACCGGTTTATAAGAAACCTAGAACTCGACACCCCAAAAGTTAAGAACTTTTAGAACTAGGAGGAAGGAGTTAAGAAACTTAAGAAATTTTTGTGTCAGTTTTTCAACATACTGATTTCACATTTGTGGACGTAGTAATCAATTCTCAAGCATTTCCGTGCGATTTCTCGCACCCAGCATGGCCAATTCTTTGTAATACAATAATATTAATAATTTGCTTGCTGTATTCACGTTTTTTAATCGTTTTTACTGCAATTTTTTCCATTAAATTAAGAAACTGTCAAGAAACTTTTAGAACTAAAATTGGGCCAAAAATTAAGAAACTTGTAGAAGTAGGCCCCGAGCCAGGTTTCTTATATAAAAAAACGTGTATACAAGGATTTGAAATTGAAATAGATGATCGATAGTAGAAAGACCAGTTTGATTTAATCACAACTAATATAAGTACTAACGAAGGCTGGCTAGGCCGCGGAAGGGGCACAATAATTTCAGTTACATTTCATTTCATTTCATTTCATTTTTAATTATTTATGCACGGTAGCCCCGTCAATCCATCAGGACTGCTTTTCAGGGGGCCGTGCTACATGCTAATTACAATTTATTGTCTTAAGAAGTACGTGCTACTAAAAACAATTAAACGTTAATTTTAAATACAAAGTTTACTTTTGAGGGTTTTCTTAAAAGTGGCAAGGGATGGGGCCTGCTTTACATGAATGTCAAGGTTATTCCATAGCTTAGATCCCCTAAAAGATACAGCTTTTTGCCCATTTAGGGTTTTACGTAAGGGCAGCGAAAGATCCGTTATCGTGTTTCTTTTTGAAATATACAAGGAAATATCTACCTGAAAATACTTTAATCAAACTGTATAGGGGGATTGTCGAGCCTCACTTTCGGTTCTGTTGTTCAGTGTGGGGAAACTGTGGAGTAACGCAATTACAAGCCTTACAAAAGTTACAGAATCGAGCCGCTAGAATTATAACTAAAAGTAATTACGATGCTCCAGCAATGCCGATAATTCGCAAATTAAAATTGCTTCCTGTTACTGATATTATTAGTAGTGAAACTGCAACAATCATGTACAAGTCGCTTAATGGTCTTGCACCTGAATACCTCTCCAATTTGTTTGTCAAAAATTCAACTCTAAATAGGAGAAATCTAAGAAACAAGCAACAGCATACGCATACGCAAACAGATACTGCGTAAAAGGTATGGCCCAAAGAGAATTGAAAACTACGAAAATGAAAAAGAATAAGGTATGGTACAATTTAATTTCAAACTAGTAACGAATGGCCTACTGGAGTAATTTTGCCCTCCCCCGTGATTTCATCAGCTGCGATCACGTGGAAAACAATCTGATCACAGAGGTCTGCAGAGTAGGAAAAAACAAAAATTTTGTCTTTTCAGTTGCTATGTTAAATTTTCATAATACTTTAATTTGCCTCGCAAAGCTTGCCTTACATATGTTTAAAGTCCTATGTTAATTTTCTTTCGTAGACTCTTTGCTGGCATGGAAATTTCTTGAGCCAACAGCTTGAAGCTTATAAAGGTTAGTAACTTAAATTCAGTAGAAAATTATAAATTGTTTAGAATAGAATTAAAGTCGTACAGATGAAATACTTTTCAACTGTTCATATCATCCATTATTTGATAATTTAAATCCTAGAATATCTTGCTGCAGTGCGAAATAAAGCTGTTTTTATGGTAAGAGCTTTTGTTTTAATAGTCTCTGAGTCTTAATACCTAAGTCTTAAGAAGTACAGATTTTTCATATTGTGGGAAGAAGCGGAAACTTATGTGAAAAAATAAGTTGTTGTCTTTAACAGTTTTTAGTTATTATAGTTGTTTTTATTCTAGGGAGACCAATCGCCAGTTGGACTAAAACCAGTACAATCGAAAAAGAACCAGCCACTTAAGTTCTCATTTGTAAATTTAGAGAAAGAAGGACTTATATTGGAGAGTAGAAATATACCAGAAAAAAGGTGAGCTAACTCATATTTTTGTTTTTATCGAATTAAAGAGTAGTCTTGGGTTCTCTCTTCTTGCTCTTGCCCACTTCTGCTTTACTGGTGTTGATCTCAAGATAATTTCTTGTCGTGAGCCTCGCTGTTTATCTGCCAGACGTGGAAAGATGGACAACTTATTGATTACAGGCTGATGGAAGGTGATCCCAATCATAGTCAGGATCATGACGTCCTCGGGGGGGGGGGTACTTAGTATAATTTTGTGCCGGGTATGTGCCTCCCAAATGGGTGGATTCTGGGCTCTGAAATTATCTAAGCATGGGTGTGATTTTAACCAAACACATATAAAAGGGTGATAAATTAAAAAAAAAACCAAAAGTTCACCTTACTTGAGACAAGATAGTGTTAAAATCGCATAGAAGATCTTCTTAGTACAATTCAAAGTAATAATATTAAGGCCTTAGAAAATTTCATTACTTTAATATTCTGCTTGTTATTACGCGCAATAAAGTGTCTGTGTTTGCATTATAAGTGGTTGGGTTAATAGTCTTGGCTGCATATCGCTGTCCGTCCATAAGTTATGTACCCTCTGGTCTTGACGTTTTTTTTACGAGCCCAACGTCTTTGCCGCTCCGCTTCTAAGTTGCAGGGTGAAAGCAATTGAAGTACCAACCCTGTGCAGTTACTATAAGAGATTAAACTTGAGTTTTTTTTCTGTTTTAGAAAAAGTAATATATACTTCACAGTTATATCATCCCAGCCTGGAATTTACGAAATTGGGCTGCATTACAGAGGTAGATATATCAATGTCGCTCTTTATCTTTTCTCTGCTTAGGCCAATTTTCAGAATTCGTTGTTCAGTTTAAATTTGCAAGTATTATTGTGAATAAGAACCCATTTACACGAGAGCAAAGGATGAGGACTCAAAAGATCGGTACCTTTCGGATACGATTCATAACGTGAGCGGACCGGGAACGAATCCAGATGGATCCGCTATTCTGGCGTACACAAAAAGATGCGATCCCTTTTCCAAAAACGAACGGATTCATAGGTAAACATGTAAACAAAAAGCCTATCGTGACCATTTTGGGCACAGATCCACTCGGATCCGTTACTGTGTAAACGGGGCCTAAAACTGCTTTCTCTACTTTGGATGTGTATTCGTTTTCAATAATGCTATCCTATTTTTGTAGTTCCTCTGCCTGGAGAGAGTCCAAAACTAGACAAAATCGAGCTCAGCTTAGAAGATCTTCTTGAACTGCAGCACCTTCGAGATCCGGTATGAGCTGTTGTTATTATTTATTTATTTATTTTGTTTTATTTATTTATTTATTTATTTCACTTATTTATCCATAAATTTGTCTTTTCTTCATCTGAGCTTCTTGGCTACTCTTCGTTCCGTCTTGAGACTCTTCAACTTCTTAAAACCCTATCAAACAAGTGGATTGATATTGTATTTAAACACCAATCAGTTTGCGGAGTACAAGCGAAAAGAAAACAAACTCTTTATATCGACACGGAGCCAGCCTGTTGTTTTTGATGTGGAAGGATTTTAACAATAATTGTCGCCTCTCACCTAACCTTTGGGAAGTGCGACTTACGTACCTGGCATTGTACCGGCACAAAATTCATAATAATAACCAAATATCCAACCAAACATATCCATAGCCAAACTTTTTGAGAATATTTCCCAAATTCTGGACCAGAAGAAACATCAACACTCATTTGCCTATGGTTGTTAATAGTTGAAGTAAGTAAGTCGGTCGACTGTAGTCGGAGGCGACTCGAAGGCTCCTATTTCAAAAGCTGATCCCGTGAAGGTAGGGGTGGACGCCACTCCTATCCCGAATCCGGCCACCACTTACCCTCATTCCTACCTTTTTATGCTGATTGCGAAGAAGAGAGGCCACAAGTACCATTTTGAACATCTTTGGTATGACTTAGCCTTGGCTTGAACCCAAGACCTCGTGACTCAGCACTCTAGCACTTGGCCACTAGATAGCTGCTGCTTATAGCGAGTATTAATTTCTACACTATTTTATTACTTTTAACTTAACCTACTAATTTTTTTCTAGGTACTAAACCTCAATGACTTTGTCATTCTCGATGTGCGAAGAACACTGTCTTTCTTGCACAAGAACTTCTCAGTAAAATCCAGCTGAATTGGGTACTTTTGTGTCTAGTAGCTGACTTTTATGCAGAAACAGAGCCTATTCGAATACCAGAACATTCTACAAGACTGGTCTGCCAGCTCGGCTTATAGCAGAGTTTTATTTGGTATGCAAGAACACAATCCACTTATATACAAACAGTCTCACTGAGTGTGACGCCAATCAACACTCATTGCCTGAACCTACAAACTCTACCATTTACAGAATTGGTCCCAATATTGAGGCCCTGGCCGAACAATCAAACATTGTTTGTCAAACATTTGAAATTTGCTTGTCAAGCCAGGTTTTGAACGTTTGGTCACATAACAATATTTTGCTTGACAAGCAAAATGCGTGGTGCGATGCTTTTCAATGAGTTTAAAAACATTTTTTGCTTGAGATAGGCTAAGAATGCTTGCCGAACGGTAAAAATTGTTTTTTGTCAATTTTAAATGTCTGACAAACAATGTTTTCATCCATTAGGCAGGGCAAAAAATTCGTTGTTTATTTACTTTGTGTGAATAGTTTTTGTTGTTGTGTTATGAAAGTTTGTAAATATATGTATAGCGATATCGTATTGTTGTTTTAGGGTGCTAAGAACCGCAATAATCTGATGCCCCCCTCTTTCGAATAAGCCCCTCAATTAGAGGATATTAAAAAAATATATTAAAAGAAAATAAAATTTACGTTTAGGTATAAAATTATTTAAATAAAATATAACCTTTTTAGATGAAGTAACTAAGAATTGTTAATTTCTGGCTGAAAATTTATTATTTATTTTTCATAACTGTCTTTCTTTTGAATGTATATTTTATTTGCTGG
Source organism: Chrysaora quinquecirrha (assembly GCA_014526335.1). NCBI lineage: Eukaryota > Metazoa > Cnidaria > Scyphozoa > Semaeostomeae > Pelagiidae > Chrysaora > Chrysaora quinquecirrha. The sequence goes on from JACTAT010000040.1 coordinate 4,043,329, forward strand.
TTATTATTATAATTTAATTAGTATTGTTGTTGTTTTTCATTAAATTTGTTTATGAATATCAGAATCGATTAATGAAGTTTATTTTTTCTTGTTTCTTGGACTTGACAAGATGGACGATTTTTAAATCGCACGTTTGACCATGCTGATGCTAATGGTGTAAATTGTCCGAAATTGTCCAATGGAATAATGTGTAAATTGTCCGAAATTGTCCAATGGAATAATGTGTAAATTGTCCGAAATTGTCCAATGGAATAATGTGGCAAAAAATGCCCCAAAATTAGAAGTTGGACTGGTATTATGTTTTTAACACCAATCAGTTGTGCGAGCGACGAACCGCTCCGTTTCGGTGCTGCAATTGAAGCAATAAAATAACTTGACCCGACGATTTGCACTGTTTTCGGAAAAAAACGCTCGCAATATATGCATTGCTACAAAAACAGGGAAATAACTAATTGCTTTGTAAAATATCGGTGAACAGAAGTTAGAGGTTTCAAAAAATCATAAAAATAAGTTGTAGCATTCATAAAATTAAGAAGTTACACCAAAAATACATTTGCTTGAACTTTTGTTCAAAGGTTCGAGTCAATGAAGCGCGTTCGAGTCCCGTAAATTACTTGAATGCATGTTATCTATTATCATCCATCAAGAGTCTGCATTCTGCAATGGCGGATGCGAAACAAGCAGATTTCCAATTTTGCACAGTGTGCAGAGTGCATCACCAATCAGGAAAGAAACATAAGTACAGCATGCACCACAAGAAACTGTGTAAAGAAGTTATTAGCAAATACAAGCATAAGGTTGGTTTGTATTTCTTTGAAAAGAATGCCTAAAAGTTACCGAAAACAAGCCCTTAACAACAAGGCCTAAAAATCTGAAAGCAAAGCAGGGGCCTAAAACTTAAATTTTTTCATCGGGCGTAATTTTGCTATGGCCCAATGCTATGGCCGTATTGATAGTGACTCGGATGATCACGGTGAATGGTTTTAGCGACAGTGCAGTTGTTTTTGTGCAGCAATCCAGCTCATTAGTTTGTTTTATCTACACTACAACTTTAGAAAAATAAAGCCTTCCTATATTTATGATACTATCTACATAACTTTTACGTTTCTAAGGGCAGTACCTACCAGAAAATATTAACCCAAAAAGCTGTCAGGACAAAACCGAGATTACAACCCCTAAAGAATACGCCAGCCAAAAGAAACAGTAGATCTATTGTTTTCTAATTGAAATAATAGTCTACGCTGTGGTCATTTTGAAAGGTCCATGCCGGTACCCCAGTAAAGTTTCAGACTCCACGCCGGAGATTGCCAGCATAGGCTACATGGAATGTGCACTGGCCCTTAACGATTGCAAAACTCATATCTGAAGCCATTGCAATGAAGCCATTGATGATGTGTTCTAAACCTAAAACGAGTGAGGGGTGACAGCTATGTACCAGCTTTTTTGCAACTGTACTGGTCAGTTTTCGTGACAATGTACTGGTGTACCAATTTTCATGCATGCACATTTTATGGCTTTGATTTGTCAAATGTACCATGTACCAGGTTGTGTTTGTACCGTACTGGGTCGATTTTTAGCCTGCCGTACGGTATACCGGGTGCTCTATACCGGTGTACCAGGAAGCTGTCACTCCTTAATAATGAGAGGACATTACCAAATATTAATGCCCTATCATTAGATTACATTTGAATGCTTCCGGCCAAGCAGATTGCATAACAGAGTATTGCAGCCTTGGTCATAGGGTAATATGGGTATTTGAAGTACTGTCCCCAAAATGTTCAGTTAAATGCCATCTATTTGCTCTAACCAAAATAAAAAAGCTGTTTTTCTAGATAAAACAGTGTTTCAAGTATCTGGATAAACCTGAGGTCATAAATGGGGAGTTGGAGCCTGGTGCTTCTTTCTGGTGTCAGTTTTGTGAAGAAAGGATTCCAAAACATGTGACTGACAGAACTATTTCAATTAGATATGGTGGGCTTTTTGAGCATCTGTCAAGGTACGTCTTCTTATTTGGACTACTTCTATTGATCTAGATGCCAAGTTTTAAAATCTTTACCTGTTTGGGGGGAAAAAACTTCCCTTGACTATAACTATGTTCATATGCATGTCTAAGACCCAGTGTGGACATGATACAACAGGTCTGGCCTTTTTAGGGTAAGCAATCAGGGACATGCTTCATCATGCAAATCATTAAATCATTACTCTATGCCCCATATTTGTCCTGCTCCCAAAATTAAGGAAACAGGCCCCGTTTACACTATACCAGATAGCTATTTAATCAGAATGCCAAGTCTTGCATTAACCCATATCGGATATGGCAAGTGTTTACATTATACCGGATAGCTATCATTGCATCTTGATTTTCACATTGGATAGACCCATTTATACTATACCAGATAGCCAAGACAATTGAAAATTTCAATAGTTAATCCTCACTCACAAAAGAATGTCATTTAAATCCGGAGCAGAGTGATTTCAATATCATTCCAGTGAAAATCTCCCCAGTTTTTGGAGCGTTTCGTATTTGATAGCTCTTGCATGATGTAAACACCAACCCCTTTCTGATGTGAAAATTAAAGATGCTCTGAAAACTTTTTGGTATAGTTATAGTGTGAACAGGGTCTAAATTGGGGGGTATGTTTGTTTTAGTTCAAGAAGCGAAAAGGTTGAATTTGCTTCTCTATCATAATTATTCTAAGTTGGCTCTCTTTAACACTTAGGTCCTGCCAAACAATAAAAACATTTTTGGTACGACATTTAAGATTAGTTTGTCAAGCAAAATTTTTGACCATTTGGCTATGTCCAACAACATTGTGCGTCAAACATTTATTGCTTGTGTCAAACAATTTTTTGGATGTGGCCAAACCGCAAACATTTGTTATACAGTGAATTCAAAATGCTGGACCAACAATGTTTGATCGTTTGGCCAGGGCCTTGCTCTTGTCCTTGACATCACTCACGATTACAGTTAAGTAAGTACATAATGAGTAACAGAGTTAGAAAAAGAGAGGAAAGATAGAGACCACTTTGATACTGGTTTGTAAGAATCTTTCACTCTTCTACCGTAGCTCAGAGCATCACAAGAAGACTCACAAATTTTGGAAAGTCAATGGTGGTGATAAAAAGGAGAAGGAAGATTTCTTCCTAACATCGAATGTATATTCAAGGTATCAATCCAGTTATGAGTAAGATTTAGCCAGTGTATATTGAATATAGCAGCTGTGAAGATTTTTGCACCCCTGTTCTCTCTAAACTCTCTTTGAAGGTGCTGTGGCGTCATGGTGTAATACATCTGGCTTGTTGTGTCAGCAAGCTCAGGGTTTGAGCCCAATTATGTTAGTGTCATAGCCAGGGCAGAAGTCTAGATTAGTAAACCTTTGAGATCCTAGTGACGGGCCCTTAAACACCATTTCACCTTTTCACAACCTATTTAGATTTCTATGTAATTTGTGCTTTTAACATTGATACTGTAAACGTAACTAAAACTAATCAAAATTTGCCGGCCTGGGCTTATTTGTTTAAAAAATGAAACTGATAAAAATGGAACCAACAAAGCAACTAAAAAGTGGAGTGATTTTGCTGGGAAATTATGGAAAATGCAAGGATGAGTCTCTTTGAAATGGTTTGCAAGTAATCACCAAAAAAACTGGATAGTTGTTTTGATAACAATGTAGTCTGTCATGTTTCAGTTGCTTGCTCTAATAGTATACATGCATATTCGTTTTCAGATTTAAAAGAAAGTGCCAAGAATGCCTTGAAGAGTGGAACAAACAACAAGAAGTGAACAGATTAAAGGTAACTTAACTTTTTCCATTTAAATCTGGTGTGGGATGACACCAGGGATTTACTTTTGGACATTTCTTAGGGTTTGTTTCCATGTCTTTTTTGTGTTGATAAATCATAAGTTGTTAGCAAATAGCTTCTCAAGGACTGAGAAAGCTGTTTCTTTTTGTTTCCGAAAGTGGACGCCTCAGCTTATATGCCTCAGCTAATGCGCAGTGTTTAGCCCCTGATGCTACTTTTTGTTCAGTGATGCCCCCACCTGGTGTGGAGCCAAATTGGTTGGCCAAACAAAGCCATCATTTTGAAGAGGGGGTGTTTGAGGGATCTGGAAACCGTAAAACCGCTCAAAACTAGCTCAAAAACCTTAAAACCGTGCGATATTTTGAACAATACCGTACGGCACCATGTTAAGTTCCCGTTTTCCCAAAAATTGCACAGAATCTATCAAAACTCTAGGTTAGTCAACTTTAACTGTTCACTTCACGTTTTTGAGACGTGTTCCTCCCATAACAATTGTTGTTTCCATTGCGGACTAACCTCTAGCTTCGCTGAGTCGGCATTCAGTACCAAAAACGCAAAATCTTAATCAAAAACCGAAAAAATTACCCAGAAATGCCGTAAAACCGTTTACCGACGAGATTTTCAAAACCGGAAAACCGTGTAATTTTTCGAAAAAAACCGAAAACTCGAGCCAAAATAATGGCAAAACTGTGTAACCGTAAAACCAAAACACCCCCTCTTTGAAATGTTTGGAGTTTTTTATCCTGATCAAACTTCAGCCAACATCAACATTATCAAACATAATGTTGGCTGACTCAACAAGGTGGCCAAACGCTGCCAAAATTTCGCCCAGCATGTTGGGTGGGCAATGTCGTATTAAATATGGCTACAGCTGGCTGGGGCTTAAGATATTCGGCTGCAGACATGTTGTAGGAATAGCATATTTGTAAAAAAAACATTCTGGCACTTTGCAACTCATATGTAAGAACTTTGAAACCATGCACTAGCATTTTTCACCGTTATTTATTCTGCTATAACGTTTATTTTTATTATCAGATTGCTGAGGATATCAAGAAAGCCGAATATCAGAGGGCAGAAATTGTTGCAGTACAGGTCTGGTCATTGAAATGCATTATGTTCTTCAACAGTATCCAACTCACGTTATTATTATTTGACATACTCTCTTTGATGTTACTCTTAGGCTCTGGCCAAGCGATCAAACATTGTTGGTCAAACATTTTAAATTTGCTTTACAGTAAATGTTTGACTGTTTGGCCACATCCTAAAGCATGGCCGTCCGCCTGTCCGCCGTCCAACTCTTTGGAACAACGAAGTTATTGCTAATGCGCAAGCACGCACGCATTGTTGCTAAGAAATGTTGCTAGGTGCTTAAGTATTGCAAGTTTTTGAAGTTTGAAAATAACAAAAGAGATGTTTGGGTGATGTTTTTGAAAAAGCTCAAGAACATTTTTTGCTTGACACAAACGAAAAATGTTGAACGAGCAATGTTTTTGGATGGGCCAAACGGTCAAACACTTTTCTTGACAAGCAAATTTCGAATGTTTGACCAGCAATCTTTGCACATGTGGCCAGGGCTTTAGGTGCCTAATTGCTGGGGGGGTTGGAATAGGCAGGGGGTTGGAGCAACATTCAGGATCTAGCTGGCGGGGGGTCAAAGTAAACAAGAGGATTGGAATTCGTTTGAAAACATTGTCAGCAAACTGCTGAAACAGGTGCGAACGGCCCTAACAAACAACTAGAGTGTATTAGTGAAATGTCTTACCTAGAAATTCACAGTAGAATAAGTAAAAATATCGACACCAATATTAATGCAAATCTTGATTAGCGCTCCTCCTAATTAGAGAGGGGTTGAAAATTTTTCAAGAAATTAATTAACGGGGGAGTGCCAATTTGGCACCCAAGAGTAGTTTATATTAATTTATCAATATTTTACAAATTTTTCTCCTTAAACTATCAAGTTTCTTTATCAATAATTAGCACCAGCAGAATGTGAACAGAATTTTTGAAGTGAGAACTGTAAATAATTCGTATGGTGTGCTGCAAAATCCAACTGGATGGTTTGTATTACGTTTCAATATATCTATTGTTGAACTATGGTACAAAATGGAACAAAATTGTGAGAAAGAGTGGAAACATTTCTGGGCATACTTGAAAGCTTTTTTCATCTGACACTCCTCAGAGTATAAACGTCAGGAACAGGCTGAAACTATTGACTGAGGCGGAATTTATACCTAGATGCGGATCGAAATACCAATTAAAAAGTGAAGCCGAATTTTGCATTTGTTTTAAACATCAATCAGCTTGCGGGATACAGCGGTAAGACCACTAAAATTTTTGAGGAGTCCAAGTGAGAAAACGAACTCTTAAGTATGCCCTGAGATGTTCCGCTGTTTCTCGTAATTATATTTCTTATATGGAATATATAAAAAAAAACTGGAGGCCAAGATATTTTACTCTTCTAGAACAAAAGAACACAACCAATCCTTGCCATTCATGAAAATGTGTATAAATGTATGATACTGAAGAACGAACTAAGCGCTTAACGTAGCCGAAACACAAAACCAAATGGGAGGAGAGCCTTGATCTGTATGATTTGGAGAGTTACTCGACAATTTCATTGAGCTCTTTAGTTCAGTGGAATCATTGTTGGCTCTCTGATCATACAGTCTGGTCTTTAAATGCCATCTTTTGTGGTATTCAACTTGTGGAAAAGTTTAAACTATACAAATAGTCAATGTTCAATAAATTCACTTCAGTGCTCGTAATGTGCCGCTAATACATTCAATTTAATGCTTAATCGTGTAACGTCTTTTAGACTGGGCTTCCTGCTACCCATTCGCAGAACTAAAAGAATACAACGGATAGACCTTCGAACTAGAAATATTCGATCATGTTGTTAACTCTATCTGCATAGGTAACATTTCTAATTTCAGGCACAATGGTATTAGAGTATGGAGGGGAGGCATCGTTAGAACAGGGTAGGTACACAAGCAGTTTACATTTTGTTGTTGCATTCTTTCCTGCATTTACAGGTATCTACTGATTTGGAAGGGACTAGGTTACTTATTTGTTTCGTTTAGATAGTAGATTCAACAAAAATCATATTCTCTGCACGTTTTTTTAATAAGAAACCGGTTTATAAGAAACCTAGATCTAGACATTCGTAAAAGTTAAGAAACTTACATAATTATATAACTACTTCAAAATAGTTACGAAACCTTGGAGATTGAAACTATGACCACGTTCACACAAGAGAAACTGCCAGAGCCATTAGCTCAAAAACGCCTTCCGTTTACACGGAGTCTCTTGGATCCGCACCTTTTCACGCTCTGTTTAGACCCAGTTCTCGATCTGTTCAGCAGTAGAGCCAGCTCGTCTCTGGCTCTGTTTAGATCCCTTGTAAACTGTTTCGATCGGATCCAAACTGGGAAGGACACGAAACGTGAAGAAAAGTGAATGAATACAGCCTAGAAGAACACGTCATTTTTCAAGAGAAATCGAATTTTCTACTTTAGCCCCCAACAAGATGCTGCTGTGATGAAAGAAGAAATTTCCAGCAATTTTGTAGCAAGGAGTTTGGTGACGAATGCATCAACTCAAAAAATACAGTAGTCAAATATTTCTTGATCGGATCGGAACTAACCCGGTTCTTCTCGTGTAAACGCATTGCAAAAGAGCCAGAACTGGCTCTGGATCGGACCAGAGCCGATCAAGTTTCTCTCGTGTAAATGGGGTCTCAGGTAACTGTTTGAACTAGGCCTCGAGCTAGGTCTCTAAAAAAACAATAAAAGCGTGTATCTCTGAAGCTTAAATGAAGAACGTCTGGTTATGTTGTTTCCATTCTTCTAGACAACAGCAGAATCCATTACGGACCAAAGTCAGATCAAATAAAAGCAGTACTCAGGCAACAGGTAATACTGAGAGCCTCTCACAGAATGACAAATTTCCTATTTCATTCACTAAGCTTATTTGTAAAACCCTGGCCAAAAGATCAAACATTGTTTGTCGAACATCTAAAATTTTCTTGTCAAACATCATGTTTGACCGTTTGGCCACGTTGCAAAACATTGCTCTTAAAACATTTCGTGCATGAGACGAGCAATGTTTTTAAAGTTTTTAAAAGCAATGTTCAGCAGCCTCTGCTTGTTGAGCAATGTTTTGCGACGTGGCCAACCGTCAAACATTGTGGGTAAAGCAAGTCTCAAAATCTCAAATGTTTGACCAACAATGTTTGACCGTTTTGCCACGTTGCAAAACATTGCTCGTAAAACATTTCTTGCTTGAAACGAGCAAAATATGTTTTTGAAGTTATTAAAAACAATGTTCAGCAGCCTCTGCTTGTTGAGCGATGGTTTGTGACGTGGCCAACGGTCAAACATTATGGGTAAAGCAAATCTCAAAATCTCAATTGTTTGACCAACAATGTTTGACCGTTTGGCCACGTTGCAAAACATTGCTCGTAAAACATTTCTTGCTTGAAACGAGCAAAATATGTTTTTGAAGTTATTAAAAACAATGTTCAGCAGCCTCTGCTTGTTGAGCGATGTTTTGTGACGTGGCCAACCGTCAAACATTGTGGGTAAAACAAATCTCAAAATCTCAAATGTTTGACCAACAATGTTTGGCCGTTTGGCCACGTTGCAAAACATTGCTCGTAAAACATTTCTTGCTTGAGACGAGCAAAATATGTTTTTGAAGTTATTAAAAACAATGTTCAGCAGCCTCTGCTTGTTGAGCGATGGTTTGTGACGTGGCCAACGGTCAAACATTATGGGTAAAGCAAATCTCAAAATCTCAAATGTTTGACCAACAATGTTTGACCGTTTGGCCACGTTGCAAAAGATTGCTCGTAAAACATTTCTTGCTTGAGACGAGCAAAATATGTTTTTGAAGTTATTAAAAACAATGTTCAGCAGCCTCTGCTTGTTGAGCGATGGTTTGTGACGTGGCCAACGGTCAAACATTATGGGTAAAGCAAATCTCAAAATCTCAAATGTTTTACCAACAATGTTTGGCCGTTTGGCCAGGGCCTAAAACTCGTCCTTTAAACCCCTTACGTACTGAAACCCCTTATTAAGGACCTCTTTTGGATAGCAGCCTATTTATTTGGTTAATATATGTTATTAAGGTTAATGAAGGTGCTGTGGCGTCGTGGTGTAATCCAGCTGACTCGTGGTGTTAAATGCTCAGTGTGGTCAGGGTTCGAGCCCAGCCACGGAAGCGTCACGGCCAGGGTCGAGGTCTCGATTAGTTAACCTACTACTGAGATCCTAGCGACTGGCGCTAAAACACCATCTCACCTTGACCTTCACCATGAAGGTTGTTATGTCCGGTTTTTTGCTGTATATTTTTTATAATCTTTTTTGCCTTTAGAAGACGAACTTCAAAATTATCAAAAGCTGCCTACATTGTCACGTGTCGCTAGAACGGCAAAAACATCTAATAAAGGAAATGTACATACAGGTATAGAATCGTTCAGATGTTGATTTCAACTAATTTTTCAAAAACCTTTTGCTTTTCGATTTTTGATTCGATTGTTAGTTTCGAACCTTATTTTAAGTCGCATTTTTACGTTTAACAGGCGCTATACCGCCATGGCTTCAAAATGATGATAGTGATGCCGAAACGGTATTTTCGTATTTAATTGTTTATTTATTCATTTACGTATTTAGGTTTTATCTTTTAAACATTTACTCAATAAAATTGTTTTGTTTTGATTTGTAGAATTCAGTTGCAGTCTCGCAACCAATCGGACCTTCGTTTGAAGAATTTAAAAAATACGGTAAACTTTTAAATTTGAGGCTTTAAGACCTCAGGATTTGATCCAAAATTGCGATTGCGAGAAAAACCGGAAACAGCTTTGGACATAGACAGAAGCAGCTCGTTTTCTCACGTGGACTCTTAAGTTAATTTAATTGGTCATCCTGCTGTATCCCGCAAGCTGATTGGTGTTCAAACACAATACCAATCCAGCTTCACCTTTACTATTGGTGCATTTTGACCCGCGTCTGGTTATAAATCCCGCCTTTCTCAATTGTTTCGGTCTGTTTCTGACGTTTATACTCAGAGGATTGTCAGACGAAAATCAGCTTTTAAGTATGTCCAAAAATTTTTCCGCTATTTCGCGCAATAACAAAGGAAGTAAGAAGGCCTAGGGGAATGACAAAGCGAAGAGACCTGTTTGAGCCAAATAACCGAAGATTTGAAAGAAATCAACATAAAATTTGTTTCTAATGGCTTTGAGAAAACTACCTATCTAACTGATGACAGAGAAGCTTTGAAAGAAGCTCAGGGCTCTTTACACCAAACATTGTTTGTCAAACATCTGAAATTTGCTTTTCCACCAAATTGTTTTATTGTTAGGCCTCATCACAAAACATTGCTCATCAAACATTTTTTTGCTTATGGCAAGCAGAAAATGTTTCGCCAAGCAAGTTCTGTTTGTCAAGCAATGTTTTGCGGCGTGGCCAAAGGATCAATCATTGTTTGTAAAAAATCTCAAGTGTTTGACCAGCAATGTTTGGTCGTTTTCCTACAGTCTAAGGTGGATGTGTCCCCACAATCCCTTTTGTTTTCAACAATAGCCTCTGGTCCCTTCTTCTTAAACAACAATAGCATGCCCACCCAGTCAAGGTCCCTTAAAAGAGTCACTAGAACAGTTTTTGGATGCACCATTGCTATAAAAGACGGAATGGGTGATAATGGATGATGGTCGATAACATTAGTTTCGATTTCTTTTTTTTAGCTGAGAAGACCAAGAAAAAGAAAACCAATCCTAAACGAGTTGGAGCGAATTTCGATCGCGACAAGAAGAAAGATGACAATTGGTAAGTCCATGTTTTTAAATGTTATTTTCATAATTGTAGAACTTAATTTACAATTTCAAAAAAGACTGTCTTGCTCCTACACAGTGCGAATTTATTCCCCACATGGGAGGGTGTGCTCCTTGATATAAGATATAACGTATAACGTACCGTACCTGGATGGACGGGGATGTGCCGCCGAGCTTTTACAGACCCATCCACTTATAATGTAGACACAGATCCTATATTATGGGTTAGACTTATTACTTGAGTCTGAGTCCCAGTTATCGCTCACCAGACCGAGACTACACCCAACTGAGATCGCTCAAACTGGGACTCATAATATTACGGACATTTTCTGGGACTGGCGCAAAAAGTTTGGAACAAATATCGAAAAAGCTGGGTTGGTAAGAGCTTTCTCCAAAACAAATAGTGAGTTGAGTTTTAAGATGAAGAAACATTGTTTTTCACGGCGTTTTAGACCCGGTAGATTTAGGCCATTACCTCCACTTACTATTGACATCACTGTAACCGTGGTAATTTGAGAACGAGGCAGAAAAAACAAGTCCAGAAAGATAACCGTTCAACTATGAGTCGTAGTTTGAGCGTCCAGGCGAATCATTTCAATAGCGATAACTTCTACTCAGGTAATAAGTCTAATTATGGGTGATAATAAGCGGAATATGGGGTGTTAAAACTTTCTAGGCCATATTATTTCTTGAAATTGCACTAAAACATCTTCTACACTATTTGGACTGAAGTTATGTTCACACCAATCACAAAATCACACCAATTTTTAGAGAATTTCAGGGCCAAAAACCCAGGCCAGGCGGCACATACGCATACCAAAATTAAAGTATCGCCCTGGGATGTGCCCAGTCAAACCTCCATATAGCGGACACCTAAAACGGACACCTCCGAACAGCGGACAATATCTTCGACCCCAGTCAAACCACCATACAGCGTACACCTTTTTACAATGGATAATAGCACTGGTCCCACAGGTGTCCTTTATATGGAGGTTCCACTATATTGTGTATTATACAATGGAACCTCCAACGGACACCACTATAAAAGGGCATCTCCGAACAATGGCTAATATTTTCGACCCAAAATTCCTTTGTGGCAACAAACCTTCGTACAGCAGAAACCTCTTCGTAATAGACAATAGCACTGGTCTTAGACAATAGTAGAGGTTTCCGTTATATGGAGAACTAATTATTTTTCTTCTTTCCAGGCTACCCTCTTTCGGTGGAGTCTGGAATTCTGGGCCTAGATGGCATTCAAGGTATTTTATCTTGGTATTAGCCAAAATAGTCAATTTAGACTTAGTCATTTTCCCACATAACAAAAAAATCTGAACCTGAACTGAGTATGAAGTTTGCCACATGCCAGACTCCTCATCCGTTCCTCTGAATAAAATACGACCAATTCCGCCTTCTTTTTATAACTTCCTCATTCTTAAGTAGCAAAGTAAGTATAAAAGTTGTAATTATTTTGATATAGCAAACTTGCATCTTCTAACAGCTTATTATAACTATTTATTTCACGAATTTCATGGTAAACATTTTCGAGTCTACAATCTTCGCCATAACTATTGAGAATTTCTTTAGGAATAGAAATAATTTCATTTAGGGATCCCCCTTCCCCCAACTCAATGTTGTTTGTTGATATTTCTTAAATTCGCTCATTTCTCATTTTTCTTAATTGTTGATTCTTTGACATCCTTCTTCACTGGCACAATATGTTCCAGTTTTTAGGCTTCTAATACTCAGTAGAGAGCCCCCCTAATACGCTGTAGAAAGCCCTCTAAAACTGAATAGTAATGAAGGCGGCGTATAAATGATGGAGGCGTTTATTTGAATTGAATGTTCTTGCATCGTGTATTTTTGTTTTGGAAGGTCCTAATTTAGAATCTGATTCTCGTTTATGTGGAAAGAAAGGTGGGGGGCATTAATTAGAAAGGTGTTGTTTATTAGATGAGGGCGTTTACGGTAAGCCCCCGTGGTCGGCGTTACATGATTAAGCATTAAATTGAATTGCATTACCGCCAGATTATGAGCATTGAAGTGAATTACCTAACATACACCTTTTCAATTAAGAGCCTCGTTTTCAAAATTTACGAAAATTTGTTCGTACGAACATTTTGACCCCAGATTCAGATTGAGCACCTTCGTTTTAGTGTTGAGGGAAATTTTTACGCTTCTGGTCCTTACGATGTTGATTTTATAGCGGTGAAAAGTTTGAAAAGCTATAAAGGATTTGACCGTGAAAAACTGCTCGGGGTGAAATTTTAAACCCTCTGTCATTTTTCACGGTCAAATCCTTTATAACTTTTAATCGCTATAAAATGAACATCGTAAGGACTAGAAGCGTAAAAACTTTCCCAAACACTAAAACGAAGGTACTGAATTTGAATCTGACGTCGTAATGCTTCTGTGACACAATTTTAGAATTTTTTGAAAACGAGGCCCTTAGTTGAAAAGGTGTATTGACTGTTGGCATAGTTTGAATTTTTCCACCTGTGGCATACCACAATCGATAGGATTTGAACCCAAGACTATATGATCAGAGAGCCAATGACGATTCCACTGAACTAAAGAACTCAATGAACTCGTTGAGTAACTCCCAAGTCATGCAGGCCAAGAATCCAATGTACTGTGGTATGCTACTCGTGGAAAAATCTATCCTAGTGTTTTCCATTCATGCAAAATAGATGTAAATATGTATGGGACAGAAGAAGGCTCAACATGGCCCGAAACACAGAGCCAAACGGGAGGTGGGCCTTGGGCTATAGGACTTAGAGAGTTACTCGACGATTTTATTGAGCTCTTCAGCTTAGTTGAAACATCTGTGGCTCTATGGTCATCAAGCATTCCAGGTTCAACGTTTTCTTTTCTCGGATTTTTTATTCTTGATTGCTTATGTTTTTTTATCTTTTGAAGGAGAGAATTCAAGGCAAAGCATACGCATAAAGCTCAGACATGAATTGTGGATTGAAACATGTAGCCAAGAAGACAACAAAACGTATCGTAAGAGGTTCGTCTTGGAAATACTAGTAATTTAACCTATGATACAGACTGATTCAAGCAAGAACAGAGAGTACTTCTAACTAATTTGCTCGTATTATGTTGATGTTTAACATGTATTTTTCTATTTCATTTGTGGTTAATTTATCTTTTTTACAACCCTAAAATCGAAAAATCGAAACAATTGCCAGCCTCCTTGTCTGTTCCGACGCTCCATCAACTAGAGTCACCCAACTAGAGTTCAAAAATAATTTTTTAAAACACATTTTTACTCTGTATAATTATAAATACTGATTAATTCAATCGATCAATTCTTTCTCAATAGAAATTAGTTATCAAGTTATGATTACCATCGCTTCTCTTTTGTTGTTGTTTATTGTTGTTTGATTTCTCTGACATTGCCTTCAAAATAAGGCTGCCTCAAAATGCCCCTTTTATCAATCCAGGGTTAATTAAGTGAAAGCATTGTAGTCCGCACAATAAATCAAAATATCCCCCAGACATCGACTGATTGTTTTTAAAACCCTTCAAAGACTTTAAAAATACTACTATAAGGCTATAAGAGCCTTTTTATCCATCTATGGGGTTTAACGAATGCATTTTACTGTTAGAAAGATCGATCAAAATAACCTCCAGAAGTCGACATATTTTGACCAAAAAGATAAGGCTATACTAGGGGGTCTGGGAGAAATTCTAGAAGAACAGCCAAAAATCAAGGATTTTAAAAATCTTCCAAAACATTCTGAAATACTATTATAAGGCTATACATAGCCTTTTCGTCAAGGTATGGGTGAAAATTAATGCTTTTTCATCAGTAAAACAAAAAGATAAAAACAATCCCCACAAATCGACCGATTTTTACCACAAACTTAAGGCAATAGAAAACAACATGATAGCCTTTATGGGGGTATATAAAGTATTTTAAGATGGAAATAAGTGATATTTGGGTGAGAAAATTCCCCTCAAAAATTCGCCAAAAAGGCAAGTCTACATATAGCCTTACAAAATGGCCAAAATCGGCCAAAATCAGGGGTTTTCAAACCTCCCTTTTTTCGTCAAAAATAATTACTTTAACTAACCAAAATCACTCCAAATAGCCTTTATAGGGCATATAGGTATTTTTAGGTGGAAATAAGTTGAATTTGGGAGAAAAAATTCCCCTCAAAAATTCGCCAAAAAGGCAAGTCTATAGCCTTACTAATTGGCGAAAAATCGGCCAGAATCAGCGGTTTTCAAAACTCCCTTTTTTCGTCAAAAATAAATACTTTAGCCAACCAGAATCACTCCAAATAGCCTTTATGGGGTATATAAAGTATTTTTAGGTAGAAATAAGTGCAATTCGGGAGAAAAAAATCTCCTTAAAAATTCGCCAAAAAGGCAAGTCTATAGCCTTACTAAATGGCCAAAAATCGGCCAAAATCAGGGGTTTTCAAAACTCCCTTTTTTCGTCAAAAATAAATACTTTAGCTAACCAGAATCACTCCAAATAGCCTTCATGGGGTATATAAAGTATTTTTAGGTGGAAGTCAGTGTAATTTGGGAGAAAAAATTCCCCTCAGAAATTCGCCAAAAAGGCAAGTCTATAGCCTTACTAAATGGCCAAAAATCGGCCAAAATCAGGGTTTTTCAAAACTCCCTATTTTCGTCAAAAATAAATACTTTAGCTAACCAAAGAAACTCCAAATTGCCTTTATGGGGTATATAAAGTATTTTTAGGTAGAAATAAGTGCAATTTGGGAGAAAAAATTCCCCTCAAAAATTCGCCAAAAAGGCAAGTCTATAGCCTTACTAAATGGCCAAAAACCGGCCAAAATCAGAGGTTTTCAAAATTCCCTTTTTTCGTCAAAAATAAATACTTTAGCTAACCAAAATCACTCCAAATAGCCTTTATGGGGTATATAAAGAACTTTTAGGTGGAAATAAGTTCAATTTGGGAGAAAAAATTCCCCTCAAAAATTCGCCAAAAAGGCAAGTCTATAGCCTTACTAAATGGCCAAAAATCGGCCAAAATCAGGGGTTTTCAAAACTCCCTTTTTTTGTCAAAAATAAATACTTTAGCTAAACAAAATCACTCCAAATAGCCTTTATGGGAAATATAAAGTATTTTTAGGTGGAAATAAGTTCAATTTGGGAGAAAAACTTACCCTCAAAAATTCGCCAAAAAGTCAAGTCTATAGCCTTACTAATTGGCCAAAAATCGGCCAGAATCAGGGGTTTTCAAAACTCCCTTTTTTCGTCAAAAAGAAATACTTTAGCCAACCAGAATCACTCCAAATAGCCTTTATGGGAAATATAAAGTATTTTTAGGTGGAAATAAGTTCAATTTGGGAGAAAACTTACCCTCAAAAATTCGCCAAAAAGTCAAGTCTATAGCCTTACTAATTGGCCAAAAATCGGCCAGAATCAGCGGTTTTCAAAACTCCCTTTTTTCGTCAAAAATAAATACTTTAGCCAACCAGAATCACTCCAAATAGCCTTTATGGGGTATATAAAGTATTTTTAGGTAGAAATAAGTGCAATTTGGGAGAAAAAATCCCCTTAAAAATTCGCCAAAATGGCAAGTCTATAGCCTTACTAAATGGCCAAAAATCGGCCAAAATTAGGGGTTTTCAAAACTCCCTTTTTTCGTCAAAAATAAATACTTTAGCTAACCAGAATCACTCCAAATAGCCTTCATGGGGTATATAAAGTATTTTTAGGTGGAAGTCAGTGTAATTTGGGAGAAAAAATTCCCCTCAGAAATTCGCCAAAAAGGCAAGTCTATAGCCTTACTAAATGGCCAAAAATCGGCCAAAATCAGGGGTTTTCAAAACTCCCTTTTTTCGTCAAAAATAAATACTTTAGCTTAGCGAAATCACTCCAAATAGCCTTTATGGGGTATATAAAGTATTTTTAGGTGGAAATAAGTTCAATTTGGGAGAAAAAATTCCCCTCAAAAATTTGCCAAAAAGGCAAGTCTATAGCCTTACTAAATGGCCAAAAATCGGCCAAAATAAGGGGTTTTCAAAACTCCCTTTTTTCGTCAAAAATAAATACTTTAGCTTAGCGAAATCACTCCAAATAGCCTTTATGGGGTATATAAAGTATTTTTAGGTGGAAATAAGTTCAATTTGGGAGAAAAAATTCCCCGCAAAAATTTGCCAAAAAGGCAAGTCTATAGCCTTACTAAATGGCCAAAAATTGGCCAAAATCAGGGGCTTTCAAAGCTCCCTTTTTTCGTCAAAAATAAATACCTTAGCTAACCAACATCACTCCAAATAGCCTTTATGGGGTACATAAAGTATTTTTCGGTCGAAATAAATGCAATTTGAGAGAAAAAAATCCCCTGAAAAATTCGCCAAAAAGGCAAGTCTATAGCCTTACTAATTGGCCAAAAATCGGCCAGAATCAGCGGTTTTCAAAACTCCCTTTTTTCGTCAAAAATAAATACTTTAGCCAACCAGAATAACTCCAGATAGCCTTTATGGGGTATATAAAGTATTTTTAGGTAGAAATAAGTGCAATTTGGGAGAAAAAAATCCCCTTAAAAATTCGCCAAAAAGGCAAGTCTATAGCCTTACTAAATGGCCAAAAATCGGCCAAAATCAGGGGTTTTCAAAACTCCCTTTTTTCGTCAAAAATAAATACTTTAGCTAACCAAAATCACTCCAAATAGCCTTTATGGGGTATATAAAGTATATTTAGGTTGAAATAAGTTCAATTTAGGAGAAAAAATTCCCCTCAAAAATTCGCCAAAAAGGCAAGTCTATAGCCTTCCTAAATGGCAAAAAATCGGCCAAAATCAGGGTTTTCAAAACTCCCCTTTTTCGTCAAAAATAAATACTTTAGCTTAGCAAAATCAATCCAAATAGCCTTCATGGGGTATATAAAGTATTTTTAGGTGGAAATAAGTGCAATTTGGGAGAAGAAAATTCCCTCAAAAATTCGCCAAAAAGGCAAGTCTATAGCCTTACTAATTGGCCAAAAATCGGCCAGAATCAGCGGTTTTCAAAACTCCCTTTTTTCGTCAAAAATAAATACTTTAGCCAACCAGAATCACTCCAAATAGCCTTTATGGGGTATATAAAGTATTTTTAGGTAGAAATAAGTGCAATTTGGGAGAAAAAAATCCCCTTAAAAATTCGCCAAAAAGGCAAGTCTATAGCCTTACTAAATGGCCAAAAATCGGCCAAAATCAGGGGTTTTCAAAACTCCCTTTTTTCGTCAAAAATAAATACTTTAGCTAACCAAAATCACTCCAAATAGCCTTTATGGGGTATATAAAGTATATTTAGGTTGAAATAAGTTCAATTTAGGAGAAAAAATTCCCCTCAAAAATTGGCAAAAAGGCAAGTCTATAGCCTTCGTTAATGGCAAAAAATCGGCCAAAATCAGGGTTTTCAAAACTCCCTTTTTTCGTCAAAAATAAATACTTTAGCTTAGCAAAATCAATCCAAATAGCCTTCATGGGGTATATAAAGTATTTTTAGGTGGAAATAAGTGCAATTTGGGAGAAAAAAATCCCTTAAAAATTCGCCAAAAAGGCAAGTCTATAGCCTTACTAAATGGCCAAAAATCGGCCAAAATCAGGGGTTTTCAAAACTCCCTTTTTTCGTCAAAAATAAATACTTTAGCCAACCAGAATCACTCCAAATAGCCTTTATGGGGTGTATAAAGTATTTTTAGGTAGAAATAAGTGCAATTTGGGAGAAAAAAATTCCCTTAAAAATTCGCCAAAAAGGCAAGTCTATAGCCTTACTAAATGGCCAAAAATCGGCCAAAATCAGGGGTTTTCAAAACTCCCTTTTTTCGTCAAAAATAAATACTTTAGCTTAGCAAAATCAATCCAAATAGCCTTCATGGGGTATATAAAGTATTTTTAGGTGGAAATAAGTGCAATTTGGGAGAAGAAAATCCCCTCAAAAATTCGCCAAAAAGGCAAGTCTATAGCCTTACTAAATGGCCAAAAATCGGCCAAAATCAGGGTTTTCAAAACTCCCTTTTTTTGTCAAAAATAAATACTTTAGCTAACCCAAATCACTCCAAATAGCCTTTATGGGAAATATAAAGTATTTTTAGGTGGAAATAAGTTCAATTTGGAAGAAAAACTTACCCTCAAAAATTCGCCAAAAAGGCAAGTCTATAGCCTTCCTTAATGGCAAAAAATCGGCCAAAATCAGGGTTTTCAAAACTCCCTTTTTTCGTCAAAAATAAATACTTTAGCTAACCAAAATCACTCCAAATAGCCTTTATGGGAAATATAAAGTATTTTTAGGTAGAAATAAGTGCAATTTGGGAGAAAAAAATCCCCTTAATAATTCGCCAAAAAGGCAAGTCTATAGCCTTACTAAATGGCCAAAAATCGGCCAAAATCAGGGGTTTTCAAAGCTCCCTTTTTTCGTCAAAAATAAATACCTTAGCTAACCAACATCACTCCAAATAGCCTTTATGGGGTACATAAAGTATTTTTCGGTCGAAATAAATGCAATTTGGGAGAAAAAAATCCCCTGAAAAATTCGCCAAAAAGGCAAGTCTATAGCCTTACTAATTGGCCAAAAATCGGCCAGAATCAGCGGTTTTCAAAACTCCCTTTTTTCGTCAAAAATAAATACTTTAGCCAACCAGAATAACTCCAAATAGCCTTTATGGGGTATATAAAGTATTTTTAGGTGGAAATAAGTTCAATTTGGGAGAAAACGATCCCCTCAAAAATTCGCCAAAAAGGCAAGTCTATAGCCTTACTAAATGGCCAAAAATCGGCCAGAATAAGGGGTTTTCAAAACTCCCTTTTTTCGTCAAAAAGAAATACTTTAGCCAACAAGAATCACTCCAAATAGCCTTTATGGGGTATATAAAGTATTTTTAGGTAGAAATAAGTGCAATTTGGGAGAAAAAAATTCCCTCAAAAATTCGCCAAAAAGGCAAGTCTATAGCCTTACTAAATGGTCAAAAATCGGCCAAAATCAGGGGTTTTCAAAACTCCCTTTTTTTGTCAAAAATAAATACTTTAGCTAACCAAAATCACTCCAAATAGCCTTTATGGGAAATATAAAGTATTTTTAGGTGGAAATAAGTTCAATTTGGGAGAAAAACTTACCCTCAAATATTCGCCAAAAAGTCAAGTCTATAGCCTTACTAATTGGCCAAAAATCGGCCAGAATCAGGGGTTTTCAAAACTCCCTTTTTTGTCAAAAATAAATACTTTAGCTAACCAAAATCACTCCAAATAGCCTTTATGGGAAATATAAAGTATTTTTAGGTGGAAATAAGTTCAATTTGGGAGAAAACTTACCCTCAAAAATTCGCCAAAAAGTCAAGTCTATAGCCTTACTAATTGGCCAAAAATCGGCCAGAATCAGCGGTTTTCAAAACTCCCTTTTTTCGTCAAAAATAAATACTTTAGCCAACCAGAATCACTCCAAATAGCCTTTATGGGGTATATAAAGTATTTTTAGGTAGAAATAAGTGCAATTTGGGAGAAAAAATCCCCTTAAAAATTCGCCAAAAAGGCAAGTCTATAGCCTTACTAAATGGCCAAAAATCGGCCAAAATCAGGGGTTTTCAAAACTCCCTTTTTTCGTCAAAAATAAATACTTTAGCTAACCAGAATCACTCCAAATAGCCTTCATGGGGTATATAAAGTATTTTTAGGTGGAAGTCAGTATAATTTGGGAGAAAAAATTCCCCTCAGAAATTCGCAAAAAAGGCAAGTCTATAGCCTTACTAAATGGCCAAAAATCGGCCAAAATCAGGGGTTTTCAAAACTCCCTTTTTTCGTCAAAAATAAATACTTTAGCTTAGCGAAATCACTCCAAATAGCCTTTATGGGGTATATAAAGTATTTTTAGGTGGAAATAAGTTCAATTTGGGAGAAAAAATTCCCCTCAAAAATTTGCCAAAAAGGCAAGTCTATAGCCTTACTAAATGGCCAAAAATTGGCCAAAATCAGGGGTTTTCAAAGCTCCCTTTTTTCGTCAAAAATAAATACCTTAGCTAACCAACATCACTCCAAATAGCCTTTATGGGGTATATAAAGTATTTTTCGGTCGAAATAAATGCAATTTGGAAGAAAAAAATCCCCTCAAAAATTCGCCAAAAAGGCAAGTCTATAGCCTTACTAATTGGCCAAAAATCGGCCAGAATCAGCTGTTTTCAAAACTCCCTTTTTTCGTCAAAAATAAATACTTTAGCCAACCAGAATCACTCCAAATAGCCTTTATGGGGTATATAAAGTATTTTTAGGTAGAAATAAGTGCAATTTGGGAGAAAAAATCCCCTTAAAAATTCGCCAAAAAGGCAAGTCTATAGCCTTACTAAATGGCCAAAAATCGGCCAAAATCAGGGGTTTTCAAAACTCCCTTTTTTCGTCAAAAATAAATACTTTAGCTAACCAAAATCACTCCAAATAGCCTTTATGGGGTATATAAAGTATTTTTAGGTGGAAATAAGTGCAATTTAGGAGAAAAAATTCCCCTCAAAAATTCGCCAAAAAGGCAAGTCTATAGCCTTCCTAAATGGCAAAAAATCGGCCAAAATCAGGGTTTTCAAAACTCCCTTTTTTCGTCAAAAATAAATACTTTAGCTTAGCAAAATCAATCCAAATAGCCTTCATGGGGGTATATAAAGTATTTTTAGGTGGAAATAAGTGCAATTTGGGAGAAGAAAATCCCCTCAAAAATTCGCCAAAAAGGCAAGTCTATAGCCTTACTAAATGGCCAAAAATCGGCCAGAATCAGCGGTTTTCAAAACTCCCTTTTTTCGTCAAAAATAAATACTTTAGCCAACCAGAATCACTCCAAATAGCCTTCATGGGGTATATAAAGTATTTTTAGGTAGAAATAAGTGCAATTTGGGAGAAAATAATCCCCTTAAAAATTCGCCAAAAAGGCAAGTCTATAGCCTTACTAAATGTCCAAAAATCGGCCAAAATCAGGGGTTTTCAAAACTCCCTTTTTTCGTCAAAAATAAATACTTTAGCTAACCAGAATCACTCCAAATAGCCTTCATGGGGTATATAAAGTATTTTTAGGTGGAAGTCAGTGTAATTTGGGAGAAAAAATTCCCCTCAGAAATTCGCCAAAAAGGCAAGTCTATAGCCTTCCTTAATGGCAAAAAATCGGCCAAAATCAGGGTTTCAAAACTCCCTTTTTTCGTCAAAAATAAATACTTTAGCTTAGCAAAATCAATCCAAATAGCCTTCATGGGGTATATAAAGTATTTTTAGGTGGAAATAAGTGCAATTTGGGAGAAAAAAATTATTATAATGCTAAATGACATTTCTTATGTTACTGTTTTGTTTATTTACTGTTTGAATTGTATACATGTAGCCTCGTTATCGAGGAGAGTTTTGTCTTGGATAATGGCGGACATGTAGAGCACGTTTTCACTCTCTATGGTTGAAACATCCTTTTAGAATACAATAACTGGCGACGAGCAGCGGATTTCACCCGAAACAATGAATCCACTAGCTAAGATAACCGGAACACCAATTTTTGATCCAACGGATCACGATGGAAATCTTCTTCAAGCATTTCAAAATTTCATCGAATCTTGGGAAATGTGGTATGATGTCGCCTGTCTCAATGAACTCAAAGACGATGCCACAGACGCAGAGAGACAAGAACACAAATCAAAGGTGTTTAGAATGTGTGTTTTTCAAGGTGAGCGAATTAAAACAGATTTAAAGGCAGAATATAATCAAGAAATTAGGGCACTTAAATCTGCTAGTTTTGATGAAATGATAGAGAAACTTGAGCACAGATATAAACCAACCCAAAACCAAGTTCTATTGCATTACAAGTTTCATCAATTAAAGCAAGATCCCAGTGAAAATATTGATACCTTTATGAACAGAGTGCAACTTCATGCTAATAAATGCTCATTCAAATGCATAAATCAGTCATGTACAGAGAAAAATAAGATTCATGACTCTCTCATCAGAGATCAAATCATCATTGGCACCAATATGCAAAATCTTCGTGAGCAGGCTCTTGAAAAAGAATATGATTTGCCAACCCTAATTAAACAAGCAAGGAAAATGGAAGCAACTGAGGAAGCAACAAAAGTCATTGACAATGATACCCCAGCCCCTCATTTTACCATCAATAATGTTGAAAATGAAACAGTCAGCCCAAAAAAATGTATTATTGCTGCATCTGAAATACCTTTCTGGGGATTCAGAGTTACAAAAGATGGAATCACCCCTGACCCCGATAAAGTTCATTCAGTGCAACAGGCTGATCGACCAATGAACAAAGATGAGGTGAAATCATTTCTTTGTATGATAAGATCAAACGGGCAGTTCATTCCAGACCTTGCTGCAGCTACAGCAAACCTCCGGAATCTTACAAAAGATGGCTCAATATTTGAATGGTCGAAAGAACATGAACAAGAGTTCCAGAATGTTAAGATGTCTTTTAGAGAGGACACTCTCCACGCCATTTTGACAC
Source organism: Chrysaora quinquecirrha (assembly GCA_014526335.1). Taxonomy (NCBI): domain Eukaryota; kingdom Metazoa; phylum Cnidaria; class Scyphozoa; order Semaeostomeae; family Pelagiidae; genus Chrysaora; species Chrysaora quinquecirrha. The sequence continues at coordinate 4,066,393 of JACTAT010000040.1, forward strand.
CACTCTGCCTACCTATATCTTTGTGGATGCACATATTACAGGTCTTTCGGGAATCCTTACACAAGGGCCATCTATCGATACTACTAAAGCGGTAGCTGTCGATCTCGCACAACAACAGAAGCCGAAAAGAAGTACTCACAGATTGACCTAGAGGCAACAGCTGTGGATTTTGGACTACGACAGTTTCGGCACCTTCTCATCGGTGGTCCAGCAGCCATAATTGTTACCGATCACCAACCACTTGTCTCACTATGGAACTCAAACGGAAACTCCCTCAAGGATTGAGCGTATACTCCTGAGACACCAAGACATCAATCACAAACTAATCTGGCAAAAGGGCAAGGACAACCCTGCTGACTACTTAAGCCGTCATGCAATCCCAATTGAAAAGCTACCAGCCCAGACTACAGAAGAAGCGAAGGAACACCAGAAGCTCCTTTTCCTCCTTCATCAACCGATCATCTCAACCATCTCCAAAGAACACATTCAGCAAGCACAAAGAGCAGACAGCAAACTCGAACGTCTGCGTCATTTTATTGCCCTTGGCCAAGCACCAAAGTATGATCCAACTCTGAAGCAATTTGCAAAAGTCTTCCCAGAACTTTGCATAGGAACAGATGACATTATGTACAGAGGTGAGCAAATTTTATTACCTCCCTCACTATATGATGAAATTATTACAATAGCTCATACTGGATCACACGCTGGACAGAGTGCAGTGAAACGTAGAATCAGAGCCCACTTCTGGTTTCCAGGACTAGATGATGCTGTAAGAACACGTTTAGAAACCTGTCACGAATGTCAAATCCATACAAAAAGCCCAGTCAAAATACCCCTCTCAACAACTCCGGTCCCAAAACATCCGTGGGAGTCGGTCTCTCTTGACCTTTTTGGTCCACTGCCTGACAGCTCTCACATACTGGTCAGTCGCTGCAATCTTTCCCGATTCCCAGATGCTAAAGTTGTTCAATCAACAAGCGCAAAACATGTGCTTCCAGAACTTGCATCTATATATGACACCTACGGGAACCCAAAAGAGCACAAATCAGACAATGGACCACCCCTTCAACAGCAAAGAATTCCGGGAATTCTCAGAGCAAAGAAATATCGCAGTAAAACATTCGTATCCTTATCACCCACAAGGAAACGAAGCCGAATGCTTCATGAAACCCCTTGGCAAAGCTGTGAAGATCGCATTGGGTACAAATAAACCGGTGAAACAAGCAGTTCAAGATCTCCTGGTTGACTACCGCTCGACACCACATAGGTCGACTGGTCTTGCTCCAGGTGATATGCTCCTTCGAGGCGGCTACAGGTCTCATCTATCAATAAACGATGCCCCAATCACAAATCATGATGTTGAAAATGCAAGGAAGCTGGACAGAGATCAAAAGGCCAATACTAACAACAAAATAAATGCATCTCGATGGAGACAGTATCCGGAAATAATCCAAGGAAACGAAGTTCTGGTAAAGCGATTACGTGGGAAAACGAAATTTCAATCTCTATATGAACCAACACCATATACCGTCATCGATGTTCAAGGGGCCAAATATACACTACTAGCAAGCGACCCCAAACGCCGTCGACAACCAATATTTCGCCACCTGTCCCAAATCAAGCTATTCCTGGAACCAATGCCCTCGATGCAACCTACACATTGCAATATGTCCCAGGATACCAAATCGTCTCCTCCAACTCATTATAAACCTGTGGATATCCCAAGCCGAAAAAATAAAAGGAGAGTGGTAAAGTTGATGAACTGGCAACTCCAGCGAATGAAGAATCAGACACACAACAAACAGACGACCAAAGCCACATCGAAACAAACAAAGAACCAGAAATAATGTTTCAACAACCAGTCCACGAGCATGTGGAAAAGAACAGACACAGAGGAACCAGACAAAAGAACTTCTAGAACAGTGTCTTCAAAAACGAACTCCCCAGGAAGAGGGGTGATATTATAATGCTAAATGACATTTCTTATGTTACTGTTTTGTTTATTTACTGTTTGAATTGTATACATGTAGCCTCGTTATCGAGGAGAGTTTTGTCTTGGATAATGGCGGACATGTAGAGCACGTTTTCACTCTCTATGGTTGAAACATCCTTTTAGAATACAATAAAAATCCCCTTAAAAATTCGCCAAAAAGGCAAGTCTATAGCCTTACTAAATGGCCAAAAATCGGCCAAAATCAGGGGTTTTCAAAACTCCCTTTTTTCGTCAAAAATAAATACTTTAGCCAACCAGAATCACTCCCAATAGCCTTTATGGAGTATATAAAGTATTTTTAGGTAGAAATAAGTGCAATTTGGGAGAAAAAAATCCCCTTAAAAATTCGCCAAAAAGGCAAGTCTATAGCCTTACTAAATGGCCAAAAATCGGCCAAAATCAGGGGTTTTCAAAACTCCCTTTTTTCGTCAAAAATAAATACTTTAGCTAACCAGAATCACTCCAAATAGCCTTCATGGGGTATATAAAGTATTTTTAGGTGGAAATAAGTTCAATTTGGGAGAAAAAGATCCCCTCAAAAATTCGCCAAAAAGGCAAGTCTATAGCCTTATAAATGGCCAAAAATCGGCCAAAATCAGGGTTTTTCAAAACTCCCTATTTTCGTCAAAAATAAATACTTTAGCTAACCAAAGAAACTCCAAATTGCCTTTATGGGGTATATAAAGTATTTTTAGGTAGAAATAAGTGCAATTTGGGAGAAAAAATTCCCCTCAAAAATTCGCCAAAAAGGCAAGTCTATAGCCTTACTAAATGGCCAAAAATCGGCCAGAATAAGGGGTTTTCAAAACTCCCTTTTTTCGTCAAAAAGAAATACTTTAGCCAACAAGAATCACTCCAAATAGCCTTTATGGGGTATATAAAGTACTTTTAGGTGGAAATAAGTTCAATTTGGGAGAAAAAATTCCCCTCAAAAATTCGCCAAAAAGGCAAGTCTATAGCCTTACTAACTGGCCAAAAATTGGCCAAAATCAGGGGTTTTCAAAACTCCCTTTTTTCGTCAAAAATAAATACCTTAGCTAACCAAAATCACTCCAAATAGCCTTTATGTGGTATATAAAGTATTTTTAGGTGGAAATAAGTTCAATTTGGGAGAAAAAATTCCCCTCAAAAATTCTCCAAAAAGGCAAGTCTATAGCCTTACTAAATGGCCAAAAATCGGCCAGAATAAGGGGTTTTCAAAACTCCCTTTTTTCGTCAAAAAGAAATACTTTAGCCAACAAGAATCACTCCAAATAGCCTTTATGGGGTATATAAAGTATTTTTAGGTAGAAATAAGTGCAATTTGGGAGAAAAAAATTCCCTCAAAAATTCGCCAAAAAGGCAAGTCTATAGCCTTACTAAATGGCCAAAAATCGGCCAAAATCAGGGGTTTTCAAAACTCCCTTTTTTTGTCAAAAATAAATACTTTAGCTAACCAAAATCACTCCAAATAGCCTTTATGGGAAATATAAAGTATTTTTAGGTGGAAATAAGTTCAATTTGGGAGAAAAACTTACCCTCAAATATTCGCCAAAAAGTCAAGTCTATAGCCTTACTAATTGGCCAAAAATCGGCCAGAATCAGGGGTTTTCAAAACTCCCTTTTTTGTCAAAAATAAATACTTTAGCTAACCAAAATCACTCCAAATAGCCTTTATGGGAAATATAAAGTATTTTTAGGTGGAAATAAGTTCAATTTGGGAGAAAACTTACCCTCAAAAATTCGCCAAAAAGTCAAGTCTATAGCCTTACTAATTGGCCAAAAATCGGCCAGAATCAGCGGTTTTCAAAACTCCCTTTTTTCGTCAAAAATAAATACTTTAGCCAACCAGAATCACTCCAAATAGCCTTTATGGGGTATATAAAGTATTTTTAGGTAGAAATAAGTGCAATTTGGGAGAAAAAAATCCCCTTAAAAATTCGCCAAAAAGGCAAGTCTATAGCCTTACTAAATGGCCAAAAATCGGCCAAAATCAGGGGTTTTCAAAACTCCCTTTTTTCGTCAAAAATAAATACTTTAGCTAACCAGAATCACTCCAAATAGCCTTCATGGGGTATATAAAGTATTTTTAGGTGGAAGTCAGTGTAATTTGGGAGAAAAAATTCCCCTCAGAAATTCGCCAAAAAGGCAAGTCTATAGCCTTACTAAATGGCCAAAAATCGGCCAAAATCAGGGGTTTTCAAAACTCCCTTTTTTCGTCAAAAATAAATACTTTAGCTTAGCGAAATCACTCCAAATAGCCTTTATGGGGTATATAAAGTATTTTTAGGTGGAAATAAGTTCAATTTGGGAGAAAAAATTCCCCTCAAAAATTTGCCAAAAAGGCAAGTCTATAGCCTTACTAAATGGCCAAAAATTGGCCAAAATCAGGGGTTTTCAAAGCTCCCTTTTTTCGTCAAAAATAAATACCTTAGCTAACCAACATCACTCCAAATAGCCTTTATGGGGTATATAAAGTATTTTTCGGTCGAAATAAATGCAATTTGGAAGAGAAAAATCCCTCAAAATTCGCCAAAAGGCAAGTCTATAGCCTTACTAATTGGCCAAAAATCGGCCAGAATCAGCTGTTTTCAAAACTCCCTTTTTTCGTCAAAAATAAATACTTTAGCCAACCAGAATCACTCCAAATAGCCTTTATGGGGTATATAAAGTATTTTTAGGTAGAAATAAGTGCAATTTGGGAGAAAAATCCCTTAAAATTCGCCAAAAGGCAAGTCTATAGCCTTACTAAATGGCCAAAAATCGGCCAAAATCAGGGGTTTTCAAAACTCCCTTTTTTCGTCAAAAATAAATACTTTAGCTTAGCAAAATCAATCCAAATAGCCTTCATGGGGGTATATAAAGTATTTTTAGGTGGAAATAAGTGCAATTTGGGAGAAGAAAATCCCCTCAAAAATTCGCCAAAAAGGCAAGTCTATAGCCTTACTAAATGGCCAAAAATCGGCCAAAATCAGGGTTTTCAAAACTCCCTTTCTCGTCAAAAATAAATACTTTAGCTTAGCAAAATCAATCCAAATAGCCTTCATGGGGTATATAAAGTATTTTTAGGTGGAAATAAGTGCAATTTGGGAGAAAAAATTCCCCTCAAAAATTTGCCAAAAGGCAAGTCTATAGCCTTACTAAATGGCCAAAAATCGGCCAAAATAAGGGGTTTTCAAAACTCCCTTTTTTCGTCAAAAATAAATACTTTAGCTTAGCGAAATCACTCCAAATAGCCTTTATGGGGTATATAAAGTATTTTTAGGTGGAAATAAGTTCAATTTGGGAGAAAAAATTCCCCTCAAAAATTTGCCAAAAAGGCAAGTCTATAGCCTTACTAAATGGCCAAAAATTGGCCAAAATCAGGGGTTTTCAAAGCTCCCTTTTTTCGTCAAAAATAAATACCTTAGCTAACCAACATCACTCCAAATAGCCTTTATGGGGTATATAAAGTATTTTTATGTGGAAATAAGTTCAATTTGGGAGAAAAAATTCCCCTCAAAAATTCGCCAAAAAGGCAAGTCTATAGCCTTACTAAATGGCCAAAAATCGGCCAAAATCAGGGGTTTTCAAAACTCCCTTTTTTCGTCAAAAATAAATATTTTAGCTTAGCGAAATCACTCCAAATAGCCTTTATGGGGTATATAAAGTACTTTTAGGTTGAAATAAGTTCAATTTAGGAGAAAAAATTCCCCTCAAAAATTCGCCAAAAAGGCAAGTCTATAGCCTTCCTAAATGGCAAAAAATCGGCCAAAATCAGGGTTTTCAAAACTCCCTTTTTTCGTCAAAAATAAATACTTTAGCTTAGCAAAATCAATCCAAATAGCCTTCATGGGGTATATGAAGTATTTTTAGGTGGAAATAAGTGCAATTTGGGAGAAGAAAATCCCCTCAAAAATTCGCCAAAAAGGCAAGTCTATAGCCTTACTAAATGGCCAAAAATCGGCCAAAATCAGGGGTTTTCAAAACTCCCTTTTTTCGTCAAAAATAAATACTTTAGCTTAGCGAAATCACTCCAAATAGCCTTTATGGGGTATATAAAGTACTTTTAGGTAGAAATAAGTGCAATTTGGGAGAAAAAAATCCCCTTAAAAATTCGCCAAAAAGGCAAGTATATTCGCCAATAGCCTTACTAAATGGCCAAAAATCGGCCAAAATCAGGGGTTTTCAAAACTCCCTTTTTTCGTCAAAAATAAATACTTTAGCTTAGCGAAATCACTCCAAATAGCCTTTATGGGGTATATAAAGTACTTTTAGGTGGAAATAAGTTCAATTTGGGAGAAAAAATTCCCCTCAAAAATTCGCCAAAAAGGCAAGTCTATAGCCTTACTAAATGGCCAAAAATTGGCCAAAATCAGGGGTTTTCAAAACTCCCTTTTTTCGTCAAAAATAAATACCTTAGCTAACCAAAATCACTCCAAATAGCCTTTATGTGGTATATAAAGTATTTTTAGGTGGAAATAAGTTCAATTTGGGAGAAAAAATTCCCCTCAAAAATTCTCCAAAAAGGCAAGTCTATAGCCTTACTAAATGGCCAAAAATCGGCCAGAATCAGGGGTTTTCAAAACTCCCTTTTTCGTCAAAAATAAATACTTTAGCCAACCAGAATCACTCCAAATAGCCAAAGTATTTTTAGGTAGAAATAAGTGCAATTTGGGAGAAAAAAATCCCCTTAAAAATTCGCCAAAAAGGCAAGTATATTCGCCAATAGCCTTACTAAATGGCCAAAAATCGGCCAAAATCAGGGGTTTTCAAAACTCCCTTTTTTCGTCAAAAATAAATATTTTAGCTTAGCGAAATCACTCCAAATAGCCTTTATGGGGTATATAAAGTACTTTTAGGTTGAAATAAGTTCAATTTAGGAGAAAAAATTCCCCTCAAAAATTCGCCAAAAAGGCAAGTCTATAGCCTTCCTAAATGGCAAAAAATCGGCCAAAATCAGGGTTTTCAAAACTCCCTTTTTTCGTCAAAAATAAATACTTTAGCTTAGCAAAATCAATCCAAATAGCCTTCATGGGGTATATGAAGTATTTTTAGGTGGAAATAAGTGCAATTTGGGAGAAGAAAATCCCCTCAAAAATTCGCCAAAAAGGCAAGTCTATAGCCTTACTAAATGGCCAAAAATCGGCCAAAATCAGGGGTTTTCAAAACTCCCTTTTTTCGTCAAAAATAAATACTTTAGCTTAGCGAAATCACTCCAAATAGCCTTTATGGGGTATATAAAGTACTTTTAGGTGGAAATAAGTTCAATTTGGGAGAAAAAATTCCGCTCAAAAATTCGCCAAAAAGGCAAGTCTATATAGCCTTACTAAATGGCCAAAAATCGGCCAAAATCAGGGGTATTCAAAACTCCCTTTTTTCGTCAAAAATAAATACTTTAGCTTAGCGAAATCACTCCAAATAGCCTTTATGGGGTATATAAAGTACTTTTAGGTGGAAATAAGTTCAATTTGGGAGAAAAAATTCCCCTCAAAAATTCGCCAAAAAGGCAAGTCTATAGCCTTACTAACTGGCCAAAAATTGGCCAAAATCAGGGGTTTTCAAAACTCCCTTTTTTCGTCAAAAATAAATACCTTAGCTAACCAAAATCACTCCAAATAGCCTTTATGTGGTATATAAAGTATTTTTAGGTGGAAATAAGTTCAATTTGGGAGAAAAATTCCCTCAAAATTCTCCAAAAAGGCAAGTCTATAGCCTTACTAAATGGCCAAAAATCGGCCAGAATCAGGGGTTTTCAAAACTCCCTTTTTCGTCAAAAATAAATACTTTAGCCAACCAGAATCACTCCAAATAGCCTTTATGGGGTATATAAAGTATTTTTAGGTAGAAATAAGTGCAATTTGGGAGAAAAAAATCCCCTTAAAAATTCGCCAAAAAGGCAAGTATATTCGCCAATAGCCTTACTAAATGGCCAAAAATCGGCCAAAATCAGGGGTTTTCAAAACTCCCTTTTTTCGTCAAAAATAAATACTTTAGCTAACCAAAATCACTCCAAATAGCCTTTATGGGGTATATAAAGTATTTTAAGTGGAAATAAGTGCAATTTAGGAGAAGAAATTCTCCTCAAAAATTTGCCAAAAATGCAAGTCTATAGCCTTACTAAATGGCCAAAAATCGGCCATAAATAGCCTTGTTTTTTGCCATAAATAGCCATCTATGAGGTTAATTGAATGCCTTTTAGTCAGTAGAATCGATCAAAACAACCCCCAGAAATCGACAGATTTTGTCCAAAAAGGCAAAGCGATACTAAGGTGTTTTCAAAATCTTCCGAAACCTTCTGAAGTATTATTATAAGGTTAGATATGGCTTTTTATCCATCTGTGTGTTAAAATGGCAGAATCACACTGAAGAAAGCTTCTTGTATTACGCAGCGAAACATTTCATTTAAGGAATAGCTATTATCATTATTTAACAAACAAACATTATATATATTGAGTCCAAACAATATTACTTTAATACTTTAATAAAGAAAAAATAATTGGGAAATTGAAACAGTTACTACATATTTTAGCATTTTAAATATCTCTCTCCTAACATTCAGATTGCGTTACACGCTATAAAGTAGATAGCAAGTCTAGAATTATTTATCATTTCATAGAAGAGCTCTATTAGCTAAACCAAACTTATGACTATATCAAGTCTTAAACAGACGGATATAAAGGTATAAAAGTGTTCATGTTTATGAATAGGATATTGTCTTTGTCCATGTATTTAAAAGCAGAATATTTTTTATGTCTGTTTTATAAGTAAATAGCGTACAGTACATTTAAGCAAAAACTAGGTCTAATTAAACAGTTTTTTTTTATAAGAAACCTATCTAGACATTCACAGCATTTAAGAAACTCTTAGATCAAAATAATAACGAAACCTGTGATATACTCATTCTTTAAGTGAAAATCGATACCTTTCTTGGCGGCACGTCCCGAATACCCGAAATATGCACAGTGCCCCTCCCCGGGGAACTTCAATCCCTAACAAGAATTTCTAGACTAGAATAGTCTGTAGGAATGTGGTTTACACACTTTTTTTATAAGAATATCCTAATTTTTGCCAAGGCTTGAACTTTTCCATTGTTATTCTTAAATTTCCTTTGTTTTTGGCAATTTTGAGTCTGAATAATTCTTATAGACTGCATTCTTATAAAAAAAGTGTGTACTCTCAGGTGCTTAACAAAATCAAGGGAGCTTTTAAATTTTTCTATTTTATCCAACAACCATGAGGCTTACTAGGAACCTCTCTGTATTAGCTTTGAAACTCAATGACTTTGAAGAATCATGTAGGCGTAAAGAATTTTGCCGTATTGTATTCTTGAAGGCCTTAAAATTGCTGGGCACTTGAGTAATGGAGGCCCTAAAGAATGCGTCTTGTACTATATCTCATGCCTAAGGCCTTGATCAAACATTGTAGGAAAAACATTTGAGATTTGCTTTGGAAGCAATGTCTGACCGTTTGGCCACGTCACAAAACATGGCTTGGCAAGCAAAGTAAGCTAAGTTTATGGTGCAGTGTTTCTGAAATAATTCGAAAGCATTTTTTGCTTGATGCAACGAAAATATGTTTGACAAGCAATGTTTGCGAGTGGGCCTGGCCAATTGCCAAACAGTTGCTTGGCAAGCAACCTTCCAATGTTTGACAAACAATGTTTGTTCGTTTGCTCAGGGCCTAATGATTACATTTCAACTGTATAAACATGTACAGAGCTAAAATACGCCAAATAATTAACAAGCATTGAAAAGTATCACAGTTTTTAACCACGTAACTATGTTAAACACAATACGAAAGTACATAATTAAAACACGTAAAGTAACATACCAAGTCCAAAAGCGAGCGAGTTCCTTTTCTTAACTATTTTCTTTGTTCTTCTTTTTATTAAATTAGATTAGCATCCTTCGCCATACCATAGAAAGCTCCCTTAGATTGCAACAATTTTTGCGGCGAGTCAAACTCAATAATACTTCCTCTATCCAGAACCAAAATCCTGAATGCCAAAAAATCGGTAGCCTTCTTTTTTCAGAATGCCTGTTTTTCGAAGCCATTCTTCTGAAATAAGCAGGTTTTGGAGCTCTCCAAAACCTTCTGTCATCAAAAGCAGAAGGTTTCCGAGACTTTCGAGAGATTCTCTGTTTGAAGTTCGAAAGAGACTTCCATTTTACCAGTTGCCAGGATACATTCCATGAATGGGTCTGGGGACGAGGCAAGCAAGAATTTTGGCGCGAAAGTTTTCAGATTTCCAGAATTCGTGTTTCTTGAAAATCATGGATTCTGTTTTTGGAAGCATTCTGTTTTCGAAATTAGGAAGGTTTTGGAGGTTCAGAAGAACACACCCTTGAGAAGTCTGTGGTGCGACCTTTGATTAAAGAACTAAAGCGAAGAGGAGAAGCTTAGGCCATAGGATCCTCTTCTTCGTGGTGGTCTGATATTTTATAAGAATTCTCTTATACTTACCTATCGTAGTCCATAACAGTGTTGAGTCGATGAGCAATGGTTAAGATTGTACACTGGCTAAACTCATCCCGGATGGTTTTCTGTATAAGTCCATCAGTCTCCATATCAATCGCAGCCGTTGCTTCATCAAGCACTAAAATGTTTGTTCTCCTGAGAAGAGCTCGGGCTAGACAGATCAACTGTCGTTGTCCAACACTGAAAAACGAAAGCCACTTATCAATTTGCGATAAACAATTCAATTCAATTCAATTTCATTCGTTAAACACACAGTTAGGCCTAGTTTAGGCAACGCATTATAGGCGAAGCGAATTAAATTATTGCCTAAAAATCTGTCCAAGCGTCAATTTCATTCGCTCATAATGCGCTGTATAAACCAACCATTTTTGGAGGCGACTTAAATTATTAAATGCGCTCATAATGTTCCTTTAATGCGCTCTGAATTAAATTCGCTGTCCAAATCCATCATGTAGTTTAGAGCGCTCTAACAGCGCATCATTCGTGATGCAAGCTGAATTTAATTCGCCGCGCCCATAATGCGCTGTCTAAACTAGGCCTTACTGAATAACATACAAAGTGAAGAAGAATAATGTGTTTTACGCGACCCAAGAAAAGCAGGGCTTAAAGTTAAAAAAAAGTTACAAAACAAATCTAAGTTTACGTAAAAAAATACAGCAAAATACCAGCAACAGTGGTTAACTAAAGCTTCGTTAACACAAGCTAAAAATATTATGAACACAAAATATTCAGCCATTACAAACCATGAAGGAATATTACTATTATTATTTTCTACATTTTCTGATTTATCTTTAACTTTTATAATTTTTTGGGATATTCTTCAAGCTGGATGACTCCGTCGATAAACAGCGGAAACATTTCCTGGAATACTCAAAACTCTTTTTGTCTGACATTCGTCAGAGAATAAACGTCAGGAACAGATCGAAACAATTAACCGAGGAGGAATTAATACCCAGATGTGGCTCAAAATGCACCAATCAGAAAGAGAAAGCGAATTAGTATTGTGGAAATACAGTAAAACAAAAGAAAACTATCACACAAAAAATTTACCTATTACTGCACAGGCAACTTACCTGAAATTTTCGCCTCCTTCCGAGACATCTTCTTCTAGTTTTTGGTTTAAACTTGAAACAAATGTTTTTAAATGTGAGATTTCCAGTGCATTCCAAATCGCTTCGTCCGAATGATGATTGAACGGATCAAGATTAAACCGGATAGAGCCGGAAAATAGCACCGGGTCCTAAAAACGAAGTAATATAAGTAATATTCTCACACAATAAACCCCGGTTCGATTCTCATACATGTCACTGATGAGCTCCAATAAGAGCGAAGTGATATGAGCCTAACTGCATGCGTTTCGGTACGTTAGGCCAGGTACCAACCTTACATATAAATATGCTAGACTTCAGTACTCGTGTGATACGAGTCTAAAACCCACGCAGTTACTCACCAGTCAACTCAGCTCCAGTGGTCGTGTGAATAGTGAATACACTTGTGAATACACTTGTGCTTCTCACGCAATAAACCCCGGTTCGATTCTCACACATGTCACTGATGAGCTCTAATAAGAGCGAAACGCGTCCGGCATTTGAGTATGGGGCGGCTGGTGAAGTTGTTCGTATAAGGCCGAATATGAATTCGTGCTCTTGTGATACGCGCTTAATCGAGCTTAATTACATGCGTTTCGGTACTTTGGGCCAGGTACCATCCTTGCAAAGTTACATGTACAGGCACTGGCAGACTCAAATGCAATACAAAACACCGACCAAACAACAAAATATACATCGATGACACACAACCTATTCTTAAAAGATCGTTGCTTAATTCGACTCTTAAAGGCCATATACAGTGAAACCTCCATACAACGTACACCAGCAGGATCAATTTTATTGTCCGTTGTGGAGAGATGTTCATTGTATGGAGGTTGCTTTAACCTATTTCTTCCCACCGTATTAGACATGATCGTCACCACTTATCATGACAAGCCTTTGATATTTAGTCCCTAGTTGGGCAACGTTTCGGGAGAGATCCGTCTCCCATCATCGGGCAATGAGAAATGTGATTTCTTTCCTATTTATGGCAAAGGTCGGATCGAAAGGTCTGAAATTAACCGGACCTGCGAGGAAGCTTGGGAATTTTTGGCGCTCAATTGCTAAGATTCATTATAAAAGGCTTGTCAGGATAAGTGGTGACTATCATGTCTAATACCGTGTCTACTCTATTTCTTCCCATTGATCCCATTTCGAACACTATGGTTCCATTCATTCCAGAGTTTCCGGTTTGTGTTCCGTCAATCCGTGTTCTGGGTTTTAGAGACATAATCCATTGCTTCTACGCGAGGCCTATTGATTAGCGGAAGAAATTTACAAAAAAGCATTTTACTCTGCTTGCCTTCTTTTCAAAATCAAACGATCTGATAGGATGATGTAGTCTATGCTTTTTCAAAAATAATATTCTTTCAAAACTTTATCAATGGTTTTTCCGCTGGAGATCAAACAGGCCTATAGCATTTTACTCTGCTTGCCTTCTTTTCAAAATCAAACGATCTGATTGGATGATGTAGTCTATGCTTTTTCAAAAATAAGATTCTTTCAAAACTTTATCAATGGTTTTTCCGCTAGAGATCAAACAGGCCTATTGATTAGCGGAAGAAATTTACATAAAAGCATTTACTATGCTTGCCTTCTTTTCAAAATCAAAGCATCTGATTGGATAATGCAGTCTATGGTCTTTCAAAAATCAACTTTTGTTTTTCCGCTAGAGATCAAACAGGCCTATTGATTAGCGGAAGGAATTTACATAAAAGCATTTACTATGCTTGCCTTCTTTTCAAAATCAAAGCATCTGATTGGATAATGCAGTCTATGGTCTTTCAAAAATCAACTTTTGTTTTTCCGCTAGAGATCAAACAGGCCTATTGATTAGCGGAAGAAATTTACATAAAAGCATTTATTGTTTGTCTTCTTTTCAAAATCAAAGGATCTGATTGGATGATGCAGTCTATGGTCTTTCAAAAATCAAACTTTTGTTTTTCCGCTAGAGATCAAACAGGCCTATTGATTAGCGGAAGAAATTTATTGTGTTTGCTTTCTTTTCAGAATCAAACGATCTGATTGGTTTGTAGCCTATGTGGTTTTTCCGCTTGATCGAAACAGCCTTTGTTGTGTGGAAGTATTTTTATAAAGACTTTGGAAAATTGGTCTTTTTTTCTTTCAGAATCGAACGATCTGATTGGAAGCTGAGGCTTTAAAACAAGGAAGAAAGAAAACCGGGTTTAGTTGCAGTGTTTCCACTTTCAAGGAATTTTCCTCAGATCAAGGAATTTTTGGCTTCACAAGGAATTTTTTAAGGAATTGCAATATTTAAGGAATTTTTTAGAGAATTTACCGTTTTGTCCTAACTTAAAAAAATTTCCTTGTTTGTTTTTCTGATGTGTAAAATATTATACTTCAAAAAAGAAAAATGCACCCATCGCAACACAGATAAAGCGTCTCAGGTGTCAGCGACATCAAAATTGCGATATCATTTTGTTTGTAGCGGCCTCTAAGAACATGTTCACGGCTTTGCGAGGAAAACAAAAGACTTTTGTCGGATGTTGCATTCCTTTATCTTTAAAGTTACCACAAAAGAACTTCGGGCAAGGTTTATAAAAGAATTGTAGACTTGATAACTATAACCAGTTTTCTTGCTTTCTATTATTTCTTTCTCGATTATTGATGTTTTGTTATGAAAAAAAACCGTTTCCTTTTTTCATTAAATATACCTTCTTCCACGTGGTAGCTACTAAGTACCTAAAGTAGTCAGGTCTGTGGTCCCGATGCTTCACTAACGCGCATCTTTTGTAGTTTAGGGAATTTAATTCGCTATTTATAAGCTGCGAATGCTTGATAGTAATTGTTAGAAACTGCCAGATGCAATCTAACAGGCTCTAACACGGCATCCTCTGGAATAACAGTGACAAGGAAATTTTCAAGGAAAACTGAATTTCGGTTTAAGGAATTTTAAGGAATTTTGAAAAATTCTGACCCTGTTTTAAGGAAAGCAAGATTTCAAAAGTGGAAACACTGTTTAGTTGGAAGCTGACATATCTCGACGCTGTTTGTCTCCAGCGGCATCGGCATCGGCATCGGCATTGTGTTGTCTTAAGAGGTACGTACTACCTTTTCTATCAGTCTATCGACACTATATTGCTAAGATACACGGCAACTTAACAAAAATAGCAAACAAGTTACAAACATATACCGTAAAATTAAAACTTTCGATGAAATAGCCACAACGCAAGACTGTTAGAATATCAAAAAGTAGAGTTCTTAAATCAAAACATACGCATTATTATTATTTCAATCGCTGATTATAGATATTTACAAGAAAGTAAGAAAGGTTTTGCAAACTGAAATACCTAAGGTTCTATGATCATCACTGCAGGGTTGATCAGAGAAAAGCTTCAAAAATGAAGACCATTTGGTTTCTGGCTCTTGTTTTTGGGTTAGCTTTGGCCGTGTGCAGTAAGTTTGATTTCAATTACCTCTGTTTAGCACTATCTATGACCGAATGACTCAACGCGGGCTCAAACGGCTCGACAAAGTCTTTGTCTTGTTTTCGTGGTACTCATATGTACTATAATCAAACCTAATGCCGAAAATTCTGACTTTAGATGGTAGAGAGGAAGAAGATGAAGATTTTGATCTTGATGCGCTTAGTTTTGATGAATCTGATGAGGCCATAGAGGATAATGAACGTAAAGGTATATTTTTTATTTGCCATAACTGGATTCCTTATACCTACTGTATTCACGCTAGCGAATCTACTATATAGGTATATCATTTCGGTAGAAAAAAATTTCTCTAAATCGAAAGATATCAATTTTTCGATGCGAAAATCGTATAAAGCACCGAAAAATTAGTCTAGGTGCAAAGTTTTACTATCTCAGCGCTTGTTTAATCGAGCGTTCATAGTTCACGATTTTATAAGGGCTTTGACCGTGTGGGGTAAAAAGTTTCACCAAGCTCATTTTTTGCAGTCAAAGCCTTTATGAAATCGGGAACTTTGAATGCTCATAAAATTAAGAACACAAGCGCCAGGGCAGTGAAACTTTGTACCTAGACTAAGTTTTGGCTGTTTTATAAGATTTTCATATCAAACACTCGATATCATGTTCTTTCCAAAAATTTTAATGCTGTCTGACGTCATACCGAAATGATCTATATGCGCTACTGTGGTGGATGGGGGATGCACGCTACACAAATTTTGTGGTGGTTTTCTTTTGCTTTTGCCTGATGTGATTTATAGCTACGCACTACCGTGGTTTTTTTCTTGATGTGACGGATGCGCAATAGCCTAGTGTGGTGGTTTGGTTTTCTTGATGCGGTGGATACCCAATGAGGATTGGTTAAATCCCCCCCACATCGAGGAAAAAACCCACCACGGCAGCGAGTATAGGTTCGATAGCGTGATATTATAGATTTATTATCTAAATCGAAATTGCAGTTGAACACGTTCCTAATTAAGTGAGTGTTTCTCGACAGAACCAAGTAATGTCTGCGTTGGGCCCACCTGCCCATGGACTGGATGGGGTAGAAGACGAAGGTGGTGAAGAAGGAAAACAAGAACTTGAATTTCTTTTTGTGCTGCATGACTTCTTTTATTTTTTATGATATTTAAATGCACGTATGTCGATTAAACGTTGTCTGCTTTTATTCTCCTTACACGGCTAGATCCCTGAATTGCTCGAAAGCCTTAAAAACTTTTCAGAAGCTAAATCATAAGCATGGGAGTTGCACCGTCTTTAAATATTGAGGGGCACGAGTAAAAAAGGGGCACATCAGTAAAACGTGCGCGCGCATGCTCCCCCGGAAAATTGTTTACAATCGCTCTAATTTGCTTCAATTTCACTGGTTTATTAATGTCCTCCCACTTTTATTGCGATTCGATTTTTCGTCAGATCGAAGGATAGAATAACATCTGGCCAATCAGTGGGCAAAAAATGATGCTACATAAGATATTGTATCTTGCCTGACAGTTATCAATGAAAAAAAAATGAAAAAAAAAATCAGTGGGCAGGAGAGAGAAATGGCGAATGTGACTTTCGATAAAAACATTCGAATTTGGAATTCAAGTTTCAATCTAAAATTGGCCGCTCTTGAACATTGTAAGGATATGAGTCTCAGTCGTGTAATAAGTCTATGACCATTTCGGAACCCTTAAGATGTAATTTTGTTAGCGCTTTCTTATCGAATTACTATTGATTTTTATGGCCTTTTGAATCGTACAAAATTTTAAATTGTAAAAACGGACGGATACATCTTTGAACGCCTGAATTCTTTACGAAGCCAAAATCCCGTCAACCTCTCTCAAGAACTAAGGGAGGTTCCGCGAAGCCCCAGCTCTGCAGCCCTGTTATCGAGGCTCCGTCATTGCGAGTTGCAATCAAATCTCCGGGTACTAAACCACCAGACCCCTACTTTTCACCTTACACTATTGGTCCGTGCTTGAATATGGTTGGGCCAAATAATTTCAATCATTACTGTCCAGGACTGACTGATTAAAGTGATCGAACGGGTGTCGCAACTCTATGAGCTTTGGAAGCATTGGACAAGTACCAAATAAGTTATTCATAAGTAGTCTATCGTTAATAACAACTTATGAAAAAAGAGCTTGCTCCACACTTAAAGTCTCAGAAGCGTAAAAAACGTATCTCACCTGTGGAATGATGGTCAATTTCGATCTCAGATCTTGCAAGCCAATATCCGCAATATTAATATCATCGATTTTGATATGGCCTTCAGAAGCTTCTATCATGCGAAACAGTGACATTGCTATTGTCGATTTTCCTGCTCCTGTTCTGCCCACAACACCAACCTATCGAAAAATAGCACAGAAACATAGGAAATAGTTAGAAAAGCATGTTACACATAGAACACTTGGATGAGATGGAAAACATTATAAGATAGAATTTTTTACAAGTAGCATACACTCTTTTTTTTATAAGAATACTATAAATTTTGTCCAGCCTCATTATTCTTAAGAAATGTTCGTTTTGGGCCTCAATATATTCTTAAAGTATTCTTATTTTTTCAAACCTGATATGGTTTCAGGGGAACCCAGTTAAAAGAAAATCATCATTACATCTCATTACGAGGAAATGGTCAAGCGAAAGAAAATTTAAGCTTTTATAACAATAAGAATGTTGTTAGCAATAATGAAGTTTCGTTCTAACATTGCAAAACAGGCAACTGCTGAAAAATGAGACACAAATATGGGAGCTGAGGCTGAGCAATATTCTTACAATATTCTTAAAAATAGGATGATTCTGAGCTTGAATATTCTTATAAATAATATTCTTATAGAAAGAAAAGAGTGTACCACAATGTAAGCTACCTTTTCTGCTTTTCTGATATCAACTGATAATCTTTGTAGAGCATAATCCAAGTCTTTTCTATATCGAACACAGTGGTCACTGATTTCAATCGCTCCTGTTTGTGGCCAGGAATCAGGTGGTCGATTGTCAGGGTTTATCCAAGCTGCCTGAAAAATAATCAAGTTGACTTTATAGCAGCCAAGCAGCTAGACAAGTAGCCAGCAAGCAAGCAACAATCCTTACAGTATTTAGGTGTTTGATAAATTTTTAAACTTTTAGAGGGCATGTATTAGAAGAGGTGTTTAAAAGAGGGGGCATTATTACACAAGAAACGGACTTTAAGAAAATGCACCCTGCCATAAGACAACACTAGTATCCTTGTATAAGACACTGGTCAGACTGAAGTTGTAAATTGGAAGTTGATTATATTCAGCAGCCAACGCCAAACTTTTAAAACTTTTAGAGGGCATGTATTAGAAGAGGTGTTTAAAAGAGGGGACATAATTACACAAAAAACGGACTAGATTGCCATAAGACAACATTAGTAACCTTATAAATGGAACTGGTCAGACTGAAGTTGTAAATTGGAAGTTGATTATATTCAGCAGCCAACGCCAAACTTTTAAAACTTTTAGAGGGCATGTATTAGAAGAGGTGTTTAAAAGAGGGGACATAATTACACAAAAAACGGACTAGATTGCCATAAGACAACATTAGTAACCTTATAAATGGAACTGGTCAGACTGAAGTTGTAAATTGGAAGTTGATTATATTCAGCAGCCAACGCCAAACTTTTAAAACTTTTAGAGGGCATGTATTAGAAGAGGTGTTTAAAAGAGGGGACATTATTACACGAGAAACGGATTTTAAGAAAATGCAGCTTGCCATAAGACAACATTAGTAACCTTATATAAGGAACTGGTCAGACTGAAGTTGTAAATTGGAAGTTGATTATATTCAGCTGCCAACGCCAAACATTAGCATATAGACTAGCTAGTTGGCCCGTGCTATTAGACTTATAACACGAGTCCCAGTTATCATTTAAAAAGTCTAGTTCAATATTGTGAAATACTATCAATAATGTCCTTAAGATCAATATGATAAAAGCAGAATAATGAAAAAATCATTACCTCTCTTTCGACATGAGTATATTCTAAGATTCTTTCAACTGCAATGATGTCAGTCTCGAGTTTACTGGTCATTCTAATCATCCAGTTTAAGGTTTGAGTTATCTACAAGAGATTCAAAATAGACGTGCTGATAAATTGAACTTTGTCTATTCAGTGAAATTAGATACACTCTTTTTTTATAAGAAACCCGTTTATAAGAAACTCAGCACTGAGATCAATATTGGTAAAGAAACTTTCAGTACGTACTCGACCCAAAATGATAAGAAACTCGCAGGTCTCAATAGTCTTTAGAGTTGAATATAGCATCGAAAAACGAACTTCTGTTATACCACAAGTGTCTATTTTTACAAAAAGAACAGCTCATGTAAACGTGAATTGTATTGTTTCTTCTATTTGTCAAATTAAAGGGTCAATTACCTGTTTTGGCACTAAAAAAACTTATCCCTAAGAAACTGCTAAGAAACTTTCAGTACCAAAATTGTCCAAAAACTAAGAAACTTTGAGTACTGAAAGAAAATCTTAGTTTCTTATAAAAAAAGAGTATATTGCGAGAAACAGCGGAAACATCTCTGGACATTCTACGCTGTTTCTCGCAATTTCGAAATTTTGTACCGCTCGAAATCAGATCTCTTTATTTGAATAATCTTTGAGTTGTACAAAACTTAAAAATTGCGATAAACAGCGGAAACATTTTGGGGCATACTTAAAAGCTTCTTTCGTCTGACACCCCTAAAGGACCATTTCCACTTCGTTCGTATTCACTGTTCACTAGCCATCAAAAAAGGGCGAACACGAAGCGATTTTGATTTCCCCTGCAAGTCAACCTCAAGCTTTAGAAAAAGTTTCACTTTGTTTATCTCCTAAAATTGATCACGAAGGCTGTATTCTGTTCGCAAGCGAGTAGCGAAGTTCAAATTCGTTAGCGAACAGCGAATGCGAACGAAGTGGAAATGGGCCTTCAGAGTATGAACGTCAGAAACAGACCGAACAATAGACTACGGCGGAATTTATACCCAAATGCGGCTCAAAATGCACCAATTAGAAAGAAAAGCTGAATTGGCATTGTGTTAAAAACACCAATCAGCTTTAGGCGGGAAGCACAATGAAAATTAATTAAGAGTCCAAGTGAAAAAACGAACTCTTTCTCTCTTCTGAACCGGATTTTTGGTTTTGATGGTTGATGTTCGGGCATTTACACAATGTAAATTCAGCTTTTCTTTCTGATTGGTGCATTTCGAGCCGCATCTGGGTATAAACTCCGCCTTAGTCTTTTGTTTCGGTCTGTTTCTGATGTTCATACTCTGAAATGTTTGTTAACCGTAATGTTTACGCTTTTTATACAGTCATACAGCCCAATCTCATCTCGTTAGATATTTGTCAATTAAGAATAGATACTTCAATGTTAACAAACACTCACCTGCATAGCATATGATATGGACAGCCCAGCAATGCCAGAGGTTATCGAGTCTTTACTTATAACAGCAAATAACGCGGCAAAGAAAATCATGCAGTTACCACAAAATTCTAATCTCATTGCCAACCACCTGAAAAATAAATGAAATCAAAGAAAAACAAGCACAAGTTTAGTTCCTCAACCCTTGATATATTGCTTTTCCGGGGTACAATAACCCGAACATAAGAAACAAAAGGCGGACAGGCTTTTGGACATCAGTAAATTGCAAATTTAGTACAGATAAAGTTAGTAAAGATCCCGTTTTGAGTCTACTACTAGCCTAGGGCTACTCAGTCGACTTTACACTTTACCCCTGGTCTGGATGGATTAGCATATAGCAGGGTGCAGCCACACACGGCGCTCATAACTACCGACCAGGTACCCATTTATACACCTGGGTAGAGAGAGGCACATTTGTGTTAACAACTTGCCCAAGGTTGTTATCTCTGCAACACAAGTGGAAAGACCGTGGTTCGAACCCACAACATTTTCGTTATGAGTGCAGCACGCTAACCACTGCGCCACAGAGACCACAAAATTTAGCACCATGCTCATGCCAAAACAACGGCATGAACAAACTGCAGCCCAATTTTCAAGAACAAAATCAGAACATCGAGCCTCGGCAAATATTGTCTGGTTTTCATTTAAAAAAAGAGTGTATGTATAGAAAGTCATAAATAAACGATAAATATGTTTACCTGTTAGCATACATGCTTGGAGCAAAAGCAGCTTGGTTGTCGTCGATTCTTCTCTCGTTCTCTTCCGTAAATTTCAGTTGTTGTTTATGTGCTCGTATAACAGTAACTCCATTTATACTTTCAAAGAAATGATTATAAATTGGCGACCTTCTCACAGACTCTATCCGTTTCAGTTGTCTTGATGAGGCGACATAGAATCTCTGTTCAGAAATAGAAATTTCAATCAGTAAACCCCGTGTATTTCACTCGACAGCGCTCAATTTCAACATTTTATCACTGCATACATGTAGTCTTATTGCCTTCCTCCCACTCTTTCGGAAACAGCTTCTAACAACAGCAACAACATGCAGCTGTTTCCTCAGAATGGGAGGAAGGTAATAAGTACTATGAAGCAAACAGCAACCTGTTGCTGTGGTTGTTCGGGTATTTGTTCGTTGCTGTTTGCGAATAATACGACTCATGTAATAAGTCTAGCAAACATGTTAATTAGGAAGCCGGTTCCATATAGGCCGATCTCAACTAGACGATTTTCACAACGAACTTCATAAAATTTCGCTGCGAAAAAGTTCTTTCAATCTCCATTTACTTTAGTTCCAAGAACGAAAAAGACAATAGAATCCAGCAAATGCAGTTCAAAGTTGAATACCACTGGGAAAGATATGCAAAATTGTATAATACTATTGGTTAAACTGCTTGGCGAACCAAATCGTCTGCCGAAAAGTAGGAACTACTTCTACATTTCGTCAGGCGATTTTTTCGATGCAGCGAACAAAAATTTTCAACTGCGCGGGTGTCGTCGCGAATTTTTCTGACGATCATCCTGAAAATCGTCTAGTGGAGATCGGCGTTATATTTGCAGTCGGAACTCACATGAATTGTAGCTATATTACAGTGACCCACTTAGTAAAGCCCCGTGTATTTCACTCGACAGCACTCAATTTCGATATTTTTATCACTGCAAACATGTTTGAATTAGGAAGCCGGTTCCATATATTTGCAGTCGAAACTCACATGAATTGTAGCTATGTGACGCATTTATCAAATGTTTCCTTGAGTATTTTCCAACTTGCTCACACAGAGCGTCTTATTTATAATAGTCATGGCACAAAATATGCTGCTAAAATCAAGCAACTATTAGGCCCTGGCCAAAAGATCAAACATTATTGGTCCAACATTTTAAATTTGCTGTACAACAAATGTTTGACCCTTTGGCCACGTCCAAACACATTGCTTGACAAGCAAACGTAACAAACACAAAACGTTGGACGCCAAACGGTCAAACATTTTTCTTGACAAGCAAATCTCAAATGTTTGTAAGGGAATCCTCTCCGCGTGCAAGAACTTGAATTAACGATCGTTTCAGGAGATGTTGTGCATAAAATTTTACTTCAAATTCACGTTTAATTCGAAGGCTTCAAATCCCACCATATCTGCTCAAGGAGACATTTAATGAAGTATTTTCCTGTTCTTGAGTTGCTTGTATCTTGTTTCCTGAATTTCTGCACATATTTTCAACATTTATTGTTGCAGATTCCTTTACTCTCTTTTTCTTCCATTATTCGTGAGTTTGGAGCAAAATTTGCTGAACTACCTCTCCTAAAACGACCGTAATTCAGTCGTTGCACACGGAGAGGATTCCCTTACTGGAAATGTCTACCATTTTCCAGAAAAAGTCGCGCCCGACCCAGGCCTCTTTGAAAAGGTCTATTGTCTAGTCAATTGTATTCTCCAAA
>JACTAT010000040.1:4089695-4220441 GCA_014526335.1 Chrysaora quinquecirrha
AAGGGAACATGGAATCCAAATTGCACTGTGAAAGAAGTAAATAACACTTGTGATGCTTGGAAACCATTCAGTAAGTGCTTTTTCCTCAATATGATGGGGTTAGATGGGGGTGCATATAGCTTATGTTTAAAAACAGTATGCCACTTTGAAAATTGGCTACATTGTAAAACTTCTAATAGCATTGAACTTTTTCCTTCAAACTTGATTGACTGATTGACTTATTTTAATTCTAGCTGAAAGAGAGCTCAGCAAAGAGCTTTTTGGTGCTTTGGACTCTGCATTTCTGTATTCCTATGCCCTTGCCATGCTGTTTAGGTGAGTTTGAGTTTTGTCTGTTTTGTATGGACACCCTGTAATTTTTGTTATTTGGACACCCTATAACTACTTAATGCTTAATGTTACTCTTGAGGCAATACTCTTGCGTGGTTTACAGAAAAACTCTAGCTTGGTTTACAAAGAGTTGTTTCGATAGCATAAGAATTGATTAGTTGTTATTTGGACACCCTATGACTATAGGATGCTTTATATTACCCTTGCTTGATTTACAAAAGAGTTATTTCAATAGAATATACAGTGAATTATTGTTGTTTGGACACCCTATTGCCAGTGATACTTAATACTCTTGCCACGCTAAGTCAAGAACCTGGTGTTAGGCTAACAAAGAATCATTTCAATAGAACCTGCTGTGATTAATTGTTATTTGGACACCTTATAACGTCTGGGTGCTTACTTCTCTCCCCACACTAGGTCCAGTACCTGGCATACCACAGAGACTCTTGCTAGGCTTGCCAAGTATAATCTCAATGGCATTAGCTCTGTCTCAGTTCACTTTGTTCATCCTGGTTGATCATGCAGAAAATATGCAGACAAATCGGTCTAATTTGCAGCAGACAATTTGACTTTCAGGCCTTGTCTACAAGATAACAATGTAGGATTTCCTACAGTATTGGATTATGCAGTAATTACTAAGTGATAAGGCTAAGAGCCGCTGGTCTGTTGTTTCTTAAACAAAGTCAGCTAATCAGAAAGTTGAAGATATGCCAGGCTACTGTTATTTGATACATGAAGAGTCCTCAGAGGATATACAAGATTAACTCAGGCTGCTGTGAAAGGGAAAACAAGGAATCAAGGAATGGGGAATTGGGGATGATAGTACCATCATATTCCCCCCCTTTTCTCAATCTGTAAGAATAACAACACAAATGATCTTTGCATTCTATCATTCCCTAGAGAATCTGTAAAATTGGAAATCTGTAAAAAAGGAATTCTTGTAGTTTGTGTTGCCATTCCCCTTTTTACAGATTACCCCTTTTGCAGATTCTCTAGAGAATCAGATGTTAAGATGAATGAATGGGAATGAGAAGGAAAATAAAGATCATTTGTTGTTACTCTACCTTTTACAGATTTATTAAAGAGTAAATTTGATGTCATGTTTCCTGATTTCCCATTCCTTGATTCCTCGTTCCCCCTTTACAGATAGCCCATTAGGCAGATCCTGGGTTGAAACAGAGAACCAGAAATCTAGGATGACAGATCGATGAGAAGATCAATGAAAGTTAATTGAAGAGTCCAAGTGAGAAAAAACACAATGCCTACACATTTAAAACACAAGGCCAAATCAGCTTGTCTTTCTGAATGGGTTCATTTCGAGCCACATCTGGGCATAAATTCCGCCTTAGTTTATTGTTTCGATCTGTTTCTGACGTTCACTGTCAGACGAAAAAAGCTTTTAAGTATGCCCGAAAATGTTTACACTGTTTATCGCAATTTCGAAGTTTTGTACAACTCAGAAACTATTTTCTATCTCTGTTTTAGTGGATACATTGCTGAGCATACAAGCTTGAGAGTGTATCTTGGTAGTGGTATGGTGCTGACTGGTGCTTTTACTATTGCATTTGGAATGGCATATTTCTTTAATATACACACGTTGGCTTTCTTTGTTGCAATGCAGGTACGTAGCTTTTACTTGCAGTTACTAGTCTTATGCTAGCAGTGAAAGAAAAGCTTACGAAACTACAGTCTACATCAGAACTGCAGAACTTCATCAAAGATTTCAAAACTACAGACAGAAAAGCGAACGAAAAGACATCACAAGCTTGTAAATTGGATAGATGGACTAAAGAAGGGTCTCTTTGAATAGGTCGTAAACTAATCGAGAGAGAGAGAGTCCCCCAAATAAAAGCACAAAATTAAAACCTTTAAGCTGCGGCTACACGTGATTTAATATATTTTTCGCAGTGTCGCAGCGTGTTGCCGGTTTCTTTGCATTGGCGACGCAACACATTGTACTGTTTTTGCGCGCTTAACTGGGAATTTTCTGACGTTCATACTCTGAGGAGTGTCAGACGATAAAACTTTTGAATCTGCCCGAAAATGTTACTGCTGTTTATCTCAATTTTGAAGTTCTGTGCTGTTCAGAAATCATTTACTTTGTTGTCCTTTTTGTTGCTGCTTTTGGTAATTTTTAGCTGTATCCATAATTACTTTTTTTGTAATATATTTATGATTTTCTTTCAGATTCTCACTGGAATGTTTCAGGTAAATGATCAAATTGTTTTTTAACTGAAGGTCTATTTAGCGCTGAGGACATTTAGTTCAAGGATGCGAACCTGGAATGCATGATTTGGGTCCCAATTATTCGAATTCGTAACGTAGAAAACTAACATTTTTAACTACTATGAACTTTCAATCTGTATTCATTTTTAGGCGAGTGGCTGGCCTTGTGTTGTTGCTGCTGTTGGCAATTGGTTTGGAGAAGGAAGGTATTATCTTAGACTTATTCCACGTGTCATAGTCCGTGCTAGTGAATTGCATTGCTTGGACGCTCAAACTAATTTGACCAGTTTGAGCAATCTCGTCTTTGGTTGCCTCGGTTTGATGACTGATAACTGGGCCCTTGAGAGGCTATTCTTTGATGTATGTATCAGAGAATGAATATCTGCCCCCGTGCACATGCGAACATAAATAACCCACATGACGTCATTTGTGCCGAGACATATACACATAGAAATTTCTGTAAGTGGTATTGAACGGATACTTTGCTAAGTATACCTGGATGTAGTCGTAATATTGTGAAAACTATTGGAACGTCTTGCCCTCAGTACTGAAGGTTATGAAATCGGTTGAAAGATACATAGGTTATAAAAACAGGCATACATGACCCCAAATGTTGTGGAGACGGTGGAGTGATAAAAAAATAGGTACCCTGCTCTCTAGACGTCTTCTAAAAGTGATCTGCTTCCATGTACTGGAGTTTTTTTCAAGATTTCTCTTTTTCCCAGGCGTGGTGTCGTTATGGGAATATGGAATTCTCACGTTTCAGTCGGGAATATTGCAGGCTCAGCAATCGCTGGTGTTTGGGCTGGAGATGTGTGGTATGGCGTTCGATTCACTTAATTTGCTTGCCTTTAAAACTAAAAATTTCACGAATGAAATGAAAGTTCTTTGACTTGTATAAAACTTCAGTATTGCAAAAAGGCGGAGACATCTTCAAACATACTGTTTCGTCTGACACTCCAAGTATGGCACTGATGAGCTGTGATAGAGGTTGAAACCTATCTTCTGCTGACTGCATCAGCGTCATGTTCCTCGTCATCATCATCATCATCATCAACATTGTCATCATCATCATCATCAACATTATCATCATCATCAACATTATCATCATCATCAACATTATCATCATTATCTTCGTCATCATTGTCGTCAGGTCTGGGCACCACTCATTCGGGCCCTTAGGGCGGTGTCTGGTTTGTGATGCTCGGGGGTTGGGTTGCGGCCCTGTGTCCTCGTGCATCATTGGTTTGCAGGGTCTTCCTATATGAATAGCTTAAGCGACCGAACAATCAGTGACCTATTGTATTGTTTTGTGTTTTTTGTCCGTCTTTGTTGTTGTTAATTGTCATTTTTCAACTTGTGGAGATTATTAAAGAAATTGTTAAGTGCCGTCCATAGCCAGAACCAGATGACGTCACGTCTATTTATGCTATGGGCGGTACAGAATATTGTATTGTATTCTTCTATTTCATTGATATAAAAAAAAATTGTCGTCAGCATCATCATCATCGTCGTCCTTCGGACACTGCGGCAGCGTCGCTATTTTTTGACATGCTGTATTATTAAAGATAATAATCACCGATCATGACAAGCATTTTCGCATTAAATATGAAATTATTAAATTTGATACTTATGGCGTCAACGTTTCGGAAGAGGTCCATCTTCAATCAATCGAGCTATGAAGTCTTTTTCTATTTTTCTTCCAAAAATCCGAGCTGCCATCATTTACGAGAGTAAATTACGCGAGTAAATAAAGATTTTTCTCATCTTTTCCAGGGGTTGGTCATTCGTTGTTCCTGGTTTGATAATCATATTTGTTGGTTTCTTGATACTGCTGTTTTTAGTTTCACGTGAGTATTTTCAAAAATGCAAATTTCAAATTTTGCTCCACAAACATGAAATATTTGAAAGTTCAAAGTTTGAGTTTGGATTTTGAATTCAGACACAATGATGTGTCTCTTGCTGGCAAAACTTCCTTGCTTTTGGACAGAGAATATTTGCCACATTCGTCAGAGCCATTCTGAAAAGATTAATTTTTTAACCCTGATCTAGCTTAGTCATAGAACGCTTCATCTCTTTGATGGCTCTCTGTTTTCCTCTAGACTACTGTATTTGTTGTTTCCCGTGCTTTAATTTTCTTCTTTTTTGTTTTGCAGATCCATCGTACGTTGGAATCAAGATTGAGAAACCTAAGGTTGGTTTTTAATTCTGCCCAATTTAGTGACTGGAGTGATCTCTCCGTACCTGGAAAATGTAAACAGATGTTCAAGTTAGGCCCTGGCGAAATGATCAAACATTGTTTGTAAAATATTTGCAATCTCTTATCAAGCAATGTTTGAACCTTTGGCTAGGTCACAAAACATTGCTTTACAAAGCAAAAATAAGCAAACTTTGTTGCATTGTGTTTGAAAAACTTAAAAATATTTTTGCTTCGTGCAAGCAAAACATTTTTACGAGCAATGTTTTGCGACCTTTTGAAAAACTTTTGCTTGATAATATAATTGTTAATGTTTGACAAACGATGTTTGATCGTTTAGTCTGGGCCTAAAGATTTCTTTTTTTCTGCTTCTTGTTGAAAAACTCTCTCCGTAATTATGTTTTACCTATAATAGACAACGTTGCTAGCAATTTACATACCATAGTAGAGCGAGGAGAGATGCCTATCGCCCCCAGAATTTACTTAAAACCCTTAGTTTAGATTGGGTTGTAGCCCTTGCTTTTTGTTCACTTCTTGTTTTTAACTTCACTTTCGCCCTGTCTACCGTTTTAAAAACGTTTTGAAGGTTTAAAGTTATTCACTCTAAGGCCCTTGCCAATCGATCAAACATTTTTTGTCAAGCATTTGATATTTGCTGTTCAAGCGATGATTGAATGTTGGGCCACGTCACAAACATTGTTTTACAAGGAGAATTTGCTGAGCATTGTTTTGAATAATTTTACCTTGGAGGGGATTATTTTTGCCTAAGGAGCAGTGTTTAGTGATGTGGCCAACGGTAAAACATTTTACTTAACAAGTAAATTTCAAATGTTTGACAAACAATGTTTAATCGTTTGGCCAGGGCCTAACAACAGACTTAGGAATATAGTAAGAATGTAGCTTTTTTACTCTCTTCATATCAGGTCAAAGATTCCACTTTTCTCAGACTAAATGAGGATGTTCCTGACAAATTGATTACAAACAAAGGGCATATTGCGTCTACGTCATCTCTTGTAAGCATATTTATTCATAATTTCGTTCAATTTTTTGCTTGTCTTTACGTTCGTATTTCATTGATTTTTGTGATCTTCCCTTTTTTAAATAGTCAACTTCTGTGAGAGGAAAAGAAGGAAAACCAATTGGCTTTATTGGAGCACTTCTCATACCAGTGAGTTTTGTTTTGATTTATTGAATAAGTCATCGAGTTTTTTGTTTGTTATTGTTTTTCTTTATCTTATTTTTTTTGATCGACTGTTTTTATCTATTCATATATCAGTTGTTTATTTTATTTATTCAATTGTTTATGTATTAAGTTAGTTATTTATTGATTATTCGTATATTAGTTATTTGTTTATCTAACTATCTATTTATCTTGTTTTTTTAAGTTATTTATTTGCTTTTCTGTCTTTTTTTGTGTTTGATTTTTTTACTTTTTCATTTACTGTTTTTGATTTGTATTATTATTGTTAATGTTTTAGTTATTTAGTTTTTTATTTATTGGTTTGTTTGTTTGTTTACTTACTCGTGTATTTATTTGCCATGCTTTTAATGACTTTGACTTATTGTACCTCACGCTATATTTCAGTTTATTGACTTATTGTTAAATTTGTCTTTTTCAGGGTGTCATAGAGTACTCCCTTTGCCTTTTCTTTGCCAAACTTGTTAGCTATACGTTCTTATACTGGCTTCCTTTTTACATCAAGAATACAGGTAAGATTTTATTTCTTCTTATTAATCTTAGTAATTTGTATTTTTGTATATAGTGTCTTGGATACGAAAATTATCTGGGATAAACACCGTCGTGCAATAGACCTTTTCTAAAACGTCTGGGTCTGGCAGCATTTCTCTGGAAGATGGTTGACATCTTCAGTAAGGAAATCTCCGCATGCGACGACCCCATTTGCAATCGCTTCAGGGGAGGTAGTGTAGTAAATTTTTCTTCAAATTCAAGTTTATTTGAATAACAGTGAAAAAAAGGATTCGAGTGCCAGCTTGTCTGCTCAAGGAGGCATTAAACAAAGTACTTTCATTTTTTCAATTACTTGCATCTGGTTTCTTGAGTTTTTGCATATATCTTCAAAAAAATTGTCACAAATTCCTTTTCACTCCTTTTCTTCCATTATTCGCGAATTTGAAGAAAAATCTGCTCCAATACCTCTGGTAGAGGGAACGTGATTCAAGTCGATGCACGTTCTCTTAGTCAAGATGTCCACCGTCTTCCAGAAGAAATTGTGCGATCCCGGATTTCTTTGAAAAGGTCGTACTATGAAGTAAATGAGTTATCAGATTCTGTGAATTCAGGCAGCACTTTAAGAATGCGCAGATAAGTCTAGAGTAGTTTAAGACGTATAAAGTAAAAAGACGTGTAAAGTAATCTTTGCAGAAATGAACAACAATATACCGCACATTGATGTCCTTAAATTTTTGTGTGGGAGACTGTATATAATTGATAAAATCGCCTGAATTGTTTGCTTTGCAAGAATTCTTGAATAGATTGCAGAATAGCAGAAAGGTAGAAATTTTATACAAGTAACAGCGAAGAGCCAGATGAAAAAAATTGAATTTGAAGGTCTAAGAACCATAGAAAATATTAAGGATGCTTGACAAAGCCATTAAATTGCACACTACATCGAAATAAACAAGAAAATTAAGAAAAATACAGTTAAGTAACCTGGTCCATTGGAAACGTCATTTAATCTTACTTTTTCATTTTCCGTTTTTGTTTTTTCACCTATAGTTATTGGTGGAAAAGTATATGACAGTGAACAATCAGCAGATTTGGCCATTTATTTTGATGTTGGTGGAATCGTAGGTAAGTGAGCAATAACGAATATGCTCTACTGTACCTCCCAGGCGGGTAGTGACCACATTTTCACACGGGGTTGGTGTCTTGAGTTATCTTCTCCCAAAAATATGGGAAGGAAGTTTTATGAAGAGATGGGCCAGAGGGCTAGGTTGCCGTTCTTGTCATATTTTTATCACAAGTAGAAGAGCTTTGATGTATCATAAGAATAGAACCCGATCGCAGAACTGAAAATTTTTAACCAAAAATGCTGGGAGGTCTAATTGAAAAATTCTAGACCCCAAAATGGCTTTCAAGCAAAAATTCTGACCCGAAAACATGGCATGCACACCCCTGTCTCAAAATGTGGACACCACCCCCTGGTCTCTTCCTACTTAGAAAAATCTATGTTTTCCCTTTGCCCTTTGAATTGATAGTCCAAGAAAATTTTTTTATCATTCTTCACCAAAGAAGAGTTTTTGTGATGTTTTTTTTTACATTAGGTGGAATCCTTGCTGGCTACATATCTGATAAATCGAAATGCAGTGGAATAACATGCTTCACAATGCTTATCTTATCAGCACCTTGTGTAAGTTGTTGTTATCGTTTCTTCAGATAATATTTATACAATCATTAAAAATTTAACTTTACCGTATTAAGAAATTTCATGTATTGCAGGTGTTGTTGTGTATTATAAATTATGTGTTCTATATCTTTGCAGCTATTCCTGTATAAATTTCATGGGAATAAAAGCCTTGCACTAAATATTTGTAAGTCTCCGAAAATATTTTTAAGTAAACAGTAAATATGCTGTTTTTGGGCGATATGAAGCCTCATTGAAAAAGACAGTGGTTCTCTGATGAAGGCATTGATAGTCAGTGCTGACCATGACATCTTCTTGTACTTGTTTTAGTTTTAACATTCTTTATCAAGTGTAAAACATGTATGAATGGCTTGGCAAACTGTGATATCATGATATCTATGTTTAGAAATTTTCGATTTGCAGAATTTGACACTGTTTCAAACTGGAAGATTAAATTTAAACATTTCAAAATACATTTTTAGTTTTAGTATATGTGACTAGCCCTTGTCCACGACTAGATACAAAATGTTGCCATCTGCGTTTGTACTTTTTAGCTCTTATTAAAAAGCAAGTGCTATAGAAAATATTCTTAAGCCCCGGCCAAACGTAGTTATTTTTACACCCAACATTGGCCAAAATTCAGGTTGGGCGAAATGTTTGTAGCATTAGCTAACCTTGTTTGATGAGTAAACATCATATCAGGGGTAATGTTGGCTAAAATTTGTTCAGGGTAAAAAACTTAACTTTTCAACAAATGTTGGCTCCAAACGGGCGTATTAGATAAGGCATTAAAATTAAGTGCGGAAAACAAAGCAAAACAGCATTCTCATTCTTAACCCTAATCCTACCAGGGGGGGTGGAATCCACCCCCCCCCCTCAAGCTTTTCTTGAAATTGTTTTGTTGTGTGATGGGTGTAAGCTTCCAAACCAGGCTGACTTTAAGCCTATATTTATTAGCTACAATGTGATACAAAAAAATTCCCAAAATAATAACAATGGGTCACGTGACATTGCCTTATATGGAAAGCGGTCATGACAAAACCACATATAAATGCCTATTTTTACCAGTAAATCTTATAGAAATTGACTGATTCTTTGCAAGGTAATAGAAAATAGTTACTAGCAACAAAATGTAAAGAAATTTACGGATTTCTATTGATATTAAGGAAGGTCGATTTTGACCGACGTCGATAGCATGTTTTGATTATGATGTCACAATGACGTCATAATAGAAGTGGGAGACGCCCAATTTACCAACATTACTCCTAATACATTGGCTAATGCCTGTGCCAAGTTTGATTGCTCTAGCTCTACTGGACAACAATTTATGGAGGGGGGTGGAAACCACCCCCCCCCCCCGGCTGTGTTAGATCAAAAAAAGCCCGGTAGGATTAGGGTTAAAGATTGCAAGTTGCTTTTTAGCGTAGATAATACTTTGAAATGAACCCAACTAAGGAATTTTCGAAAGGTGTCCTAGGCTTTCAATCAAAACCACTTTTCTGATACGAATGTTGGCTGAAATGTAAGCAACGTTTAGCCAAGGCTTTACAGGAAAAAGACGAGTAAAATTTATTAACCAGTATAAGCAATTAATGTGGAGGGAGACTTTCGTCTAAAAAATTTGGCCTGCTGTCTGTACTACTTACCAATGCAAAATACCAATGCAGATACAAGTTATGCACGGGATGCTTGCATAAAGTGCCAGTCTTGTACACTATTTTTTTTAATAAGCAACTTGACTTTTGTCCAGCCCTCAAAGTTGCTTAAAATTTTAGACATTTCAGCCCTCAAAGTTGCTTAAACGTTGCTTAACATTTTTTGTACCTACTAACTACCCCTGACTTCGCGGGTCAAAATCGTCATCTGTTAGGCCTATAACATGACTTTTGGGAGACAGTAAGTGCAAAAACGTTAGCTAGCGAACTTCAACATGCAAAACATAAGAACGAAGAACAATTTCCTAACACAAGAAAGAGAATAAGCTTGGTTGTTTGACTTCTTAGTTGCTTACAGTAATTCAGTTGAGCCCTCAAGTTGCTTAATGTTAAGGTCAGTTCAGCCCCAGTTGCTTGCTGAGCGGTTGCTTATTAAAAAAAAGTGTAGTTGTAGCTATTATTTTTGGTTATCTGTCAAAATTAACAGTGGTTTTTCTTGTCTTTTAGTATATATGATTTTATCTGGAATTTTCGTCAATGGTCCTTACGCATTGATAACGACAGCTGTGTCAGCAACCTTGGTATGATTTTTTTTATCTACTATTTTTTATATTTAAAACCGTTTTGATTTCTTAGCTGTACCAAACTTCGAAATTGCAATTACAAGCAGAAAAATTGTAGGGCCTATTTAAAAACTTTTTTGTCAGACACTCCTCGGAGTATTAAAGTCGGAAACAGGCCGAAAAAATTGACTAAGGGGCGGAATATAAACCAAAATGCGGATTGAAACGCACTAATCGTGTGAAGCTGAATAGGTATTGTGTTTTTGAACATGAAATACAGCGGGATTCTTCGATAGAATTAAGTGATGAGTTCAAGCTGGAAAAAGGAACTCTGTCTACACACAGAACCGGCCTTTTGCTTCTGATGTAGACAGCTTCCAAAATCTGTAAATAAAATTTGCAGAAACTTGAAAAGTTGTAATTTTTGCACAATCTGTTTTTCTAAATAAGTGTTTTCCTATGGTAGAGTCATGTTCAAGTGTAGATTAAAACATGACCATGTGTTAATTGGGGATAAAAAATTTAAGCAAAGGAATTTTTCTTTGCAACACATTGTTCTGGTCAACTTATCTTAACCAGTTAACTGTTAAGCCTCCCTCTATATGGTTTGCATTTACACCCAATGTGATGATTCTTGGGCATTTGTAGTATTTTCATGCTCCTTTTTTTCAAGGGCAATCATCAAAGTTTAAAAGGCAATACAAAAGCAATGGCAACGGTTACAGCAATTATCGATGGAACAGGATCGTTTGGTTTGTATTCCTTTCTACTCTTTAACAATCCTTGATTTTTCCTAGTTGAACGTTATGTGGCTGAATATAATAGCACTAGATTGTTTCTGTGCTCTGCAACGTTAGATGGTTTTTGAATGTGTTCATTTTTTTCTCAGGGGCTGCAACGGGACCTCTGATTGCAGGTCTCATTACAACTAATGTAAGTACTATTCTAAACGCTCAAAAATCATGCCTTGTTTATGTTAGCATCGAGATAAGTAAACAAATAGAAACAAATAAGTAAAAAAGAGACCCTCAGGTGACTCGTGGGAAAGAAATGAAAATAAACATTCATGCACACATGAAGTGTATAACAAAAGTTACACGTTTTTTTTTTTATAAGAAAGTGGTTTATAAGAAAGTAGTGCTCAACATCTTAAAAACTTAAGAAAGTTCAATACTGGATTCTTGAAATTTAAGAAAGTTCTGTTTCATACTTTCACTCCTAAAGTTCTGAGTGTTATGTTTGCTCTTCTGTTCAGTCGCTCATCTTGCTATTAAACGAGTCTAATGATTATTTTCTTTGAAAAACGTGGTATTTGTGCAATGTATACAGTGCCTTAAACTGTGCATTCTTAGAAATACTGTATTCCAAAATTTTTGCTAAGAAAGTTACAAGAAAGTTTTGGTACTGAAAACATGAAATATCTAAGAAAGTTTCAATACTGGCCCAAAAAAAACTTTCTTATAAAAAAAACGTGTAGTTGAAAGAAATGAACAAAATTATGCTTATTATGAACTAAATTTTATCCATGGTATAATAGATCCATTATGGATTGCACCATTTCTTTGAAATGGAGCCAACACCTTGGTTCTGTTATGACGAGCATATTCATAATTCGTAAATTCACAAATTCGTAAAAAAGTTTTTTCCATAGTAATTGTGTGTTTTTCTTTGTTACAGGGATGGGATAATGTGTTTTATTTACTGATAGCCGCTGATCTTATAGCAGCAGTTGTAAGCAAACATTTTTCATTTTTACAACAATTTCGAAGATTCTATAGTCTAAAGTACATACCATATAGTCTAAAGTACATTACCATATTCCATAAGCTCCCTCCCTTGAGTGAGTACCCCCTTTCAACTCAGCTGCCCATCAGGTTGGTCCCAGACACTCCTTCAAGGTGTATGTACAAGCTGATGATGGGAGTAATCAAGAAACACTTTTTCATCTACTCGGAATCGTTCGGCGTAAATCGGGTCAAAAGCTGAAAGAAAACGTGAAAAGCGAAAAAATGAAATATGAAATAACTTTAAATTTTTTACTTGGATTGTTTAGGGAAGGGTTCTTTTTAGATGTACGATTCCCACTATTTGTCCTCTAGATTATCAATAAGCTATCGTGTGTAAAATGTAATGTTCCTTTTTCAGTTACTTTCCAGACAAGTTTTCCACGAATGCATATTTTGTACCAGAGTAATGCAAACCAAACTGTGAGTATCTGCTTATTTCTCTGTAAAATCTATTGTGAATCTTTATTGGTAGATTGCGTCAAAGCTCTATAGGCCCAGCGGGGAATTTGGGTCACATGGGATACGCCAACGTTGTTTGGGGTAGCCTCTCAAATTCTAGAATAGAATCCCTACAACGTCTTCAAGACAGAGCTATTTCCATAATAGATACGTCCAGGATAACTAACCAATGGCAAAATAATTTCCTACGTGTCGAACAACTTATAGCTTTTGATCGGGCAACTATGGCATATAAGATCATGAACAAACTTTGCCTTGAAAATCTCTGGAGTAAATTCCAACAAAGATCCGAATTCTCCAGGTACAACACGCGATTCTGCAGAGATCTCCAGATCCCGAGATTTAATCTAGAATATGCCAAAAAAGGATTCTCTTATTCAGCCCTTAAGATCTGGAATGAAACCCCGATAAATATCAGGGAGCTTCCCACCTTGCGCCAATTTAAAAAACAAATGAAAACCAATTTGATGAGTTGAAAATCAACCAAAAACACGACCCCCTGGAAGAACAACATTTATTTATATATATATTTTTTGTCTCTTGTTAATGAAACGAAGTAATTATGTAGCTAAGTAATGAAACTAACTGTTGAAGGGGTATTGTGTGAAAAAATGAAAAATGATAAAGTGTACCCAATACTATGTCTTGATACTATAGCTTTCTTTATAAACCAATCTCTTTGTATCATATTTTACACCTTTTCAAATGAAAAATTAAAATTTTGTCACAGAAATTTGAAAAATTCAGCACCTTTGTTTTAGTGTTTTTTGCAACAATCAGGGTAATGTTATCTTCAAGATTCAATTAAATTGCTTTATCCTCACGCTAGCGAATCTATAATCACTACTGTGGTGGATAATCACTACTGTGGTGGTACTATTTGCGTACTGTGGTGGTAGTTTCTGCGTACTGTGGTGGATAATCACTACTTGTGGTGGGTTACTATGCTTGCGGTGGTGGCAGTTTTGGAGTAATGTGGTGGATAATCACTACTTTGGTGGTACTATTTGCGTACTGTGGTGGTAGTTTTTGCGTACTGTGGTGGATAATCACTACTTGTGGTGGGTTATAATGCTTTATGTGATGAATACGAATCATAGCAAAACTCTATAGATCAAGCAAGAAAAAACCACAAAATCCACCACAGTACGCCAAAACTGCCACCACCGCAAGCATAGTAACCCACCACAAGTAGTGATTATCCACCACAGTACGCCAAAACTGCCACCACCGCAAGCATAGTAACCCACCACAAGTAGTGATTATCCACCACAGGACGCAGAAACTACCACCACAGTACGCAAATAGTACCACCACAGTAGTGATTATCCACCACAGTAGCGATTATAGATTCGCTAGCGTGATCCTTCTATTCTTTCATTTTAAATTGTTTAATTTTATACACGTGCATGCAATTTGAAGGTCGGAGCTGCACTCTTTTTTTATAAGAACCAGGAAATTTTGATCGAGGCTGGCTGTTCTTAAGTTTTTGCCTTTTTAAAGCCTGAAATGTTCTTCATCTGTTCTTAATTCCTTGGTTACTGAGACATCTAGATTTTGTCAATGGATGTCTTTAGTGGTAATAGGGTTGTGAGAAAATGGAGCATGCTTGTCCAGTTCACTGTTTGCTTGATTTTACCTTGTCTGACTGTCGTACTTTCATATTTAGCTGATATTCTCAGGGCTTGTGAAAACGCCCACTCTCAGCTTGTTCTTAAAATCTGGGCATAATCCAGGCTTGTGTTCTTATAAAATTGTTCTTATAAAAACAAAGAGTGTAGTTGTCCCCCAAAATCTGAGGCCCTGGCCAAACGATCTAACATTGTTGGTCACACATTTGAGATTTTGCTTCTCAAACAAAATTTGTAACCGTTGGGCTACGTCCACAAACATTGCTCGTCCCTACAAGCATAGGATGTTTTTGAGGTTTTTCAAAACCATTACTGAAGGAATTCTACTTGCCAAGCAATGTTTAGCGACGTGGTCAAACATTTGTTGTAAAGCAAATTTAAAGGGTTGCACCAACAATGTTTGATCGTTTGGCCACATCGCAAAACATTGCTCGTCCAACATTTTTTGCGTGATACAAGCATAGAATGTTTTTGAAGTTTTTCAAAACCATTACTGAAGGAA
Source organism: Chrysaora quinquecirrha (assembly GCA_014526335.1). Classification (NCBI taxonomy): domain Eukaryota; kingdom Metazoa; phylum Cnidaria; class Scyphozoa; order Semaeostomeae; family Pelagiidae; genus Chrysaora; species Chrysaora quinquecirrha. Next base: position 4,104,411 of record JACTAT010000040.1, read on the forward strand.
TTCTACTTGCCAAGCAATGTTTAGCGACGTGGTCAAACATTTGTTGTAAAGCAAATTTAAAGGGTTGCACCAACAATGTTTGATCATTTGGCCACATCGCAAAACATTGCTCGTCCAACATTTTTTGCGTGATACAAGCATGGGATGTTTTTGAAGTTTTTCAAAACCATTACTGAAGGAATTCTACTTGCCAAGCAATGTTTAGCGACGTGGTCAAACATTTGTTGTAAAGCAAATTTAAAGGGTTGCACCAACAATGTTTGATCGTTTGGCCACATCGCAAAACATTGCTCGTCCAACATTTTTTGCGTGATACAAGCATAGAATGTTTTTGAAGTTTTTCAAAACCATTACTGAAGGAATTCTACTTGCCAAGCAATGTTTAGCGACGTGGTCAAACATTTGTTGTAAAGCAAATTTAAAGGGTTGCACCAACAATGTTTGATCGTTTGGCCACATCGCAAAACATTGCTCGTCCAACATTTTTTGCGTGATACAAGCATAGAATGTTTTTGAAGTTTTTCAAAACCATTACTGAAGGAATTCTACTTGCCAAGCAATGTTTAGCGACGTGGTCAAACATTTGTTGTAAAGCAAATTTAAAGGGTTGGACCAACAATGTTTGATCGTTTTGCCACATCACAAAACATTGCTGGTCCAACATTTTTTGCGTGATACAAGCATAGAATGTTTTTGAAGTTTTTCAAAACCATTACTGAAGGAATTCTACTTGCCAAGCAATGTTTAGCGACGTGGCCAAACATTTTTTGTAAAGCAAATTTAAAATGGTTGACCAACAGTGTTTGATCATTTGGCAAGGAAGGGCTCAAGGACCGCTTGTCAAAAGGCTGCTGAAATGAAGAGCTTTTATTTGGAATTTTCGCTACCGCTCGCACTTATTACAATCTTGTTTTGATTGTTTATTGTTTTAAATTCTAGTTTTGCCAGTTTCATTGATAATTTATAACTGTTTAATTGTAATATCTAGTCATGTATAATAAAATAAACTAATATTTTTATATAGATTTAAAAATAGATAACATTTATAATTATTAACATCTTGGAATTTAAGGTTCAATTTTATCGTAGCCTTTTGAAATTTAATAGTGGGTTGCACGTCACAATCATGTCTGAAAATTGAATTTTTATGATTAATTTCTTCTCATCTTGGAAGAATCAATCATTTCTAACCTTGGGAGACTGGGATCTCAAGTTCCAATTGCCTCTTCTTCACTATCTTCGTCTTCTGCACCAATGCTCTCTGCTCTTCTCAGCTGGAAAGACTGAGAAATCAATCTTTTCTAACCTTGGAAGACTGAGATCTCAAGTTCCCATTGCCTCTTCTTCACTATCTTCATCTTCTTCCCCATTGCTTCTCTGCTCTTCTCAGTTTTGTAGACTGAGACATCAGTATCTTCTAACCTGGGAAGATTGAGATCTCAAGATTGCTCTTCTCAGCTTGGAAGACTGAAATATCATTCATTTTTAACCTTTGAAGACTGAGATCTCTAGTTCCGATTGCCTCTTCCTCACCATCTTCGTCTTCTACCCAAATGCGCTTCTGCTCTTCTCAGCTTTGAAGAATGTGAACAATCTCTTCTAACCTTGGAAGACTGAGATCTCATGTTCAAATTGCCTCTTCGTCGCTATCTTCGTCTTTTGCCCCAATGCTCTTCTCAGCTTGGAAGAATGGGATATCAATCTCTTCTAACCTTTGAAGATAGAGATCTTAAATTTCACCCGCCCCTTTCGTCATGCCTTCGTCTCCTGCCCCAGTCGATGCCATTAGTCTTTGAGATGACTTTAAGGCCAGTACTTGTTCGCGTCGACTATTGTTGTTTGAAAAATGGCACATTCGTCGCTTTTTATATGGAAGTTACCGCGGGGTATACGATTTGATATCAGAAGACAGAAAAAGAAACTCATTTGATCGTAAGAATATTCTCATGATAAGATCATACATAATAAATGAATATCACGCATAAAACAGTTATTTGAGATCTTGCTTCACTCCTTTACCATCGTCTTCTCCTGCCCCAACGGACACCCCAGTTTGCGCATCGACGACGACAGCTTAGGCCGCAAGGGGAACAAAACCCGGGAGACGGTCCGGCATCTGTTGGGAAAGAGAAATTGCATTATTCAATTTCATTAACGATTCGTGATTTTTTATATACCGTATTATCATGAAGAAAGCCTCCATTTTTCAACACCCTTTACAAATTTTGAATTATGTAATAATACTCTTCCCATAGACTTATTACATTCGTCGTAGTCTACGCTCCACACTCAACCACCCCGCTTCAACTACTCTGAGGAAACAGCAATTATGTTGTTGTAGTTGTTAGCAGCTGTTTCCGAAAGAGTGGAGGAATGTAATAAGTCTACTGTTCCCACCCCCACCTGTTCCAACCCCCCAGCCATTAGGCCCCTAAGAGAAATTTATGCAAACTATTGATTCTACATTAAAACATAAAAAAAAATCGGCTTAATAGAGCTAAAATCTAACCAAATATAAATTAAATGAAATTTATTATATCACGCTACAGAGTTGCATACAACATACAACACAACGGCTTTAACAATGGAGATATGAAATATTTGATCTTTTGGCCTAGGCCCTAGTGGTGGATCCAGTTTATGAGATTGTTGCCTGCTCTCATCACCGCAGTTCTAGCCCTCTTCCCGTCTTTGACCACCACCCCGCAAGGATCTCCGCCTTGCAAGGGCCATCACTTATAAAGGACTGTGCATTAAAAATATTAAGAAAGAGCACCCTATCCCAAGACGTGTACCTCTATATAGGTATTTTATTCTGGTTTTCAGTCCTTAGCTTGGTCAAAGTCAGGAGTGCTGTTCCCTGGTCCTTATCCAAGTTCCTGTTTTAGGGTCCCAAGAAAGGTCCTGTCCCTCAGCCCTGTTCCATGATCCTGTTCTCAGTTCCCTCTGAAGGTCCTGTTCCTTGAGCCAAGTTCAAGGTCCGGTTTCCCAGTCCTAATCCAGGATCCAAATTCCAGGTTCTCGGCCCTGTTCCAAGGTCCTGAAAGCACTGCAGTTTATCCAAGACCCCATCTCCGGATCACACGGTATCGGATTCAATTTTAAGCTGTGTTCATATGGCCCCACTCCCTTTCACATCACGTCGCAGCGCCTATTGTTTTAGACGCCACTGCATAGCAGCCAGAGGTGTTAAAAACTTCTTTTGTACTGAGCTCTCGCTGTCTATTCAAAACAGAAGTGCTGGAATAATGTCGTATCGGATTCGTGTGTTCAAACGAGCCCCAAAGCGATCCGATACGAAAAATCACTCCGCAAAAACGGTTACGAAGCATATCGGATTCAATCGGAGCCGTGTGAACAGAACGGATCAGAAATGAATCCGGTATCGTGTGCACGGGGCCTGAAAATTTATCATTGAAACTCACCTTGACGTTCAGTGTCCTCCTCATCCTGAGTTGCTTCAAAATTACTTTCTGTCTCATCTTTATCTTCTTCGTCATTCGCATCTTAAATCAGAATTTCTGGCATTTAACAACACTAATTTTTTATAGGAAATTTTGTTCCAAAAAATAGAGTAAGGTTTTTTTAGGTTTTTGAGATGCATTGAAAACTTTTATATGATTTTGTGAATTTAAACGCCTCCCTAATAATTAGGGTGCTTCAGGGAACATGGGAACATGCGAAATAGATCAAGGTAACAAGGGTAATAAGGGAATGTGGCCAAAATGAAGAAGGGAATAAGGGAACATCATCGGGCAACAGGGATCAGGTAAAATCCAATCCTCCCTATCAGTCTGCTTGACTATCAATTAGAAGTATAATCCTACAAAACTCCAGGGAAAAATGAGATTTTCTCAAGGGAAGAGAGGAAAATGCACCCTAACCCCCCCTGAACGACCCTGGATAATTTTAAAAAATTACGCGTCGTTCCCCTAAAATCGGTAAAGTCGATTACTTCTTCCATCTTCCATAACATAGTCATATAATAAAGATCAAAGAAAATTTAAAAGAGGGGAAAAAATGAAACTTACTGCAAAATACCAATGCAAGCCCAAGAACAAGAACCAAAAGCAAAGTTGTCTTCATTTTCATTCAGATCAGCCCTGCGGTAAAAAAACTTGTGATTTTAAATAATAAATTGAATGGGTATACTTATATGCAGTGGTGTAGAGCTGGAAAATAACTAGGGGGGCTCTGCTGTGAATTTCGTTGAAGAACAATGCCAAAATATGAAAAATGACCTTTTTCCTCATAAACTAGGGGGGCTCAGCTCCCCCCAGCTCCCCCCAGCTCTACACCCCTGCTCATATGTACACAAGGACACTTATTTTGCAAAATAACTTTTATCCATAAACTATTGCAAGATTTCTAAAGTCTGGGCTATTTTATCATAGTAAAGGGTTTTTACAGTTTCTTACAGTCAGACAGTCTTATCTATATATAAACCGTACATATATATAAATCTATATATAAATATATATAGATTATCTATATATATATATATATAATTATATAAAAGATACTATTTAAGTCGGATGCTAAAAAGAGAAAGCAGACAAAAAAACACGATTTAATTCAGCACACTGAGGCCTTGCTAGCTAATGCTTTAATCAGAGTGTGATGTATATACATCTTATCTATATATAAATCTATATATAAACCGTACCCCTAAGCCTGTAACATAAAATAAATGGCCTGAAGCCCAAATAATCGACGATTCCATTGAGCTCTTTAGCCCAGTGGAAACATCGTTGGTTCTCTCATCACGCAGGAGTACATGTTTGAACCCCATCTTTTGCGGTATGCCTCTCGGGAAAAACTCTCCCACATAATCGCGTATTTTGAGTGGACAAATAAAAGACCAGTACAAGACCAGAAAAAGTTCCTTAAGTTTCAGGATACTACAGTTTCTTTTTATCATTCAAGGGTCGGTTTCTTAAAAAAAATGCGCGTAATGCAACAAAACATACGTACCTAAACCCAAAAAGTGACGAAGCCAAATGTTTGCAATGCACATGCACAATCAATCTTCAATTCTTTAGCTTATAAAATTGCTATGATATGCTATGTTTTTATGGTTTTTCCGCTGGGTCTTTAGTGTCCTATTCTTATGGCGGAAGAATTTATTCACTTTGGTTTGCATAATTTCAAAATGAAACGATCTGATTGGATGCTGAATTGTATTCAGAATAAGTAATAACAATTGTTTTCCGTTGAGCGGAAGAATTTCTCAAGACCTGCCAATATTGAGTTGGTATGTATAAATTTCTCTACACTATTTCAGCCACCCTTCTAGAGGCAGACTTGTCTCCAGTCTATTTCTCAATGGTGGACCTTTGGAGAAGGGCATTGAGAAATAGTCCTGGGGCAAGTCAATCCCACAGGCCGCAGGAACGCGTCGAACAATCATTCGTCTCCCCCCCCCACCCCTTTGAAAGGACAGCATAAATGCGCCTTTTCTTCCTGTCTTGGAAGACTGATATCTCAGTCTTCATTCATCTTGTATTTTTTTTCTTCTTAGCTGCGTATCTTTGAAAGAAAAGGGAGACGTTGTTCCTTCTTCACGCCTTGGAAGACTGTGCTCTCAGTCTCTTCCTACTTTTCTGTCTTCTTAACTTTCCATCTTTGGAAGAATGAGAACTTTACGTCCTGCTTTCTTTGGAAGACTGAGATGTCAGGCTCTTTTCCTCTTACTTTTCTATCTTCCTAAATTTGTATAATTGGAAGAATTCAATCCATTAGGTCTGTTCTTCTCTCCCGAGTTACTTTTCTGTCTTAGTTTAGTATCTGTGGAATAATATATTAATTAATCCTGAGATAGCTGGCTATGAGTCTGCTACTGATAGAGAATAAATGATTCTTTTGCAACAATCAGGGTAATTTATCCTTCTATTCTTTCATTTTAAACTGTTTAATTTTATACGCGTACATGCAATTTGAAGGTCGGAGCTAGTTGTCCCCCAAAATCTGAGGCCCTGGCCAAACGATCTAACATGGTTGGTCAAACATTTGACGTTTTACTTCTCAAACAAAATTTGTGACTGTTGGGCCACGTCCACAAACATTGCTCGTCCAACATTTTTTGCGTGATGTGATGCAAGCATATAGAATGTTTTTTAAGTTTTTCAAAACCATTACTGAAGGAATTCTGCTTGCCAAGCAATGTTTAGCGACGTGGTCAAACATTTGTTTTAAAGCAAATTTAAAATGGTTGACCAACAGTGTTTGATCATTTTGCAAGGAAGGGCTTAAGGACCGCTTGTCGAAAGGCTGCTGGTATGGAGAGCTTTTATTCTCGCCGAATGAATTTTCGCTACCGCTCGCAATTATTGCAATTGAAGACTGAGATCTCTAGTTCCGATTGCCTCTTCCTCGCCATCTTCGTCTTCTACCCCAATGCGCTTCTACTCTTCTCAGCTTTGAAGAATGGAATATCAATCTCTTCTAACCTTGGAAGACTGAGATCTCATGTTCAAATTGCCTCTTCGTCGCTATCTTCGTCTTTTGCCCAAATGCTCTTCTCAGCTTTGAAGAATGGGATATCAATCTGGGATATCAATAGTGAGACATTTATTGTTCATGAAGGACATTTAAAATTAAAGTCTGCGATGAGATACGGATAGGATTTTCGAATTTACGCAGCAGTAATACTACTAACTTTGCGTCTTAAGTTGACACCAAAATGTTTGGAATATTCTCAGTAGACCTGGAAATTTGGTGGCAAACAATTTCATTAAGCATTTACCATCGAACTGTTTGACTTTTATTAAGGCTGTTAATAATAGGATTTTCGAATGCGGACAGGGCATAGAAACGTTGCATTAGAATTCAAGTGGATGGAACACAGTCAGAGATACCCTTAACCTCCGTGACTCACCGACTCACTATCCCACCCAAGGTTGTGTTTTATAAAACTTGGCTTATATTTGACCTTCAGCTTTCATATTATAATGATAATGATGATGATGATTTTGATGACATGAAGATTATGATGATTATGATGATGGTGATGGTGATGATGATTACTATTATGATTTTGATGGCATGATGATGATGATAATGACCTGATGATGATTATGATTACGATAATGATGATGATTATGATGATGGTAATGATGATGATGATGATGATGAGGATGATTCTAATGGTGATCCAAATGTAATAGTTGATGATGGCGATAATGATAATTTTGACGGTGCTGATAACTATGATGATGATTATGATGATGATGATAATGTTCTTTTTTTTGTCCACAGTTTAATACCCTTTTATCAATTCTCCTATGTGTTTACCATTACAAGTAGACTAGCTTTTTACCTTGGCACCCGCGATGCGGGTGAGATTTTTACCTTGACACCCGCGATGCGGGTAAATATTAGTACCAGTTTAGCCTTGGCAAGACAAGATACCACTCAGCTGCCTTTTAACTTGCTGCCTTTTAACTTGGAGCCTTCTGAACTTTCGCTAGAGTCCGGGGAGGTTAGCTCCCCATTGCATCCCACAACCTGCCCGGACTCTAGCGAAAGTTCAGAAGGCTGCAAGTTAAAAGGCAGCTTAGTGGTATCTTGTCTTGCCAAGGCTAAACTGGTACTAATATTTACCTGCATCGCGGGTGTCAAGGTAAAAAGCTTCACTTCTAACCTTGGAAGACTGAGATCTCATGTTCAAATTGCCTCTTCGTCGCTATCTTCGCCTTTTGCCCCAATGCTCTTCTCGGCTTGGAAGAATGGGATATCAATCCTTTCTAACCTTTGAAGACTGAGATCTTAAATTTCAACCGCCCCCTTCGTCATACCTTCGTCTCCTGCCCCAGTCGATACCATTGGTCTTTGAGATGACTTTAAGGCCAGTACTTGTTCGCGTCGACTATTGTTGTTTGAAAAATGGCACATTCGTCGCTTTTAATATGGAAGTTACCACGGGGTATACGATTTGATATTAGAAGACAGAAAAAGAAACTCATTTGATCGTAAGAATATTCTCATGATAAGATCATACATAATAAATGAATATCATGCATAAAACAGTTATTTGAGATCTTGCTTCAGTCCTTTACCCCCCTTTACCATCGTCTTCTCCTGCCCCAATCGACACCCCAGTAATCGCATCGACGACGACAGCTTTGGCTGCAAATGGAACAGGGAGACGGTCCGGCATCTGTTGGGAAAGAGAAATTGCATTATTCAATTTCATTAACGATTCGTGATTTTTTATATACCGATAGACTTATTACATTCGTCGTAGTCTACGCTCCACACTCCACCATCCCGCTCCAACTACTCTGAGGAAACAGCAATTATGTTGTTGTAGTTGTTAGCAGCTGTTTCCGAAAGAGTGGGAGGAATGTAATAAGTCTACCCGTCTTTGACCACCACCTCGCAAGGATCTTTGCCTTGTAGGGGCCATCACTTATTAAGGACTGTGCATTAAAAATATTTAGAAAGAGCACCCTATCCCAAGATGTGTACATCTATATAGGTATTTTATTCTGGTTGTCAGTCCTTAGCTTGGTCAAAGTGAGGAGTGCTGTTCCCTGGTACTTATCCAAGTTCCTGTTTTAGGGTCCCAAGAAAGGTCCTGTTCCTCAGCCCTGTTCCATGATCCTGTTCTCAGTTCCCTCTGAAGGTCCTGTTCCTTGATCCAAGTTCAAGGTCCAGTTTCCCAGTCCTAATCCAGGATCCAAATTCCAGGTTCTCGGCCCTGTTCTAAGGTCCTGGAAAGCACTGCAGTACATCCAAGACCCCATCTCCGGATCACACGGTATCGGATTCAATTTTAAGCTGTGTTCACATGGCCCCACTCCCTTTCACAACACGTCGCAGCGCCTATTGTTTTAGACGCCACTGCATAGCAACCAGAGGTGTTAAAAACTTCTTTTGTACTGAGCTCTCGCTGTCTATTCAAAACAGAAGTGCTGGAATAATGTCGTATCGGATTCGTGTGTTCAAACGAGCCCCAAAGCGATCGGATACGAGAAGTAATCCGATACGTACCACGGTACCACCTTCAGAGCGGAGTGATTTCACTCCGCAAAAACGGTTACGAAGCATATCGGATTCAATCGGAGCCGTGTGAACAGAACGGATCAGAAACGAATCCGGTATCGTGTGAACGGGGCCCGGGGGAGGTACTTAGTATAATTTGGGTACGGGTATGTGCCGCCCATATGGGTGGGTTTTGGGCACTGAAATTCTCTAAACATGGGTATGATTTTAACCAAAACCCCATAGTAGTGGGTGGCAAATTGAATAAAAGTCGAAAGTTTAACTTTAATTCGGTCAAAAAGTGGCAAAATCGCTTCAAAGATGTTCATAGTACAATATCAAGCAATAAATAGGTCTAGAAAGTCTTATTATTCTCATATTCCGCTTATTTCTACTCATAAAATAGGGTCTGTTTCTGCAAAGGTTTTCATTATAAGTGGGTGGGTTTCCGAAATCTGGGCGGCACATCCCCGTCCATTCATAAGTGAAGTACCCCCCCCGGGGGGAACGGGGCCTGAAAATTTATCATTGAAACCCACCATGACGTTCAGTGTCCTCCTCATTCTGAGTTGCTTCAAAACCTCTTCCTGTCTCATCTTTATCTTCGTCGTCATTCGCATCTTAAATCAGAATTTGTGGCATTTAACAACGCTAATTTTTTATAGGAAATTTTGTTCCAAAAAATAGAGTGTGGTTTTTTTAGGTTTTTGAGGTGCATTTAAGACTTTATATGATTTTGTGAATTGATGCCTCCCTAATAATGAAGGTGCTTTAGGGAACATGGGAACATGCGAAACAGATCAAGGTAACGAGGGTAATAAGGGAATGTGGCCAAAATGAAGAAGGGAATAAGGGAACATCATCGGGCAACAGGGATCAGGTAAAATCCAATCCTCCCTATCAGTCTGCTTGACTATCAATTAGAAATATAATCATACAAAACTCCAGGGAAAATGAGATTTTCTCAAGGGAAGAGAGGAAAATGCACCCTAACCCCCCTGAACGACCCTGGATAATTTAAAAAAATTACGCGTCGTTCCCCTAAAATCGGTAAAGTCGATTACTTCTTCCATCTTCCATAACATAGTAAAATCATAACGATCAAAGAAAAGTTTTAAAAGAGGGGGAAACATAAAACTTACTGCAAAATACCAATGCAAGCCCAAGAACAAGAACCAAAAGCAAAGTTGTCTTCATTTTCATTCAGATCAGCCCTGCGGTAAAAAAAGTTCTGATTTGTACACAAGGACACTTATTTTGCAAAATAACTTTTGTCCATAAACTTTAAACTATTGCAAGATATCTAAAGTCTGGGCTATTTTATCATAGTAAAGGGTTTTTACAGTTTCTCACAGTCAGACAATCTTATCTATATATAAATCTATATATAAACCGTACCCCTAAGCCTGTAACATGAAATAAATGGCTTGAAGCCCAAATAATCGACGATTCCATTGAGCTCTTTAGCCCAGTGGAAACATCGTTGGTTCTCTCATCACGCAGGAGTACATGTTTGAACCCCATCTTTTGTGGTATGCCTCTCGGGAAAAACTCTCCCACATAATCGCGTATTTTGAGAGGACAAATAAAAGACCACTGCAAGACTATAAAAAGTTCCTTACGTTTCAGGGCAATCAGTACTATAGTTTCTTTTTATCATTCAAGGGCCGGTTTCTTATAAAATGCGCGTAATGCAACAAAACATACGTACCTAAACCCAAAAAGTGACGAAGCCAAATGTTTGCAATGCACATACACACTCAATCTTCAGCTTATAAAATTGTTATGATATGCTAAGTTTTATGGTTTTTCCGCTGGGTCTTTTGTGTCCCATTCTTTTGGCGGAAGAATTCATTCACTTTGATCCGCATAATTTCAAAACGAAATGATCTGATTGGATGCTGTTGTATTCAAAATAACTACTAACAATTGTTTTCCGTTGAGCGGAAGAATTTCTCAAGACCTGCCAATATTTGAGATGGTATTTATTTCTGTACAGTATTTCAGCCACCCTCCCACAGATAGACTTGTCTGAAGTCTATTTCTCAATATCCTTCTCCAAAGGTCCACCATTCCGTGGAAATCTCCTGTGTTTCCACGGAATGGTGGACCTTGGAGAAGGGCATAGAGAAATAGACCTGGACAGACCTGGGGCAAGTCAATCCCACAGGCCGCAGGAATGCGTCGAACAATCATTCGTCTCCCCCCCCACCCCTTTGAAAGGACAGCATAAATGCGCCTTTTCTTCCTGTCTTGGAAGACTGATATCTCAGTCTTCATTCATCTTGTATTTTTTTTCTTCTTAGCTGCGTATCTTTGAAAGAAAAGGATACATTGTTAGTTCTTCATGCCTTGGAAGACTGTGCTCTCAGTCTCTTCCTACTTTTCTGTCTTCTTAACTTTCCATCTTTGGAAGAATGAAATATTTATGTTTGATTTAGGAAGACTTGAGATTGAGATGTCAGTGTCAGTCTCTATTCTTCCTACTTTCCTATATTTTTAACTTTCCATCTTTGGAAGAATGAGAAATTTTACGTCTTGCTTTCTTTGGAAGACTGAGACATCAGTCTCTTTCCTTCCTACATTTATATGTTTAACTTTCCATCTTTGGAAGAATGAGATCTCTTTACTGGCATCATCACTCTTTTTCTGTTCTGGAAGACTGAAATCCCAGTCTCTTTTCCTCGTACTTTTCTATCTTCCTAAATTTGTATCATTGGAAGACTTCGACCCTTACTACTGTTCTTCTTTTCTCCTTACTTTTCTGTCTTAGGGCGTTTTAGTAACCTCCTGATTTTCGCAGATCTTCCAAAATCTGTAAACGGTAGACGTAGCAGGAAAAAGTTTCATGCACCAAAAACACAGCTGCCGAAAACATTAGGCTGATCAGAACAAACTCGAACTAAACCATTCATTTTATAGCGAGAACGAGATTCCTTTCGATGTCTGCGGAACCTTCCAGCTTCGAGGACAGAAGGTTTTGGAGGCCTGCGAAACCTGCCGTTTTCAGGAGACTGTACCAAAGAAATACGCCTCGACTTCTGCTGAGAAGAGAAGGCGTCTGCTGAAAACACAATGTGACCAAAAAAATACTCCCTTAGTTTGGTATCTTTGCAATAATATATTAATGTCCTTTCCTCTTGCCTTGGAAGACTAAGATCCCAGCAATCGCAATCTTTCATGAATCCTGAGAACTCAGTCTCCTTTCTCATAGGAAGAATGCGACCATTATCTCATTTTTCTACAGAATTTTTCTCTGTTCTCCTCTTGAAAAATGATCTAAATTTGTTCCTTTTCGGAAGACTAAGACAACAATTCTCATTATTTGACCCTGACAGTCGAAGATTTCAGATCTGAAAGGCTAAAAAATAGCGAGGAACGTAATTACTTTAATTAACCTGCTTTGCCCTTGATGATTTCAGTCTTTATTCAGATTTTCTGCTAAGAAAAGTAGTGTAGATAGTTAGATACTGTACTACTCTGAGGAAGAATGAGGTCATCTGGTCACAACATTCCCTTTCTTGTTTTGCACGCTGTTGCTTTGAAAGAAAGATTTAGAGTGACTGGCTTTTAACTTGTAAACAAGCAATTTGAATTTGTACGATTGCAAGTGAAGACCAAACGATGTATTCAGCGCAGATCGCTAGGATCTCAGAAGTAGAGAAATTAACGAGACCTCGACCATGCCTTTCAATGTGACGCTACCGTGGCTGGAAACCAGGGAGCGCCGTATTGAAACCCATCTTCGCTGAGCTGCAGACACCAATACGCCACAGCACCTTCAAGATGACGCCAAGGTGATTAACTGGTTTTAACATCCAACCTGGCTGTAAAAGTGTAAAGGTTGATTTTGGATAAACATGAATATCTTAAGCCAAGAAGCGAGGTACTTATAAATGTTCTTTCGTCTTCACTGTTCATTTTTATACTTAATATTAATTTCTTTCCCTCTTTGTAGCAGATAACCCAAGTTATGTGCATGCGTATTTTTGTGCCCAAGAGCTCGCAGAAGAGACAGAACAACGATGGTATGATATGATATATTTCTTTTTTGTTAGTTACAACAGATAGTGGTATACACTAATTCATACTAACATTAAGCAACCATAGGAATTGCATTCATTACCTAATCAACTCATTTACTGTAGTGCAAAAGGAAAACTTGCATTTTTGCAATCAATCAATCGCGTTTTTGAGAAAAATCGTTTTTCAAAGGATGAATACGGTAATATAATTATCAAAACTAAAAATAAAAAATCATTTAAAACACAACATGAAAAAGCTGCTATTAGCAATGTTTTGCAACGTATGTAGCTAAACGATCAAACATTGCTTGACAGGCAGAAGACGGTGCGGGGTTGTGGAGTGTGAAGGAGCGTAGACCACGACGAATGTAATAAGTCTAGCATTAGGTTACGCCCCCAATACTTATCTCACCAAAAAGCAAATGCAAATGCAAAGCGTCTATCTTTCTTGTTTTAGGATTTCAGCGGAAGTCTGTTTCATCTGAAGGGAAGGGAGCACTTTGTCAAGCATTAAATCTTTTGGCTTTGTAAGTATAGCTTGGGCCAATAAATGTATCGATACCAATACGGTACCAATAGCCTCAAATAAATACAGAAGTATGGGAAACTTCACCCCATGTTGTTTTATGATTGAAATATACCCTAGCTGGGCTATTTTTTTCCTGAAAAATCAACGCCAGATGACAATAAAGTTGCTCCCACTACTGGATTGCAGTGGTGTGGAGAGCTACATAAGAGAGGAACCTGGGGGGATGCCTGCCCCCAATCGTCATCAATAAGATAGGTTTTCTAAATAAGCAAAATATGATTGTAGCATCCTGCATTCATGTGAACAACCTGTGTTTGTATTAGTGACCTTTGCACCGTGACCTTTGTACCATAAAGCGGAAGAAAAGATACTCAAATGTGCCAAATAAACGGGGGTGTCCAAATAAACGGGGAGGGGGTGGGAAATTTTTTGAAAATTTAATAAATGGGGGTCCTAATAAGGTCCAGGGGGTGGGGAAAATTTAATAAATGTAGTTTAATCCTTTCCCTCCCCCAGGGTTTGACCCCAGGGAACGCTATGTATATTTTGGGTGCTTGGGAAGCAACACCTACAAGGGTATCAATTTGCATGATTTCTGGTATAAGGGGCTGTATCAATGTCCCAATGATTTTCCAACTTTGATATTTTGGTCCTTTGGTACAAATTTAAGATGTTACAGATATTTTGATATTTGATTCATTGCCTATGCGTTTGCACATTTGCATAAAATTGGTATTAAGTTTGGTATGTTTTTGAAGCTTGGGTGGACGTCCCTAAGCAAAATCTGGTTAAGTTCATTCCTAATGGGGTTTGAAACACTGCATGGCCAAAAATGCATAAAATGCTGATTTGATCTCTTGTATTCTAGGAATTCATCTGGTCTTGGGAGCTGATAATCCAATCATGGAATTCCTGAAAGATGGATTGCAATTTTTGGCAGAACACTGGGCATTAACAGCATGTCTTACCATAATTTTTTTGGTCTATTGGCATTACGTAAAGACATATACAGCAATCAAAAGGCTTGGTTTTAAAGGACCAACTCCATGGCCACTCGTTGGAACTTCAGGTTGGCTTCTTCAAGGCAAAGATTTGCATTTGGTATGGGATGAATATTGCAAAAAGTATGGCAAAGTTTATGGAATGTATTTATTTCAAATGCCAACTCTCATTGTTTCTGATACTGAGGTGCTGAAGAGTATTTTGGTGAAAGATTTTGAGAAGTTTCATGACAGACCAGTAAGCTCCATTTTATTTGTTTCCCTGCAGATATAGACTATCCTCCTTTTAATGACATTAGGGACCGTCTTCAAACATTTCATTCAAATTTGTTTAAGAAATTAGTGTCATTAGACCAATTCTGAAATGAATAGCCTGAAAGATTACACAAATTAGTTTGTTTCAAGTCACTTAAAACTTGAATCAATTTTTATCGTATTTGTTCAATTTGGTCCAAATATGTTCCAAGTTTGATCCAATTCCACATTCATACAAATCATTCTGAATATCTCTTAAATATATTCAATTACACACTTTTAGGGCCTTTTCATACGAGTCCGCTTACCGTGCAGCCCACTACTCTAAGGTGCCAAATAAACGTGCCCCCCGTTTATTAATTTTGAGTTTTTTCCCCCACGCCCACGGACCTTATAAGGACCCCCCATTTATTAATTTTGGAAGAAAAAATTTCATTTGTGAAAGGATTAAACCACGTTTATTAAATTTCCCCCACCCCTGGACCTTATTAGGACCCCCCGTTTATTAAATTTTTGAAAATCCCCCTTTATTTGGACCCCCCCGTTTATTTGGCACCTTAGAGTAAGCAAGACAAATTTCAAGTTCTGTTCATATGGGATAAGTCTGCCCCACCTACTGAGATGGAAATTGTTCATTTCGGCAACTTCAAAGCCTTTTGTGGTTTCACAAGCCCGCCTGCTTAGATCTCACCACTGCTCAAGCAAGACCTCACTTACCCGGCTAGCTCGCTTTCTCATATGGACAGTATTGAATTCTGTATGGAGATTGTGGATTAGGTGGGATCTTGCTTAGTGGGCTGGCCGGTTAAGCGGCTCATATTAACAGGCCCTTTGAAGGCGTGTTTCTAGGCAATAAGGACTTGGAATAAATTTTAAAATGAAGAACCCGACGATAAATAACTGCAAATTTGCAATATCCAGTTGATTATATTGACATGAACATTTGTATATAAGACAGTAAACAGCTAAACTTGACATTATCAGTAAGATTTAGACCTCGTTTACACTTAAGAAACTGGATCGGCGCTGGTCCGCTCCAGGGCCAGTTTTGGCTCAAAAACGCCTTCTGTTTACACGGGATCTCTTGGATCCGTACCTTTTCACGCTCTGTTTAGAGCCAATTCTGGATCTGTTCAGCAGTAGAGAGAGCCAGCTCGTCTCTGGCTATGTTTAGATCCCTTATAAAAACTCTAGATCGGATACAAACTGGTACATATACGAAACGTGACTTAAAGTGAATGAATAAAGCATCATATTTTGGGTACTAGGACATAAGGTCAAAGGAAATATGGGACGAAAAGTGAAAAAACTGAGAAAATACCTTCAGGTTCTTTATACATCACTCAGAGGTGTCGGAAGAAAGGCAGTGGGGCACCAGGCAGCGGGGCAAGAAGCAAAAAATTCGGGGCAAACAACAGGAAAATCAACGAATTTCACAATTTTTATGAGGGCAAGGGGGCAATCTGCATTCACTACTACACGCAGTTTTTTAAGAGCAACTTCGCTCGGCCCTAGTTGAAAACGATGCTTATTTTTGGACCTTTTTTGGCCACCTTTTAGTAGCAAAAGTTGCTTAGTCGTTGCTTAATTTCTACTGTATCTTTTTGCCCTAAGAATGGTATAGAGGCTAGAAAAACAGTGCAAAATCTAACATTGCACATAAAATGACTGGAATCATTTCTCCCTGCTGATATTGTTACCATTAGAGACTTTGTATTGAAAATTGAATGGAAACCCCCCAATGAAATGCCTCACTTAACGAAAAACACTCCGTTGATATGCAAGTTTTTACGACGAAAGAATGGAAATAGCTTCTATGTTAATCAATCCTCGATTGTTTACAGTGATATAAATTATCGAAAATTTAAATAGTTGCTTAGGTTTTTTGCCTGTGGTACTATACGTTGCTTGAGCTTTAAGGCCTTCTACATCTTAGTTGCTTATTAAAAACTGCGTGTATTAAAAGTGTCCATAATTCTTAAAAATGAGGACTATACACCAAACCCTAGATGAAAAATTTTTATTTCTTTCTTCCTTTCTAAGAGTATGGGCATGAAATTTCCAGAGCCGATAGACAGTATGCTTACTTCAGTAACTGGACAAAGATGGAAGGACATCAGAAGTGTGTTGACACCAACCTTCACTTCTGATCTAGGGGAGTCTACAGAACGAAAACCGAAGAACGAAGAACTACAAAACGAAGACCGAAGACAATATCCAAATCAAATACAATGAAATACGCTTATACGAAACATGATCAAAGATCAAAACAACAAGGAAAATAAATTGAATAAACCGCGGGGATGACTAAAGTCAACGTCTTCGTTTCAAAGAAAAATGGCCAAAATCTGTAAAACGAAGACAACTCTATAAAACCAAAAAACGCATTCCTTAAACGATTTCTTTGGTTTAGATCATGAATATTTGCATTTATAACGTATTTTCGGTTTCCGTTTTGTAGATTCCCATCTGGTTAGTCTATCGTTTCTGACAACAATGTTTTTTAAAGAAAACTTCTGCTAAGTATACTGTTTTGCGTTGTCTGAATCTGGGCGGCCTGTCGAAAATGAGAGGCTACCAAAATAATGCGCCCTAAGCTCACTGCATCCATATCTAAAATTTAGCTTTCGAAAAGGAGGAAAACTGCTCCTTACCTTTTCTTATATTCTTGTGGAAAAAAGTTAAACTAGGTTTCAGGCAAGTGTATAAAAATAGAGATGTGCGCTACCCATAGCCACTCCATCTAACTGCAGTATGTTTAGTTGTCAAAGCTAAACTCCGCTGATCTGGTAGCTGACTTCTTCAACAGAAGCATTACTGCTGTCTCTGAGTGAACAATACTTTATCCTTTAAGTCGATTGATGTTCAAAACACAATACCAGTCCAGCTTCACTTTCGGATTGAAGCATTTCGATCCACATTTGATTTGGCTTTTTCTTGCATTGTTGAGAAGTGTCACCGTCTTTGGATGTTCCTTGTTCCCAGTCCTCCCCTGTTCACACGTGCTGGTCACGTTGTGTCCCACGGTGACGTTTTTGGACATTCGCCCGTGTTGAGCAGAGGTCGTACACGGTTGGTTGACGTGACAGTAAGAGAGAAAACGCAAATATGGAAAGTACCACTTTCGGAATTCTTGTAAATAGTTGCTTGTGTTTGTTAATTGCTATTCACTACGCATGTATATCTACTATTTCCTTATAGTAGGTTCCAGTTTTGCTTACATACAAAGTGTCTCTGTATAATAGTCATGACAATGAATGTGCAGTTAAAATTAAGGAACTATTAAGGAACTTTTGGAACTACAATTCAATCAATAGAGGTCCAAAAATAAGGAACTTTAAGAACTAGGCCTTGAGCTAGGTTCTTTACAAAAAGCATGTACTATGTGTCGCATCGATCATGATGTATATCGTTCAACTCTAGGATGTCCTGGGCTTAATGTTGGATTCCCAAAACCCAGAGAATAAAGGACACCATCTAACCGAAGAAGAGTTACTTGCTCAGATGGTTCTGTTTATCGCTGCTGGTTATGATACATCAAGTAATACCCTTGGATTAACATGTTATCATTTGGCCTTATTTCCTGAAATTCAAGATAAACTTGTTGAAGAAATCAATGAAGTCTGTGGTTCAAGTGACCCAGTCACGTATGAGATTATTCAGAAGATGTCTTATCTGGAAGCGTGTATTTCAGAGACACTACGTTTATATCCACCAGGTATGATGGCCTTTGTTTTCATTTCATTCTTCTCTAGTAATTTTTAGCCTTTGAAGTTTGAGGTGTACAAAGCTTGCAAGATATAGCGGAAATACGCGCTTTTTTATAAAGAACCACTTTATAAGGAACCTACATGTAGACGGCCCGAAAATTTAAAGAACTTATACTACTAAAGAGAAAGTCATTAAGGAACTTTTCAATGTTGAATGCTTTTATTGCTGCAAATAATCAAGAATTAAAAAGCCGGTTCCATTCATTTGCAGTCGAAAATCACAAAAATTGTACGTTAAGCATGTATCAAAAATGTTTCCTTGAGTAGTCTCGAGCTTTGTTTACATGCAATTGTCTCTCTTTTATTGTTAAGACCACTGTATGTGCAGTTAAAATTAAGAACATATTAAGGAAGTTTTTGAACTACAATTGCCTCAAAAGAGGTCCAAAAATAAGGAACTTTAAGAACTAGGCCTTGAGGTAGGTTCCTTATTAACAAAAAGCGTGTATCTTTAGACATTGACATTACTTAAAAGCGGTTCGTACATGTTTTTCTAAGCAGCTATAGAGAGATTTTCATCCTTTATTTTAGGTTTTGCATTGGACAGAGTTGTCAGCCAGTCATGCAACATCAATGGAATCCCATTTGAGAAAGGAACAGCCGTTTTCGTTCCGGTTTATACACTGCACCGCGACGAAAAATACTGGCCTGAGCCCGAAACATTCAAACCTGAGAGATTTCTTCCGGAAAATAAAGATTCCATTCACCAGTTCACTTATTTGCCGTTTGGTGGCGGGCCGAGAAGTTGCATTGGAATGCGGTTCGCTTGGATGGAAATGAAAACAGTTTTGGTTCGAATGCTGCAGAAGTATCGCCTTGTCAGAGGGCCTGAAACGAGTGTTCCAGTCAAGTTTAGGGTCAGAGGTGTTCTTGTCCCAGCGGGCCCAGCGGAGCCTATTTACGTGCGCATAGAGAAAAGAGACACATAAATTGTAAGACTTTCAACTTTAATTTTGTGTGTAGGAAAGTCTTCATTGTACAAAAGTTGAAAACGCCGAAAACGTATGCATTTCATAAGGATCTCTTTAAGATATTTGTTATAGATGCACTCTTTTTTCAATAAGCAACCGGACTTTTGTCCTGCCCTCAACGTTGCTTTAATTATGGACATTTTGGTGTTTGACCCTCAAAATTGTTTAAAAGCTGCTTAACAATGTTTGTATTAGCAAACAGGATATATGTCCTTGTGATCCTGAAAATCTTAGATTGTAGCTCGTTTCGAGGGGCATTTCACTCTGCAAAAAGGCGTACGAGATTTCCATCAAAACAAAAGGACTTTCAAGGGACTTCAGAGAAAACAATAGAACTTCCAGCAAAGGTGTACGAAATTTCAAGGAGTGAATTGCCCCTCATTTCGTTTACTGGACTAGTGAGGCCAGGGGCGTATTTATACTTGAAATATTGGGGGGGGGGGTGTCAATAAATTTGCCCGAATTTTCTCGTTTCCCATAAAAGTCCTGAAAGTTCAATAAATGAGAAATCTGATGAAAACATAACTATGAGTGAATAATTAATTTTTTTTAGAGTTTTAACAACATTTTATATCTTAAAAGTGAGTCTGCGTGACTTAGCTCCATATTAATTCCATTATTTAAAAAGATGTTTTCGAAAATTTGCCCGAATGTTTTCAATATTTTGGAAATATTGGGGGGTGTGACACCCCCCCCACACCCTCCAGTAGCTACGCCCCTGAGTGAGGCCCCTTAAAGTATTAGTGATATGTTATATTTGCAGAAAAAATCACAAAGGGATAAGGGATGATTCTTGACAAATTAAAGGGTAGGAGATGTTCTAAATTCTGGGGTAAAACGGAGAAAGCATACAGGGAAAAGGGATATATTTAGGTGGTCGGGGATATGTAATATTCGGATCCCCTTTAATGGGGGCTCACTAGTCTCTTTGCATCATAATTATTGCATGTAGCCAAAAAATAGTTTTTCATACATCATTCAGCATACATCAACTTTTTATATCTATTCACATGCACATGTATATTTTGAAATGAATGCTGTAAGGCTGCAGCTTGGTTTCGGTTGGTTGCTTTATTATCTATACTTGCTTGCAGTACAGTAATTCAATTAAGCCCTCAAGTTGCTTAATGATCAAGTCAATTACTTATGAAAATTATTGGTGTTTTTTGTATTCATTTCTTCGAAGTCATTGGCATTGGCTTCTTAGTACATGCTTTTTTTTATAAAGAACCACTTTATAAGGAACCTACATGTAGAAAGCCCGAAAATTTAAAGAACTTATACTACTAAAGAGAAAATCATTAAGGAACTTTTCAATGTTGAATGCTTTTATCACTGCAAATAATCAAGAATTAGAAAGCCGGTTCTATCTATTTGTAGTCGAATACCACATACATTGTACGTTAAGCATGTGTCAAATGTTTCCGTGAGTAGTCTCAAGCTTTGCTCACATCTAAGTGTCCCTGTATAGTAGTCATTAAACTGAACATGCAGTTAAAATTAAGGAACTATTAAGGAACTTTTGGAACTAAATCGTCTCAAAAGAAGTCCAAAAATAAGGAACTTTAAGAACTAGGCCTTGAGCTAGGTTCTTTAAAAAAAAGCGTGTAGTTGCTCACAGTACAGTAATTCAATTAAGCCCTCAAGTTGCTTAATGTTCAAGTCAGCTCAGCCCTAGTTTTTTTATTGAGCAGTTGTTTTTATTGGAAAAAGCATTCTCTGAAGAAACTAAGAAACTTACAGTGCTCAAAAACCTGAAAATTTTAAAAAAAATTCATTAATGGTACAATGTTTTAGTTTCCTATAAAAAATACGTGAATCGCAGATCTGAACAGTGCAAGTAGTAGCTAGTGATCGATAACCCATGTAATTTTCAACTTTGATTTTCAGTAAGTAAAGTTTTTTGTATGGTCTGTTTAAGGCAGTTGATTATGAATTAAGTGACAACAATTACTTTTGAAAATTATTGGTGTTTCTTGTTTCATTACTTCGATTTGTCGGGAGCATCGAAGTCATTGGCATCGGCGTCTTTGTGACCAAGGACAATGTTTCGGAGAAGAGGTAACGCCATGCGTTTCATGTGGCGTTTTCCGTGACCCCCCCCCCCACAAACCCCTGTCAGGGGGTTTGTAGTGGTTAGCATATATTCGCATATATTATCATATTTAATTTATTCATTCTTCAGCACTAGCCATTTTAGGTAACATCCGTAGCATCCACTAGCATAGGCATCCCCGCATTGCATCACTGCATGCTGCCCTCGTAGGTAATTCCCGCACACTTCTAGGTATTACCTTATTTGTCACAATAGCCTTCGTTATTCATACCATATTTAGCTAGTTTTTTTTCTCACTGTTTTAGCCTATCGTTTCATTCCTTATATGTAGAAAAATATTGTATATAGTTCACTTAGATTAAGTATAAAAGTAGGTAGATTTTAGTTAATAGTCATTCAGATTCAGTTTGTTGGTACGTAGAAAACGCAGATTCAAGTTTCTCTCTCTCTCTCGCTGTTATTCTACTGCTGCACGCAAGCAAAGACTACCAAAGTTTTGGGTGAGATCATTTCAAATTGTTCTTAGTATATGTATTCTAGTTTAGTTTTATTGGTAATTCGTCAAAACCCACGTTTTACCAAAGGTTCAGTTCATATCCAGGCAGCTAGACCTTGTTTGTGCCAATGTTTGCCAAGATTCGAAGGGGGCACCTACATAGCCGGTTAGGGGGAGGGGGCACCTTGCCTCAGTCAGCTTCATGGGGTCAACAAAGAATCAAAGTAAGAACAGAAAACAAAACAGTTGAACTGACTTGAAAGCTTGACTTGGGGCAAGTCTAGACAGCTGGTGACTAGTGACTGTAAAACTTATTTGCTAAAAATAGTACATTTCGTCATTGGAGAGCTGGTGATTCCTTTCATGCCAAATATGGTGATTGGAGAGCTGGTCTGAATCTTTGCTTGCTAAAAATAGTATATTTCGTCATTGGAGAGCTTGTGACTAGTGACTGTAAAACTTGTTTGCTAAAAAAAGTAAAATAGTACATTTCGTCATTGGAGAGCTGGTGATTCCTTTCATGCCAAATATGGTGATTGGAGAGCTGGTCTGAATCTTTGCTTGCTAAAAATAGTACATTTCGTCATTGTAGTGGCAAATAAGAAAGAATCAAGTCAAGTCAAGTCACAAAACAAGACTGTTTCATCTGAAGAGAGCAACTTTGTGAAGCATTAATTCCTTTGGCTTTGTAAGTATATCTTGGGCCAATAAATGTATCGATACCAATCAATAGCCTCAAATAAATACAGAAGTAATGGGAAACTATAATTTTAAATGCCTTTTTAAGTCTTTTTTATTTAGGCCTATAGGCCGTAGGGTACCGTCAACCGGGGTGACTTCGGACTGCTGGGTGACTTCGGACGACAATATTGTTTCTACTTTTTGCTTTTGTGATGGCGCTTGAGAAGCTTAAGAAATCGTGAATTAAGTTTTTTAAAGTTGTTCGAGGGTGAAACTCTTGCTTTGACTGGAAATTTATTAACTCAGTCCAGAAACTCTCGAAGAACCGGCTCGCAAATTTATCGCAATAATGGACCTAAATTGAGCGAATTTGTTTTGATGTCTTTCCTCACGAACAGATGGAACCTTCTGCAAAATTTCTTGCCAGATCTTCTCTTTTTGACTCTTTTGGAAACTTTTTGTAGCTTTTTTCATCTTCGAAATATGTCTTGATTTTTTCAATGCGAAAACATTACGTCTGTCCGAAGTCACCCAAGAGTAGGAAGGGTGACTTCGGACGACTTTATCTTTACTATGTCTTTACCGCGAAGGAGATAAGATCGAGGAAATAACAGACACCACTTTTCAAATTGACTTTGGACCTTTGTTACTTTTATCAAAGAGTTAAAAGAATTATATGATTAGTTTTTGTAATATTCATAGAAATATACCAAAAAGTGTCCCAAGTTACCCCAGTTGATGGTAGATAGTCCTGCATTTATTTCATTTCATTGTTTAATCAACCTATTACGGTTCTAATAACATAAATGCATGAAATGCCAACGCAGGGTATCGATTGGCATAGAATAGAGTTTCAAACTTTGTTTTGTGTAGATATTGCAGTCCAGGCCCATTTGCTTTGCAGATTACCCCCGTCTTATGGCTTGGCTTTTTTCAACGAGATCTCGGGTTTGAGAGCCCCTTTCTTTCTATTGTTCAACCCTATTGTAAGCCTATTGTTCTAATGGAAAACTTGAGAGTGCAAATGCCCAACTCTGCATTATGGAGTCCAGGGGTGTACGGTGCATTCCATGTTGCCAGCACCAGGTCAGAGAATATGCCAAGAAATCAGGACTTCACCCCATGATGTTTTATGATTGAAATAGGTATACGGGAAATATACCCTAGGCTATTGTTTTTCTGAAAAATCCATGCCAGACGCAAGTAACGTTTTTTCCCACTGGATTGGAGTGGTGTGGAGAACTAAGGTGGGAGCTGGAGGGGGTGGGGGTGGTTGCCCCCAACAATCACCAAGATAGGATTTTTGTATAGGCTAAATATGATGTAGAAATGTTGTAGGGTACAACTTGGTTGCTTTTTCTTAAATACACTCCCCAATTTTCCTTGACAATGCATTTTTGTCCCTCCAGTGTTAGATGTTTGGCTGCAGCACTGGTGTCCTGGCAAAAATTTTTTCAGAAAAAAAATAGCCTAGACTATCTATTATTTTGAAAATAGAGCAAAAGATATATATTGGTTATTTGATACCCACCATTGTAACACAGAATGTGACCAGACCTGCAGTCCAACCTTGTAAGTGTTTCAAAAGAGTTTGACCCCAGGGAACATAATGTCTATTTTGAATGTCCCAAAGGTATTCTAACTTTTGGTATTTTGGTCCTTTGGTACAAATTTAAGATATTATAGATATTTTGATATTTGATGTATTCAGTATGCTTTTGCATAGAATTGTAATAACATCAAAGTATACTTTTCACAAAATTGATACAAAGTTTGGTTGTTTTCGAAGCTTATGGGTGCATGTCCCTGAGAAAAATCTGTTCAAGTGTCCCCTACTGGGGTTTGTGACATAACATGGCTAAAATGCATAAAATGCTGATTTGATCTCTTGTGTTCTAGGATTTCATCTGGCCTTGGGAGCTGATAACCCAGTCATGGAATTCCTGAAAGATGGATTGCA
Organism: Chrysaora quinquecirrha; assembly: GCA_014526335.1. Lineage (NCBI taxonomy): Eukaryota > Metazoa > Cnidaria > Scyphozoa > Semaeostomeae > Pelagiidae > Chrysaora > Chrysaora quinquecirrha. The sequence goes on from JACTAT010000040.1 coordinate 4,129,140, forward strand.
ATTTTTGGCAGAACACTGGGCATTAACAGCATGTCTTACCATAATTTCTCTCGTCTATTGGCATTATGTAAAGACATATACTACAATCAAAAGGCTTGGCTTTAAAGGACCAACTCCATGGCCACTCGTTGGAACTTCAGGTGGGCTTCTTCTAGGCAAAGAGATGCATTTGGTGTGGGATGAATATTGCAAAAAGTATGGCAAAGTTTTTGGAATGTATGTATTTCAAATGCCTACTGTCATTGTTTCTGATACTGAGATGCTGAAAAGTATTTTGGTGAAAGATTTTGAGAAGTTTCATGACAGACCAGTAAGCTCCATTTTATTTGTTTCCCTGCAGATATATCCTCCTTTTAACGACATTAGGGACCGTCTCCAAACAAATAATTCAAATTCCTTTAAAAAATTAGTGTCATTAGACCATTTCTAAATTGTACAAAAAATCAAATTCCTAGTCAAATATTAAACCTAAACATCTAAATTTTACATTATCAGTAAGACTTAGACCCTGTTTAGACGAGAGAAACTGGATCAGCTCTGGCCTGCTCCAGAGCCCGTTTTGGCTCAAAAACGCCTTCTGTTTACAGAGGATCTCTTGGAACCGTACCTTTTCTGGGTCTGTTTAGAGCCAATTCTGGATCTGTTCAGAAGTAAAGCCAGCTCGTCTCTGGCTATGTTTAAATCCCGTGTAAAATGCTAGATTGGATTCAAACTGGTATCAATACGAAATGTGAGTTAAAGTGAATGAATGAACCCTACAAGAACACATCATTTTTTGAAGAAAAATCAGTCAAATATTTCTGGATCAGATCAGAACCATCCAGTTCTGCTCGTCTAAACGCATTTGAAAAGAGCCAGAACTGACTCTGGATCGGAGCAGAGCTGATCCAGTTTCACTTGTGTAAACAGGGTCTGAAACAGTATGTTAAGAAAAATAAGCACTTGATGAAGACTTATCTATTCAAAGAACAATTTTAATTGCTATAGAATCAGCATCGTAATAGAAGCATAAAATTTGCCGCAACACTTAAAAGAAGGTGCTGAATTCAAATCTGAAGTCGAAATTTCTTTATGACCTGATTTTCAATTATTTTGAAAACGAGGCCCGTAGTTCAAATGGTCTTTACACCAATACACCAACCTCTGGATGAAATTTCTTATTTCTTTCTTTGTTTTTCAGACTATGGGCATGAATCTCCCAGAACCGATAGCCAGTATGCTTACTACAGTGACAGGACAAAGATGGAAGGACATTAGAAGTGTGCTGTCACCAACTTTCACTTCTGGCAAACTCAAGCAAATGATGTTTATCATGAATGAGGCTTCAGATACCCTCCTTGGAAAACTTGAAAATGCCGCAAATGAGGGGAAAGTAATAGATATATATGGGTGAGTAGCCTTAATTAGATGTAAATTTATCTGTTCTTTAAATTTTTGCAAAGCGAATTAGAGATTGGTTGTCAGGGGCAGTTGTTTATGGTTTATGTACAGGCATTGCATTGTGCCATTTTGATTTAGGCAGAGTCAATGCTTCTACCACACAGGTCTCTTTGGCCTGAAAAAATTATAAAATTAGGTTCCTTACCATAGGACGTATATCAAGTGCTACCCATAGCTACCCCATTTGGTTGGTGTTACATTTAGTTCATCTTTCTTAAAAAAGCCTATTGAATCTAAGAGTAGCTGCTCTTTTAAGAGTTGTGTTTGGGTACTATCTGTTCGGATGAGAGCCTGTTTGAACCCGGGGGCGGTACATGACTTATGAATGGACGGGGATGTGCCGCCCAGATTTCGGAAACCCACCCACTTATAATGTAGACCTTTGCAGAAACAGACCCTATTTTATGAGTAAAAATAAGCGGAATATGAGAATAATAAGACTTTCTAGATCTTATTATTGCTTGATATTGTTCTACGAACATCTTTGACGTGATTTTACCACTTTTCTGACTGAATTAAAGTTAAACTTTCGACTTTTCTTCAATTTGCCACCCACTTTTATGGGGGTGTTGGTTAAAACCATACCCATGTTTAGAGAGTTAAGGGCCAAAAACCCACCCATATGGGCGGCACATACCCGTACCTAAATTATACTAAGTAACCCCCCCCCGGGTGTTTGAAGCCATTTTGAGAAATGCTCATTTTTCATGAATTGAAATAGTGCTTTATCCTTTTAGCTGAGCTATTTTCTGTCATACTCAGTTTTCCGCCTTATTACTGATGAGGAAAGAATAGAGTACCCAAGTCGTGACGTCACAAATATCTATTTTTAGATTTTCGAAAGTGGCTCTTCATTTTGTGAAAGAGCGTCAAAAATAATGTGTAAACGTGCAAATATCAGTCAAATATATCAAACATTGGCTGAGATATGGCCATCCGCAGAAATACATTTCAATGGAAAATCACTGTATTTTACGCCTTTTTCAAAACATTATGAACCGAAGCAAAAATACAGTGAAAAATACAGCAAGGCTTTAAGTTGGGCAGGTGAGTTACAGTTAAATTTTTGACTGTTTGTTTTTAACAGCTGGCAACAGGGTGTTTCCATGGAAGTGATTCTCTCCTCCGCATTCGGATTGAAGGCTGATTCGCAAACGAACCCTAATGACAAGATAACCGAGATGGCGAAAAAAGTCATGGACCCCAGCTTTTTGCCAATCATAGTTATGATGATTCCAGTCATTGGGAAATATTTGTCAACAAAACTTGCAAAATCATCTCGCTTTGGATTTGGTTGGAGCCCACTTGTTAAAGTAGCAAAAGGTATCATCAAAAAGAGGAGAGAAAGTTCCAAGGATGGTGAGCAGAGAAAGGTGAGTCTAAGGCTCCATTTACGCTACACGCAGTTTTTTTTATAAGCAACTTCGCTCAGCCCTAGTTCCAAAAGTTGCTTATTTTTGGACCTTTTGTGGCCACCTTTTAGTAGCAAAAGTTGCTTAATAGTTGCTTAAAGCAACTTGCTTAATTTTAACTGTATCTTTTTTGCCCTCAGAATAGTATAGAGGCTAAAAAAACAGCAAAATCTAACATTGCACATAAGATGACTGGAATTATTTCTCCCTGCTGATATTGTTACCATTTGAGACTTGGTATTGAAAGTTAAACGGAAACCCCTCCATGAAATGTCTCAGACCCCGTTTACACGATATCGGTACCACACCGGTTTGATATGACACCGGTGTCGAATCTTTTGTTTTTAGACGAGCCGTTTACACGATATCGGTACCACACCACGATTTCATGTCGGTTTCACTTCGATTGCTTTTAGGATAGGAATTATACTGAAATTTTTTCTTTATTAAATGTTTTTCTGATGTGATATCATGAAAATTAATTTTCCTTGTCGATTGAAGTAAATTTAGTTGCTTTTTCTCGTCTTACACTTGGCTTTATTCGACATCTGACACGGCATTTTCGTGTATTTTTTATTTACATCGATGAAATAATGGCTGGTTGCTAAAATTTGTTTGCCTCGAGCGGTGGGGACTGTTTGCAATTAGGTCTCTTGGTTTATTTTTTGGTTTTGTTCTTTGTTAGAGCTTAGGCCATAGCCCAAAATCACAAAATTAAGCTCTATGATGTCACAGCCATTGTTTAACCAAAGCGACATGAAATCACACCGGTATCGTGTAAACGGGATGATAAAAAACCCACACCGGCATGGTTTCATGCCGGTGTCAAATCGTACCGGTGTGGTACCGATATCGTGTAAACGGGGTCTCACTTAACGAGAACACTCCGTTTGTATGCGAGTTTTGACGACAAATGAATGGAAGCTTCTATTTTGATCAATCCTTGGTTGCTTGCAATGATATAAATTATAAAAAACTTAATAAGTTGCTTAGGTTTTTTTCCTCTGGTACTATACGTTGCTTAAATTTTCAGGCCTTCTACATCTTGGTTGCTTAAAAGCGGTTGCTTATAAAAAAAACTGCGTGTATATCTATAGGATAGCTATCGGAGCGCCGCACCTTGCATTAACCTATATCGGATAGGGCAAGTGTTTACATTTTACCGGATATGGCTCATCTTGATTTTCATGTCGGATAGAGCCATTTACAGTGTACCAGATAATCGAGACAATAGAAAATGCCAATTTATAGGTGGTGTGGCCGAGTGGTCAAGCGCGCTCGTCTCACGATCGTAAGATCGTGGGTTCGATTTTCGTCGGGACCACTTTCCACAAGCCTGCAGTCAACGCAGCTGTCCATCCTTCCGAGGTCGGTAAATGAGTACCCTGATTTCTGGGGTAATAACTGACAGTGTCCCCAATTGGTAGAAATGCTAAATACCCTGACACTTAAATAAAGTCGATTATTATTATTATTATTAATCGTTAGCTTATCCCAACTCACAAGAAAATGTCAAGTTTTGGAGCGCTCTGGCATAATGTGGACACAACACTAAGCCCTATCCGATACGAAAGAAAGACCATGACGCTCCGAAACCTATCCGGTATAGGGTGTAAACGGTCCAGTATGGTGTAAACGGGACCTAAATAATTTCGGTCCGGTTTCTTACGTTGTTTCTTTTTAAGCCAAGTTCACAAGACCGCAATCTGCAGAAACTGGGAGGACAAAATTCCTTTCATAGGTGTGGCGACAGCTTGTTAAGGACAGTTCTTGACATTTTCGGCCTGCACGCAGGCTCAGGCTTTCACAATATTGCATCACAAACTGATGTATATCGTTTAAAGCTTGGTCGTTCGCAACTAGAAACCCGAAAATTTCCGAACCACCATTACATTTGGTCATGCCCTTCAGAGCTGTCGAGCCTTCTGTCTAACATAACAAGTTAGCATGATGACCTGTGTTCTGTCATCATAGGAGCAAATCGGGCGAATATACACAGGCCCAAATTGCAAGTCCAATTTTCAGCCCAAAGGTTGGGGTTTGGTGAAGAAAAACCTGTTTTTTCCTGCGGGCCTGTGTACAAGGAATGCCAGAAAGTTATGGCCAGTAACTATCCAGCACACAGCAATGGGAAGGCGGGTGGGAAATTTGCAAACGTGAATGAGAAAGTTCCCAACAATTTTTCAGCCCTTTATACACATGACAACCTCGAAACAGCACAGAGACCCTGGCAAGAGGACAGCCCACACAGGGAGACCAGAACAACGCTCACTCCTGCTTTGACTCAATTTAGAATTGCTTTCTAATTTTCATTTAACCCATAGGATGCACTAGGCCTGATGTTGGCGGCCCAAAACCCAGAAAATAAAGGACACCATCTAACCGAAGAAGAGTTACTTGCTCAGATGGTTCTGTTTATCGCCGCTGGTTATGATACATCAAGTAATACCCTTGGATTAACATGTTATCATCTAGCCTTATTTCCTGAAATTCAAGATAAACTTGTTGAAGAAATCAATGAAGTTTGTGGTTTAAGTGACCCAGTCACGTATGAGCTTATTCAGAAGATGCCTTATCTGGAAGCGTGCATTTCCGAGACACTACGTTTATATCCACCAGGTATAAAGGTCTTTGTTTTCATTTTAATCATATGCAGTATTATTATATGGTGTTCGAAAATACGGCTTTTCGGACCGGCAACGGCGCAGTCTGATTGGTTCTTCAACGGTCTGTAAAAGCCGTATTCGACCGTAATGAATTTTAACTAATTTAGACCGCGAATTTTAGGTCTAATAGTACACAAATTGCCATTGATAAAGCCCAATTCAAACGAAACATTTCATAACTTTATACCGCAATACAATACTACTAAAAACTACAGTGAGATCGGAAAGCTATAAACTTTTTAGAGCATGCGTTCATTTGCGACTTTTATCTTTTCTGAATTCTATAAAAAGGCTTCATCAGGAAGCAAGCGATTCCCAACCTCGTCCCAAAGGTGAATAGGCCTCTACGTGAAACTCCGCTGTCCATATTCGGCCTTGTTATAGGCCTTGTCTATTCGCAATTTGATTGGCTGTTCAAACAATAGAAATTTTAAGTGACGCCACAGTTTCTTCAAAATTTCACACCAAAATAGGCCGAAAACTATGTAACAAACATCTATAAAAACCAAAAAATGATGCTGCATGAGATATTGTATCTTGCCTTATAGTTATCAATGAAATTCTTTGCATTTCCTTTCTAAGAACATCTGCTTTCGGAATCTACAACTTGTTTTATGCCTAGGCCAAAATTGCCAGTATTTTGGCAGATTTTGTGGCCGGTACCAGGGCCAAAATCGATTTGACGGTTAAGATTCGAGGAAATTCGATTTGAAGGGGTGCCTGGGGACCACAGCAAGTGCAATTTCGCCGATTTTACCGACCAAAACAACCCTGTTTCTCGTTTAATTGTTGACAAAGTGAGGGTTGCGACAATGCCACCCCAATGCCACATGCTCCGCAGGGTGTACCTCAGAGTGCATATTAGTATATGCTTTTCTTAACAGCTACAAAGAGATTTTCATCCTTTATTTTAGGTTTTGCTTTGGACAGAGTTGTCAGCCAGTCATGCACAATCAATGGAGTTCCATTTGAGAAAGGAATGGGCGTTTTCGTTCCGGTTTATACCATGCAGCGGGACGAAAAATACTGGCCCGAGCCTGAAACATTCAAACCTGAGAGATTTCTTCCGGAAAATAAAGATTCCATTCACCAGTTCACTTATTTGCCGTTTGGTGATGGTCCGAGGAATTGCATTGGAATGCGGTTCGCTTTGATGGAAATGAAAACGGTTTTGGTGAGAATGCTGCAGAAGTATCGTCTTGTCAGAGCGCCTGAAACGAGTGTCCCTATCAAACTGAAGGTCAGAGGTGTTCTTGCCCCTGCGGAGCCTGTTTACGTTCGCATAGAGAAAAGAGACAAATAACTTTTCAGACTTTCAACTTTAATTTTGTGTAATCATGTAGGAAAGTATTCATTTTGCAAAAGTTGAAAATCGCTGAAAGCGTATATACTTCATAAGGATCTCTTTAAGATATTTGTTATATTTGTTATGCACTCTTCTTTCAATAAGCAACCGGACTTTTGTCCCGCCCTCAATGTTGTTCAAATTATGGACATTTTGGTGTTCGGCCCTCAAAGTTGTTTAAAAACTGCTTAACAATTTTCGTAACAGTGTAAAGTACTGATGATTAACAGTAATAATGTTTTTTGTAGTTTATTGTAGGTGGTAACTAATGTACTAACTTAAATCACGTGGCATTGTATCTTGCGTGCTTTTTATTGTTCTTTTTTTCAACTTGTGATTTTCACTAAGTGAAGTTTTTTGCATGGTTTATTTATGTTAGGTGATTATGAATCAATAGTGAAGTGAATGCAACTACTTATGGAAATTATTGGTGTTTTTCTGCGATTTGTTGGGAGCATCGGGGTCATTGGCGTCTTTGTGGCCAAGGGGAATGGTTGGAAGAAGGGGGTAACGCCTGGACACGCCACTACTCCGTGTGCGTTCGCCATGTCATGCGTTTCATGATCATGTGGCGTTTTCCGTAAGCCCCACAAATCCCCGAAGAAAAATTCCCTCACGAGCAATTTCTAGTTGCTTCGAAAATTTTGAGAATTTGTGGGGGCCTTTTTTCTCAAAAACGACATTTAATTAACTTATTTTTATCTAACCAAAGTCAGGGCACGTTTTTCCTTCAATAGATTTCACAATCTTTCCTTTTTACGCACGTTATATGACTGAACAGTTTGGTATCTTTCTAACGGAAAGACAAGCTTCGCTTTAACCAATCTATTCTTGAATAACCGCTACAAATAATTCTTCAGAATAAATAAATGATTGACTTTTAATCTATGACGTAAATCCCTTCTAATGAATGAACTTGGCTATGGTATCTGCACAATTTTTCTTCGGATAAGTATCGGATAGGGTGCCTTCTTATAAATTGCGCTAACGAAATATACTATTAGTCAAACTATGACTGACGTCACATTTCAGAGAACAGGGATGCACATGCAAGGAGGGGGGCTTTGGAATTTCAAGGGTTGCGGGTTTGGCCGATTTTGCCCTCGGGCTTTCGGGTTTTTCCAAAAATTTGTGCGGGTTTTCGGGTCGAGTATATTTAACGGGCAACGTGTTTTGCCATTTTTCTAGCTCGGGTTTCGGGTATTGTAGCAAAAATGTGCGGGTTTTCGGGTTTAAACCTCACAAAGGATATCAATGTGTCAAATTCTTAAAATGGTTGTTTGAATAAGGCAATCCAGGTTTTCGGGTTTGTCCCAATTTTCCTCCGGGTTTTTGGGTTTTGATACCCCCAAAGCCCCCCCCCTTGCAAGTGGTTAAAGTTCTGCTTGCATTGTTTTATTTTTGGAATATCGTCATTACTTGTTGCTGTAATTCTCAATTTATTTTTCCACCTTGACGCCCTGTGGACACTTGTACCTTATTTTGGCTCATACTCTCTGAGTATTGAGCATTAAATTATTCGGAATGTGTTGAAGACAGGAGACTGATTTTCAAATATTAAAATTTGTTATTACTGGATACAATACACACATTCTGATGAAAATTCAACATTCTTTCTCAAAATATCATCTAAAAGCAACAGATTAACTTATTAAAGCTTGATGTCGTTGATGTAAAAAAAAACGAAAGCAAAGAAACCTGGCGTGACCGTGATTTTTTGACGAGGTTTTAGGCCCAAGAATAAGATATTGAGGACCTTCAGCTTGCTGCATATCAATATACAAGACGCATTTTGCTATGTTCAGGCTAAACCTTGTTTAAGATGGCTTTGTCACTTGAAGAAACAGATAAACTTATTGAATGTAAGCATATTTTGTATTTCAGAGAGCGAAATTCTCGTTTTAAAAACTTGTAGCAGCTAACTAACTGTAACTGTTAAAATGACTTAGTATGACTTTCACTATTAGCAGTTAGGCCTACCCACAGACCACATGCAAGCATGTTTCGTGATATGTCCAGAAGAAATTCAAGCTCCTTGGGTACAGTTATAGTTTTTTAGGGTTAGAGTTGGTTGGTTTTCAGTTTTTGAAGGGTAGAATAGTTAGTTTAGGGGGTTAAGGATTCATCATTATTAAATACCTGCATTTAAATTTTTGAATATCATGCTACAAAGGTGGAACACACCAAAAGGCAGATCTCAACTAGGGGTGATTTTAAGGACGATCTCAATAGAATTCACAACCACACATATTAGAAGTAGTTTCTTCTTTTCGTCAGACAATTTTGTTCGCCAAGCAGTTCAACCAATGGCATTGTAGAATGTTATATATCTTTTTCAAAGTTGTATTCAAGCTAAAACATGTCATACAAAAATAACAAATTAAGATGCACTTTAAATAACAATTCTATTGTCTTTTTGGTTCATGGTACTGAAGTAAGTCAGAATTGCAAGAAATTTTTGGCAGCAAATTTTCTGATGATTATTGTGAAAAATCCTCTAGTGGAAATCGTCCTCAACTGCAGCCGTCTTCCTATTTTATAGATATCCAGCATTCATGTTTTTCTTTATTCTTTTCTAGTACGAAAGCAACTCCAAAGCCTCAAAGCTAACATTTGTAATGGATGCAAAAAGAATTTTGAACTTGAAAAAGAAGTTCGTTTCTTTGATCAAAGAATTGCACTTTTAATCAACCACAGGATATCAGTACAGGTACATTTTAAAAGTCTTTATTTTGTTAGGGACAATTCACTCCTTCCAAACCTAGTACCCCCTTGAAAACTTATTATTTTCACAGAATTCCCTTGGAAATCCTTTTGCTTGAGTCAAAATCTAGTAGGCGTTTCTGAAGAGTGAATTGTCCCTTGGTATTTTGGACATAAAGTTTAGTCATTTTAAAAGTGTAGAGTTTGTAGGAGCTAAAATCATATTCTTTTGATGCTGCTGTACAAAAAACAATAGACTTCACTGCCATCCATTTCTTGAAACTTTTTTTTACAAAAATCAGTTCTTTTAGTAATTCTATTTTTGGTAGAATAGATCACTTTGGTAGGACTGAAATTTTTCGAAATTACAAGATATCATTTTTTTATGCGAAAATTGTATAAAGCACCCATAAATTAGTCTAGGTGCAAAGTTTTACTATCTTGGCGCTTGCATTATTGATTTAACGAGCGTTCAAAGTTCGTGATTTTATAGGGGGTCCAGAAGCCGCGAAACCGCAAAAAATCAGCTTGAAGCCGCAATCCCTTGTCAAATAAATGGCAAAGCTGCTGCTCATTAACATCACCCATGGAAATAACACTGACGGCTCCAATAGCTTGTCAAGCGACATTTATCCGGTTGCTTGTTTGCCTGATTGCTTGGTTACTTTTACTACTTTGTTTTCTAGCGCTACAGGTCCTTCTTCACGCATATTCCTTGTGAAATTCAGAATGTATGTGGCCTTTTTTCCGCTCATAAGCCGCAGCCGCATGCACAATGCTGCAAACCGACGTCAATACACATCCAAAACATAGGGGCCCTATGGGCATGTTCGAAGAACGACTCTGGTTGAATATAGCTATTTCGGTCAAATGATGAAAGATGTTCATCGGTATGCACAACGGTGACGATAATGATTATGATGATAATGGTGGTGGTTATGATGATGATGTTGATGAACACGATGTTCATGATGCTGGTTGGTAGGGGTGATTGTGGTTGTATGTTGGGTATGGTGGTGGTGATAGAGGTGATTGTGGTGCTGAAGGGGTGGTTGTGGTGGTTGTGATAGGGGTGATCGTGGTGATGGTTGTAGGGGTGGTTGTGGTGGTGGTGATAAGGGTGGTCGAGGTGATGGTTGTAGGGCTGGTTGCGGTTGTGGTGATAGGGGTGATCATGATGCTGGTTGGTAGGGGTGATTGTGGTGGTATGGTGGGTGCGGTGGTGGTGGTAGAGGTGGTTGTGGTGCTGAAGGGGTGGTTGTGGTGGTGGTGATAGGGGTGGTCGAGGTGATGGTTGTAGGGTTGGTTGTGGTGGTGGTAGCGTTCCTTTAGATGTTGCACACCGTCAATGGTGGTGATAGTAATCATGATGATGATGATGATGATGATGATTATCATTATTATTATTATTATGACGATTTTCATTGTGAGGATAATAATAATGATGATTTGTTTTGAAAACTGTTTTGAAATTGCCGCTCTTTGGCAAAGCTCTTTGATAAATGTTGAGAATGCCTGAAATGTCATTTACCAAAGCAAGGTGGCAATTTTCCAGTTCCATTTAGTAAACAAGGATGAGTCAAATGTCACATGACCCCAGATTGACAAAAGTGCTTGCAGGCCGAATTGTGAACAACTAACCGCAAATTGCGCATAAATGGCCGAGACAATGGCCCTAATTGCATTCTTGACAATGGCCCTATTGTTACACGTTTTCCATTGTTCAAGCATTGGTTAGTTAGTTAGTGACACGCCACCCCACACCAATGTGTTCTTCGAACACAAAAAGCAAGCCTCAACTTTTCCCGAAGCCGCAAACCATAGAAAAAGCATTGCAAAATCCGTAAGCTGCACTGAAAATAGGGATCGAAGCCATGAAGCTGCAAACCTATAATAGGCCCCCCTTGTGATTTTGAAAAATTTTGATGGTGTCGGCCATCCACCAAAGTGATCAATTCCATAAACGTTTTGAAATATTCTTTTTGGAAATTCTTTAAGGGAGTATTATTTCAGCTTTGGCCCTGGTAGTCACTGTGAGATGCTAATGCTAATGATGGGGAGGGTAATGTATCCCTCTGGCCTGCTATTTGGGTTTCATTTTACCCTTAAAAAACATTGGATGCCATACCTTTGTTTACTAGAATTTTTGGCAGGTCTCCAATGTGATAATTGCAATGCCAGACATGTCTCTTTCCAGAAGTCTGTTTTGAATTTTCTGTCATTCAATAAAATGTAACTGCAGTTCATTGATTTCTTTTCAAAGGAGTTTCCTGAGAAGATGCTATTTGGAGGTCATAGAGCAGGTAGTAGAATATCCCCTTCTTTATTTTGAATATGCCACCGTTTATTAATTTTGGAAGAAAAATTTTGGAAGAAAGAATTTCACTTGTGAAAGGAGTAAACTACGCTTCATAAACCTTTATTTTTGATGAAATAACTCAGAAAAAACACAGTAGTGTACAAAACGTTTACACTCAGTAGTGTAATCATAGGTAGTGTAGTGTATAATAGAAATAGTATAGTGTCTTAGGTAGTGTAGTGTATAAAATTCCCCACCCACCCGTTTATTAAAACCCCCGTTTATTAATATTTTCAAATAGTTCCACCCCCCACCCCCATCTTATTAAGACACCCTGTTTATTTGGCACCTTAGAGTGTCAGATTTTTGCAAACAAAATAACAAAGCCCCTGACACTTATTCATCTTCCCAGACCATGCTAGCTCTGCTATCCAAGCAGCCTGTGCCTCCGTGTAAACAGGCCCTAAAACCAGTAACTTTTGTATTCCAGAATAACAATGTTTGTCAAAGTCATTTGCAACATTGTGAAAGTGAATGAACTTAGGAAAATCAATAGAGAAGAAAATACACACCATAAATGCAGCACCATACAATTAGCACCATAATATTGCTTTCAGTTAGTGTCCAAGTTGGTCAGCTAAATATATTTGTTTGCTACTTTTTTGTTGAATTGACTCTGTTCTAAATTTGAAATTCCGAAATTCATTTTTAGCATTTTGGAAATTTGTTTTTCTTGCTGCAAAGTAAACCTGAATACATTGCTGTACTTGCGAGAATTGTTCTTCCGAATGAGATTGATGGTTAGTATATTGTAATTCTGATCTTTTCTTCGCAAAATTCTTAACGCAGCGGTAGCAAGGGACAAATTCTACGTATCATGTGCTTTCTTAGCTGATCTTGGCCTGATCTGGTTCATGTTGTCTGAAAGTTTAGGGATCAGAATGTATCACAAATTTATAGCAGATACTGAAATCTTTTTTTTTGCATTTTTGGCACAGATTTTTATTGTTTGGATTGAATTTCTAATCAATATCTTTTGATATTTTTATGACATATGGGTAGTAAAAACTTTTAAGACATGCATTGCTTTTAAAAGCCTGATAAATCTTTGTATTTAGAGTCAATTTTATGGTGCAAATCGGGTAAATGCGTATCTTTTTCAGCGCAAATGCCTTTTCGTCGCATTTAGAGTTTCCTTAGGCGTTTAAATTAGGTTGAAATATTTGAGATATTGGTACAAATGGGTGTAAAATTTCGTTGTTTTTTCTATAAATGGGTACGACGACTAACAGAATTTATTGGTAGACATGAGTGGGTTTGGAAAAACTGGGCGGCACGTCTAGTATTTTCAACAATGAAGTACCGTGAAGTGAAATGGTGTATTTAGCACCAGTCGGTACGATCTCAGTAGAAGGTTAACTAGTCGAGACCTTGATCCTGACTGTGAAGCTGCCATAGCTAGGGCCCGGGGGGTACTTCACTTATGAATGGACGGGGATGTGCCGCCTAGATTTTGGAAACCCACTCACTTATAATGTAAACCTTTGCAGAAACAGACCCTATTTTATGAGTAGAAATAAGCGGAATATGAGAATAATAAGACTTTCTAGACCTATTTATTGCTTGATATTGTACTACGAACATCTTTGACGCGATTTTGCCACTTTTCTAACCGAATTAAAGTTAAACTTTCGACTTTTCTTCAACTTGCCACCCACTTTTATGGGGTTTTGGTTAAAATTATACCCATGTTTAGAGAATTTCAGTGCCCAAAACCCACCCATATGGGCGGCACATACCCGTACCCAAATTATACTAAGTACCCCCGGAGCTAGGGCTCAAACCTCGACCTCACTGAGATTCTGGCGGCACGAACCAGCTGGATTCGACCACGACGCCAGGGCACCTAATAAAGGCAGTTATAGTCTGCTAGATTAAATACCAAACAGCTTAATCATCGACTCCTTTTTCAGAGCTCTTGCAAACAGTCATGTTTAGTCTTTATGGAAATCAATATGAAGCAAGGGAAGAACATCTCCTCTTGAGAATGTTTGAGGTAATCAACTGCTGTCCTATTTGCATATAGCGTTAACGGTTGGTGAAGGAGAAATTTCCTCTTTTTATGCAATTTTTTTCCTTGACTGTCAAAGTTTGTCCTTCATTGTCTACATTTTTGCTTAATTTTCGAAATTAGTCCTTGATTGTCGAAATTTGTCCTTTTATTGTCGAAATTTGTTCTTTAATGTCGCAATGACGAAATTTGGCCTTTATTATCAAAATTTGCCCTTTGAAGTTCTCATATTCTCCTTTTCAAGATTGCTGTCAAAATGGAACTTGAAGAAACAGATGACTTCAATAACCTACTCAGAGCTAATACTGCTATATCGAGAATGATGACCGCTTACACGAGGTACTTTGAATTCAAATTAGCTACTAGCCTTGTATAGGGGCTCTAGGGATAAATTGTACAAACAAGATCTTCTAGACAACTCTAAGGATGTGGAAAATATCACTACTTGCCACACTCCCTCCAATATGTAGCAATTTAGTATTGAACGTTTATCGAACATTCCAGAATACTTTAGAAACAACCACAGAGTAATCTGTAGAATTCTCCAGAACCTATCTTCTTCGACTTAGGCCCAATAACAATTTTAGCCTCGTTTTCATGTAGAAAAGTTGCGTAACTTCTAGAGGTTTCCTAGCATTACGTCATCGTAGGCAAATTTACAATTATAGAATATTAGCTGTTTAGATGGTAATCATGACGAAGCAATAGATATCTAGAAACTTCTGTGAAATTTATATAAAAGACGTAGCGTAGATGAGTAGTTTGAGAGAAGCAAATTTCGAGAAAAACTGGAGAAGCGAATAAAGTTGTGAGTTATTTGGTGTCACTGGGAATATTAGCGGTCACGATCTGGAAAATTCCCCACAAGGATGACATCACAGACGACGTTCATTAGCAGACAAACATCTTATTATCAACGTGCTTTGTGACCGGCCTTAATAAAAACCTTTAAGCCCTGGCAAATCACTGTCGACATCTCACTTGAAAACCCTTGACAGAAGTCGAGCGATACTGAGCATAGTTGAGAAGAGGTGTCCTCGACTTTATAGCTCCTCAGAAGCGAGATCGTCTTCTTTTCATTCACAAAACCTTTTCGCCGTTTTCCTCCGATTTTTCCAAGATCCTATCATAAATAATTGTAATTTGCCAAATATAGTAAATCTATTGTAATTTGCCAAAAATCTTACTAGTGGGTTTCTTATAAAGCGGTTTCTTATAAAAAAACTGTGTACTATTATTGTACCTCTTGATAGGCATTGAAAAAGCAGAAAGGCCTCTTTTCCTCACTGAACTGTCATAGCGAATTTTTCCCGACTTGTAACATTATTTTTCCCAGATATCATCGCTCGCCGATTTTTTTCTCAAATAATCTTCTTTATTTGCTCTTTCTGGACTTCCCGAAACAACGCTGTTTTGTTATTGTTTTTGTTTACTTGCAGGAGAGGCCCAGGACAAGAGTATCTCAAAGCCACAATTGGATCTCTCATCGAAGAATTAGCTGTAAATCCTGCTCTTTCACTGGAAACAAATCCATCAAAGGTTGATCAATTTTTTATCTCTAAAAATTCCGTCCTTGTTTTTGCTACTCGTTTTTAATACGCCACCTTTGCTCTGAAGTGAGGCTGGAGATCCTTGATAATTCAACAAAACCGGGCTGACAGTTCGTTATAGACTTACTAGACGAGTCGTAGTTATCCCTATTAAATTGAAACTACTGGACGCTCAAACTAACGCGAACAACAACAACATCAATTCAATTCAATGTGAGCGAAAGTTAGGGACTTGGGAAGCAAGTCTGAGTTCTTTATAGTGTTCCTAGTCGTGAAATATATTTTACACTAATATTTACAGCAAATTCATTTAAACTTACTTCGTTTCTGACTTTGAATACAAATTGAGTCTTTTGAAAAAGTACATTGGAAACATTCTCAGTTTTTCATCCGAACCTTTTCCTTAGTTCCTTAATTTTTTGGGAATTTTTAGTTCCTCAAAAAGATGTTTCTCAGTATAAAAACGCGAAAGAATGATTTGAAATTGTTTGGCACTGATAGCACTTAAAAGAGCAGTGAAGCGTAGTGGTTAGCACTTGCGCCATTTGGGCCCAAAGTCAGTGGTTCAAATCCAGGCTAGGGAGCAAAAAAATTTACAAGGTGTAAAAACCTTGCTCTCTGTGACACCGGACCAAGGTGTAAAATTGGTATCTTAATGATGAAGGCCTAAAAACCCTCGGAGCGCCAACTTAATGGCTGCCCACAAGTCGCTATATACTCCCCAGAGAGTAAAGCAAAAAACTGAAAAAATAAAATAAAATGACCTGAGCTAAGGGGGTTCATAGTTATAAGTAAAGCGCTGCTGAGTATGTCCAGTGATAGATAATGGCGCTATATAGAAATCATGACCTTTACCCTTACCTTTTAAAGTACGAATGTATGGCCGGGATACTAAGCCAGTTGGGAGGAGTGTCTTGGAATACACGTATTTTTTATGGGAAACTCTTCATAAGAAACACAGGCCCTCGAACTTTCTTATAGAATACACGTACACGTTTTTTTATAAGGAACACCTTAATAAGGAACTCGAGGCTGAAAATTCCGAAAAAAATTAAGGAACTTTTAGGGAACTATCGAGCCTCGGATGGAAAAACTAAGAATCATTTTTAAAAGAACAAGACGGTTTGTGCATATAAATAACAGAATAACAATATATTTCCCTTCTTCTTCTCCGAAAGACTCCATTTAAATTCAAAGTTAGAAAAAGCAAGTTTATATAAATTTGCTGTAAAAATTAGTATTCAAACATATATCACGAAAAGGAACAGTATAAGGAACTTTCAGCCTCATTTTGTTGAAAAATTAAGAAACTCAAACCTCAACTCAGACCAAAGGTTCCAAAATAAACGTGTAATACGTCATCTGCTGTGTTCTCACTGTTCTTACGTAATCGGTCATTAATTATTTAGCCAGCTTATTGGCGAATTCAACTGTTCTGAAAGTTGCTTATGCAATGTGGTTGTTAATAAGCCTGCTCTGACGCAAAATTTGTACAAATTTAGTTTCCAAAAGTCTGTTTTCAAACCAGTGAATATTGGTGTAACGTCTTATTTTCTGAATTTCCGCACTTTTTATCACACATGACTTATTTTGCGACCAATTTATTTAAAATATTGACACTTCGAGTTGTAGAACTTAAATTTTTTTGTACAATAAAATACGAAAACTTTAAGAAGCATCTAGTTCTAAAAATAGGGAAATAATTAAGAAACTTTTGATCAAGGCCCCGAGCTAGGTTTTTATGCAATGAATGAGATGTATGTGGTTCGGTTCTTCTCATTTGGTGTTATTTATAAGCTTCTATCGCATCCCTAGTCAAAATTGCCTAGGTCTGCTTGGTCTACATTACTCAAAGGTATTGCTTAAGTCTACAGTACTCGAAGCTAATATAGTGTGATTGACTTTGCTTTACCAAGGCTAATCGATGTTCGGAATTAGCCTTACCTAGGTTTTGCATTTCTTTTTAAACTTTTTTTGACCGCATGAAATCGATTACAGATTTATGAAGAACTTCATGGAAATTCACAAGGACATATTGCAGTTACAATTGAATCCGTAAGCATAAACCCAAGTTCTTTATTTGTCCTTTCTTAACCCTATCTCACCTGGGCTTTTCAGAACATTCCCAACATTGGGGGTCTCCTTGCCAAGATGAGGGCCTCGGTAATATGCATAGGTTGTTGTTGCGAAAATGTCAAAACTCGTACTTGCTGTACATCAAGGTCCCGGCAGAGATAGGGTCTAAAAGAGAGTTCGGTTTGTAAAAATGGTAATGCTTCTTTTATGATGATGATAAATATGGTGCTGATGATGAAGATGATAATGATGAGCATGATGATTATCATGATGATGATGATAATGATGATGATAAAGATAATGATAATAATGATGATGATGATGATGATGATGATGATGATGATGATGATGTGAATGATATCGATGATGATGATGATGATGATGATGATGATGATGATGATGATGATGATAAAGATAATGATAATAATGATGATGATGATGATGATGATGATGATGATGATGATGATGATGTGAATGATATCGATGATGATGATGATGATGATGATGATGATGATGATGATGATGATGATGATGATGATGATGACAATGATAGATGGTAATGACAATGAAGAAGATAATAATGATTGTGGTGATCATAACATATAGAGCGACAATGATGATCATGACCTTATGGCTATAACAATAATCATGACCATGATCTTGATGATAAAGTAATGGTTACCGAGTATGCTGATTGGTCATCTGCAGTTGCGAATGCCATTGTATGAACTAGTACTGTATGAATACTTTCAATGTTTTCTCACTGCAGGCATTACAAGATCCAGAAGTTTCCAAGATATTTGAAATTCATATCCTTTCACATAATTCTTTTACTTATCTTTTAAGTCTTCTTGAAGTCTTTAACTAACCAACTCCATTACGTTTTTTTTCTTTGGAAAGGCTAAGAGAATATTACCCTATTTTGGGGAAATTTTGGGCTTTTTGGAAAAAGAAACTAAGACTAATTTTGAATTTAGATTAAGCCTTCAATAAAGTTTTTGTTTGATTGTCTGGTTGTCTTGATCCTTGATCATTTTACAGTGAAACTAACATCTAACGGACACCTAAGGCCCTAGCCAAACGATCAAACATTGTTTGTAAAACATTTGAAGTTTGCACGTCGAGCAGAATGTTTTGCCGTTTAGCAACGTAGCAAACAAAGCTCGTCAAAAGTTTTTGTTTGCTTAAAACAAACAATATTTTTGAACTTGTTCAAAAACTTTACCAGCAATTTCTGCTTGTTAAGCATAGCAATGTTTTTGACGTGGTCAAACGTTCAAACATTGCTTGATAAGAAATTTCAAATGTTTGACAAACATTGCATGATCGCTTGACCGGGGCCTAAAGGATCAGTGTTGTTATCGACCTTTTAGTTGAAAATCTTTTGTTCGCTGTTCGGGGGTTTCCCTTGCATGGAGGTGTCCACTAATGGAGGTTCCACTGTGAAATGATCAAGATAACCAGACAATCTAAGCCTGTGTAATCTTCATGCAAGCCTTCGCATCACATCTCCCCAGCCAAGAAAAAGTTAGGTCACCCGGTCATTGACTGGAGGAAGGTCACTTAGAACAATAGGGAATCTCATACTATACCCAAGAAACGCCTATTTTTCATTGTTAACTGAGGAGGATTTGCATCTAGGCGTAATTTTGTCTCGAGGAAGACTGAATACTTTTCTAGACTCTGCACATCTCTGTGTATAAACCCTTAACTCTTCTTACGAATTGAAGAGCTGAGGAAAGTCTCAGAAGAATTTCTAGATGCTGTTATCAACTCGTTACGTTGTGTTCCATATGGAATAAGGTGGTTGTGTAAAGCTATTATGCATCTTCCAAGGGTAGGTAATTTTTTTAATTCGATATGCTCCTATTTTATTTCACATGCATGCTATGAAAACAAGCAATCTAAGCCGTAACGGGCTCTAGTAGTATCATGGGCTCGCAGCAGGGGATCTTTTAAGAAATTTTTACTGGTGGGGAATTTACGCAAAAGGGCACTTTCCTTAATGTAACGCAACTGACTGCAAAAACAAAAGTATGCAGAGGGACGAGTATGCATAGTTGGTAAGGCATAATTTTCTGCATTTTGAAGCAATTTCTTGAGCTTCTTTCTGCTTTCTTTTTAACGAGCGTTCAGGTCTTGGCATGTTTGGAGATCAATGACGCAAGCAACTTTTCCCGCGGATTTCATTGCCTCGCTTTGGTGTAGTGCAAGAACGTCAAACAGAGATTGATTGATAGCAATAAGACCAAAGAAATAACGAATAATTTGACACATATAACACGACGACTTTACTCTCAGACTCGAAAAGGCCCTGGCCAAGCGATCAAACATGCTTGTCAAGCGAAATTTTTACCCGTTTGGCCACGTCCAAAAACATTGCTCGTCCAACATTTTTTTGCTTGCGTCAAGCAAAAATGTTTTTGAACTTTTTAAGAAACATCACGCCAAATATTTTGCTTACTTTTGCTTATCAAGTTGTCAAGCAATGTTTGATCGTTTGGCCGCGTTTCCAACATTGCTTGTCAAACATTTCTTTTGTTACTGTCAAACTTCAACAACTTGCAACATTTCGCCACCTAGCAACATTTCTTAGCTGCAAGGCGTTCGTGCTTGCACCTTAGCGATGACTTCGTTGTTGCGCAATGTTAGACAGCAATGTTTTGGACGTGGCCGAACGGTCAAACATTTGTTGTAAAGCCATTTAAAATGTTTGACCAGCAATGTTTGATCGTTTGACCAGGACCTTTCCAATAAAAATACTCGTTTATTAGGATTATTTCCATATCCCTATTTATTGCTGCCACTATCTTAAGTTGTGGTCGTAGCACAAAAACATAGTATGTAGCGCAAACTTGGGAAGTTGTAGCGAACTGCTGTACCTGTCGGTATGGATTCGACGCTCATTTATTTAGGTAGAACTGAAGGCTAAGTTTTCTTTTAGGGCAGTCTAACGCAGGTCAGGGTTGTGGTGGCTAAACAGCTCATGTGAACTTGCGGCCTGTACTAAGTCTCCGTTGCGCTGCCACAAGGAAGTAAAAACATAATGAAAAAATTCTTTATCTACGTCACGTTTCTAAAATCAAACAAGAGTTAATCTTACATCTGACAGTTTAGGTTTTGACAGAGTCTCTATCAACTTGACATACTTTTTGTACGGATGCCTGATTTCTTGTAAAACACAAAGCATTCAATTACAGTCTAAGAAAATTTAAGAATTAAACGGATACTTTTACTGATGTACCGATAACGCAGATACTGATGCCGAAGTTAACCCCACTCTCTAGAATTACTGGACGTTTAAATTTTACAGAACTCTGAGCAGAGCAGTCGAAGATTAGATAGAGAGTTGCTGTAATTTAAATCAGAAAAGGCGTTATGGTAGATGCTTTGTTCAAAATTTAGGAGGAGCGGAATAATTATGGGGTTTGGCAACATTTCTTTTCTATTTCTCAAAGCTTTAATGTTTTTCTATAGAAATATTATAGCTACTAAACCCTTCAAGGTACGGAAAAATAGTCACGAGAAATTTTTAATTTGAGCTGCCCTTAAATGAGCTTGGATGAGGGCAATAAAGGACCTAACAATAGGCCATAAATTCATGATCATGTTCATACTGTTGTCTGCTGAGACTCTCTCTTTGAACTTGTTTCATTAGTCGATATGGAATTTCTGTCGAAGAAATAGGAGAATTTGCTTTTGTAGAAACGGAAAACCTTTTGATTGCAGCAAAATGCAATGAAAATGAGAGCTCCCTGGTAGGAATTCACAATCAGAAATATGTACAGCAGTGTGACACTTTGCAACAGTGAACCCAGATAACCAAAAACCCAGCTTAGGCCCAGCAGAAATGCTAACTTCATTGCTATGATGGCGAAACTTAGGCTCGGCTTTGACGACTTGTTGTTCTTATTGAAAAGTGTCTCTGATTTCCGCGCGGCTTTTCTGATGCGGATTAACGTAACGCACATGCAAGTAAGGTTGAACGTCAGAGCGAAGCCGACTGGAATTACGAAGGTTATTATATCTGGCCAGTAGCCGGTGATGAAACATATACCGTGAAGACCGTAGCCAATGTGCCGCGCGTCGCTGCTGAAGTCAATTATGATACACGTTATAACGATAAACGCCGGAACGGATTCTGAAACGCACAGATATGCCTTGAATCGCCTGCGTTGATCAATGGCTGACGGCGGTCGGATTTTGGCGAATGTTTGGTATAGATCGAAAGCTATAGACGCCATCCAGCAGAACATGACAAGAGTGACCCAGTGGTGACATATTGCTATCCCTGTGCAGACTTTCAAGTTGTTTTTCTGATCCATTGAGATTATGGGTAGTGGATGCTCGATCATGGTTGTGATGGACAGTATGACAACACATTTGCCATACGGTGTTTGTAGATCTTTGCAAAACCAATACGTTGCTAGAAGCACGATCAAAGATATCTCGCTGATGACCATCCCTCCTAATGTCAATCGTTTTTCATCTGTTGGGCTTAAGAATGACTGACTAATTGCTACCTTCTGCTTGATTAGGATCTTTGTTGTACATTTTGTCTCATTCATATAAGTCACATTATATATTGCGCATTCGCCTGTAGTTTCATAGTAGATACCGTTTTGAGCTTTGCAGTCTTTTCTTGCCGCTTGTTTCATGCTCTCTTTCCTCATCACGCTCATGCGATCCGATGCTGGTAATGCCGCGAGATTGGGAACCTGAGTAGCTGGCGTTTGAGTTGCTGGCTCTTCAAATAAATCTTTGGGTTGAGCAGAGGCATTGTGGCTCTCCATTCCGAATAATTTAACGCACTTTGTCTCTCCGTTGGTACTCGGTACGATAGAACTCTCCAAAGCAAAAGTCATGAATATCAACATATGATATCCCTTGTTCATTGTGTTCATTTTTCCTCTGCTAACCTCTCTAAAACTATAGTGTGAGACTTAACGGAAAACTCTGCCTGCTGTCTAAATATAACTCTTTCAACTTATGTTGCCGGGGGTATACTGGACGAAATTTTAGTTCCCGGCATGCGGCCAAAGTTTCAAAAATGAAGAAAAAGACCGATAACAGGTTGTCCGACGGATCCAAAGAATAATGTATTGAAATTGAATTTATTTTTGCTATTTTTGCTATTTTGTTTTATTTAGGCACGGTAGTACCATCAGTCCACGAGAACTTCTTTCAGGGGGGCCGCGACTGCTTTTCAGGGGGGCCATGATAAAAGAATTATTTTCGGGAACAACCCTGCGGAAAGCGAATCTAAAAAAACCCATGCTCTTCAAAAACATACCGCTCAGACGTATACCCGACTTATTACCTATTAAGTTGAAAATGCGCAATGCCAAACTTTTGTATCAACTTCAAGAAAAGTGCATATATCCAAAAATATCAACATACCGAGTTATATGTACATATTATGGAAACTCGGTACAGTTGTCAGTCAAGGCCTTAACTAGGAGATATGTCGCGCGCGACATTGATGTCCCCTCGGTGTCGCCCAGTTTGTGCCGCTTAGCCACCCTGGGAGACACGCCGAATACAGTGTCGCCCGCAGCAAGTCTCCTAGTTTAGCCATAGCTTTGTACCTAAATTGAAACATCTGCCACCACTCCTTACACCAAAATCATTGAAATTGATGCCGTCCAAATCCTGGGAATTTATACTGTCCCTTAAATCGTCCCATCGGTTATACATTGTTCATCAAAATTAATACCACTATACCCATATCCTGGAGATGGCAACCGTCCATTCAACCCAAATTATGAAATTTTCTTCCCTTCCGAGTGGCACGTCCCTAATACTCAAAATATGCATAGTGTCCCCCCGTGCGTGCGTTGGGTTTACTAAGCTATTGAGAGACCAAATATTTATATACATTATAGACTCTCGCTTCAGTACTTTATAGTTATATTTTTACAGCTTTTCGCCTACTTAATTAATGATTTGCCGTGATCGTCCAGTTTTTTCAAATATTTTTAATGATTTTTCTTAAAACCCACGGCTGAAACAGTGCGTCAGCAGTGAATTCGAGGACAAGTGGAAATTACTAAAGCAAACCCTCTCTAATAATCTATATAAATTATTACTATTTAGTTAAATATTCGTTAACAAATCAAACAAATTCGCCTAAAAGCTCTGAAATCTTGGATTTTTAGTCCTAAACGCAAAGATAATGAGCCTTCTAGGAAATATTTGTTAGCTTCTCAAGACATTAGTTTCTTTGAATGAGATTGATTGCTCGGGATGGTGTATTTTGGTCCAATGTACTCTTGGACCTACTAGTTAAACAGGAGAAGCACCATATTGCATACTTTAAAGCTTTTTTCGTCCTAAGTATGTCCTGTGATGTTTATCGCAATTAAGAATTGCATACAATTCAAAAATTACTTCTTAAACCATGACGTTTCAGACATACCCAGAAATACCCAGAACGAGAAATACCCAGATGTAGAGCGAAATAACCCCATCAGAACGGTGAAGCTGAATTGGTATTGTGTTTAGGAGACCCATAAGTTCACAGTGACTTGCTACAGTGGTGAACAGTAGAATTTTATCTGAAGAATCCAAGTAAAAATAGCCACTTTTCTATCTACACATAGCAGCTGTTTTGCTTTTTACAAAGATGAGGTAGCTTTTCCTAAATAGGTGAAGGTGAAGGTGAAATGGTGTTTTAGCGCCAGTGGCTAGGATCGTCAGTAGTAGGTTAACTAATCGAGACCTCGGCCCCGTCTGCGACGCTACCGTGGCTGGTCTAGGACCCTGACCACACTGAGCTTCTGACGCCACAAGTCAGCTGGATTTCACCACGACGCCACGCACCTTCAAATAACTCTTGGATCTCGAGATTTCTTCCGTTACCCTGTGATTTCAAAGTATCCCTGTGGTTTAAACTATGTTGTCTTTGACAAGGCACAAAACTCTAAAGGATGGCTCGCTGCATTCCGTGGTCCACTTGGTAGTTTTGTTCGGCGTCCGAAGCTGTTCGCTATTTTGCACTCCTATCTTTCTATCTATCTTTCATCTTAGTAGCAAGGGATCCTAAGGATCCATTATTGCTGCATTAAAATAAACATGTTTAGTTTGAATAATTTAGGTTTTCAATAGAAGAGTAAAACTATGAAATAACAAGAAGTTTAGTTAAAGTTTGGTTAACGAAAATTAGGTTTTCAATGTTTTTTTATAAAGTTTTGCTAAAGTTTAGTTAATGAATAATTTAGGTTTTCAATAAAAGAATAAAACTATAAAATAACAAGAAGTTTAGTTAAAGTTTGGTTAACCAAATGCCTTTCTGACTTTGTCTTTCTATTCTTAGATCGCCAAGATCCTTCAAGCAATAAGTAACAAACCAACTACTCACGTATTAAAAGAACAATATATGAAACCGTTAGAAGAATTTGTTGTGGAAAAGCACAAAGATTTACAGGTATTTTACATCCTTTTGCATTAAATTCGTCCCATTAAACCTAGATTACTTGACAGCGTAGGAATAGCCACGAATAGCTGATTATACCCTTGTCCCTTACATTAAAGATATTTTTGGTTACCCCGCCTAATACAACTAATTTTTTTTTATTATCCCCCACAATTTTCTAAAGTTTTTAGCACTTTCATTATAGTAACAGTTTTAGTTGCTTAACTTCGAATGAAATAGGCTTCACTGAGGCGATCCAAATGTACTATAAAAGCAGTATTAAAGTTCCTTTGGTTATCAATTATCAATTTAGAGATTTTTATCAGGGGGCTTGTTAGACAGAGCAGGTTGACATTCAACGAAACTAAAAACATTTTTTAACTTTCCCTCCTTTATTATACAAGTGGCTAATATTCTTAGTACATCATAAGATTTGGTAATTTCTGTCTAATTTCGACTGAACTTCTTTTTAGGTTTTTCTTACGAATCTGTGCGATGTTGTTGACTTTCACTCTTATTTAGAGGTAAAATATCTTTCACAAAATCGTTTGTCTTGTTTTTTGCTGTTCAGGGACGAAAAACTTTGTCAGATATGTAATAATAAACTAACTAGCTATTTCACTGATAGCTAACTAACTAACTGAACAAATAACTTGCAAACTGACTAAGCTAACTAACTTTCTTACTAACTTACAGATTGACTACCTGACTAACTAACTAAATAACTAACTAACTAACTAACTAACCTACTAACGTACTAACAAACTTAACTAACTTACTAATTAACTAATTAGCTAACTAACTAACTAATTAGATAACTAACTAATTAACTAACTAACTAGCTAACTAACTATTTAAATAACTAACCAGCTAACTGACTAACTAGCTGACTAACTAATTTTTTCCTCTACATGTTAGTTGCCCTCAACAGAATGTGCTTAACTACATCCCTCCATTGTTTCTGTCGCAACTTTTTTGACTAAGGTCTTAAACTTATAGCTAACTAACTATCTAGCCAACTAAGTAACCAACGAACTAATTTCCAAACTGACTCGAAAAACTAACTAAATAACTAACATAATTACTAACCAATCAACTAACTAGCTAACTAACCAATTAACTAACTTACTGACTGACTAACTAACTAACTAACTAACCAACTAACTAACTAGCTGACTAACTAATTAACTAACTAACTTGCTAGCAATAAACTAACTAACTAACTAACTAACGAACTAATGTGCAAACTGACTTAACCAACTAACTAACAACCTAGCTAACAAACTTAGTAACAAACTCACTATGACTAACTTTCTTACTTACTTAACTAACTAACTAACTAGCCAACTAGCCAACTAACTAACCAACTTACTAACTGGCAAACTAACTAACAAACAAACAAACAAACAAACAAACTAACTAACTAACTAACTAACCAACTAACTAACTAGCTAACTAAATAACCAACTAACTTACTAACCAGTAAGCTAACAAACTAACTAACTAACTAACTAACTAGCTAGCTAACTAACTAACTAACTAGTTAACTAACTAACTAATAAATAATGCTAATTAACTTATTTACTATAGCTTATGAGCTATCTACACAGTTTAACTATCTAGCTTAAAAAACTAACTAACTGACTAGTTTACTAACTAGCTAAATAATTAATAATCAACCAACTGAATAAAAAGCTGTATAAGAAGTTTACTGTTGTCACGCAAGCATTCCAGTGTATTTAAGAATCAAGAAAACGACAGTTTAAATTACCAATGGTTTGTTTTATTAATGAAGATTTCCATGTTGACCAAAAGTTCTGATTCAGAACAGAGGAATGTGGACTGTTGTTTGAGCTAGTAGGGCTTGGAGTTTTCTAAATAATTTTTGCTTGGTTCTTCGCGTTTTATAGTTGTAGTGGAAGGTCTCTAAGAGAGCTACTTAAAATCCTTGGAAAGTAGACAGTTGCTTGATTCGCTGACTTATTATAATTTTGTTTTTATCTTTTCTTGTAGATCGAACAATATTTAGCATTGCCTAAAAGTCTATGTATAACCATAAACATCAAAGAGATGTATCGAATGCACGAAATGCTTTACAAATATGCAGATAAAATGGTGATTAATCAAGATTTTTCTCTTTTGGGATAAGACCTCAAATGCGTTTATTTCAACAATACATTAGGCTGTGTAGAGGGAGATGCTAGGTTTAGAGACTACTTTTTTCAAATAAACTTTGAAGCAATAGCTTACGACAATTTTGGCCAAAATAGAAAGGAAGGATGATTAAAAGTTGTACGATAGTTTGAAGTTCTGTTGAGGCGGAATTAATGCTGCTTTTCAAATCGACCTACGATACGATAGAACGAACGCCAGCTAGTTGTAACTGCAAACTTATGTCGACATGTCAACAACTAATCAGAACTTATAAGTTACAGTTGATTCTGGTCGCAAGAGCTCAATTTTCGGCAAAGAGATCAATCAACTCGGGTGTCCAAAGAACAACCTATAACTATAAGCATGATTCTACCATGATTCTACCACAGGACAACCCAAACTGTGCAGAAATTTACAGCGAGGTCTGTTTTAAAATAATTGGCAAAGCAAGATCTTTTTCATTTAGGAGTTCTGGAATTTGCCAAAATGATGAAAACCAATAGGCCGGTTCTATGTAGACAGAGCATCTGGGTATAAATTCAGCCTTAGTCGATTGTTTTATTATGTTTCTGACGTCTATACTCTAAGGGGTATCAGACGAAAAAAAAGCTTAGTATGTCCAGAGAAGTTACCGCTGTTTTGAAATTTTGTATCGCTCAAAACTATTCAAATACATGGTAATTATAAAAAATTAAATCTATATAAAAAAAATAGAATTCAAACTACCTTCTAAAGTAACAATCTCGTGCTTTGCAAATGAATTTGTATCGAATCTGAATTGGCCATATTAGGGATAAACAAACATGAGGGCTTCATAGAGATTGCATGCTATACTGTTCAATCACATTAGAACCTTTTTCTTTTTTCAGGCATTAGAAGAAGATGATAAACTAAGTGCAATATTAGATGACCTTGGTGAACCCATATCTTCATCTTCTGTAGAAGACAACTTTACTGTTGATCTGCTAATATTCAGTCGCTGGGACAAAGCATGCGGTATGTTTTTTTAGCTTTTTCTGTTTAGCATCACCCCCGTAATGCATCAAACCAGCCATTGCTGTGTACTGTATGGATAATTTTCTCAGGGTGTAGCTGTAGCTAAAAACTTAGCGATATTATCTGTATTCTATTTGCGCTCACCCCCCGGTTTTTGAGATAAAATTAAAGTAAACACAACATATTTTGTGAATTTGAGGAGGTATTGTTAGAACATCATTCTCCTGCTTATTATGATCTTCCTCTATTAGAAAACATTTTGCCACGTCCCAAAGACTGCTCGACAAGCAGAAAAAGCAAAATTTGTTTTGAAATGTTTTTGAAAAAGGTAAACAATGGTTTGCCTGACGTAAAGCAAAAAAGAATGTTGTTTTGCCAAACAGTGGAATATTTTGCGTGAGAACCAAATTGACATGACAATTGACATGATTGACAAACAATGTTTGAACGTTTGAGCAGAGCTTCAAGCTTCATTAATCCCCCTTTCTGATAAGCCCCATCACCTATAAGCCTCTCCCATCTCCATTAAGCCCCCGTAGTATGTCCAGTTTTTATTAAGACCTCGCTCCAGAAGGGCCGTTCAAAAGCTCCATAAGCCCTCTCGGAGACTTAGTGGCTCTTTTAACGTAAGTTTTGTAGCTGCTCAAGCGCTCTCCTTTTCTGGAAAATTATAGAGTACAGCTAGTTTGGTCTTTCTTTCCTAGAGCTGAAGAATGAAGTCCCAGGCTTAGAGAAGACCATGGAACGAGGTGTTCCAGCTCTGCGAAAACGTTGCCGAAAGATTCTTATAACTCTGTTTCTAGCAGTAAGTAGCTTAATTAAATCTATTTCTTCTTTTATGTTTTGAAATTTATCATTTTAGAAATTGCAAATCTTAGATTTTTCCTTGAGTGCGTCCACAATAGATTGGCTTCGAACCTGCACTGCATGATCAAAGAGACAATGACGTCTCCCCTGAGCTAAAGAGCTCAACGAAATCGTCGAGTAACTCTGCAAGTCATACAGACCGAGACTCTCCTCCAGTTTGACTTCTGTGTTTCGGCTATGTTGAGCGTTCTTCATTACCATACATACTTGTATATATATATTTCTACTAGTGGCATTCCACAGTAGATAGGATTCAAACCTGGGCTACATGACCAGAGATCCAACGGCGCTTCCGCTTTTTATTAATTCATAATGGCCAAATCAGGTCAAATTCTACTAATTCGAATGTATTTATAACGTGTTTTCATCTCATTTGTATTTGCAATCCTCTTATTTATGATTCGTTTAGAATTCAATTATTACTGCACACATTCACCATCAACACAGCCATAAATGTTACCTTAATTACCGAGTTATACCATTCAGTCATTGTAAAATCATCTCATATCGGTTTCACAGGTTAATGAATGTTTCAAATACTTTTTAGTTGCCGACGTTATTTCAAGAGAAAACTTTAACAGCTGTTCTTCAGAGAGCAAAACAACACGATGACCCAGAAATACAAAGACTTCAAAATTTGGCTTCTTCGCATCTCGACGCTTTGATAGAAATGGATTCTAAATATCTAGAAGCTGATTTCTACAGAACTGTCAGAGAAGTTAGTTTAAGCTTATTTTCTCTGTTGCTTTTCGGCAGCTTTAGGCTCTTGCCAAACGATCAAACATTCTCGCATGCAAAATGTTTGACTGTTTGGCCATGTCGCAAAACATAGCTTCACAAACACTTTTTGCTTGCGTGAAGATGAGGCGTGGCCAAACGGTCAAACATTGCTTGGCAAACAAATCTAAAATGTTTGACCAGCAATTTTTGATCGTTTGGCCAGGGCCTTTTATCACAAAAAATTGCTTGACAAGCAGAATTTGGTCAGCAATATTTTTGAAACACTTCAAAACATTTTTCTTGTATTGACCAAAAGATGTTTGATGAGCAATGGTTTGAAGTGTGTCTAAACGGTCAAACACGGTCAAACATTGTGTTTAACCAATGGGAAACTCTTCTTTTCATTTATTATGGAGTTACACATAATTTACTCTCTTTCATTGTGTCATTTCTACCATCATAACTTTGTTTTTTTAATCTTCTATCTAATTTTCTTTTGTAGAAATTACTGCAGCAAGAGTTACAATATGACAAGTTGAAGATGGAACTACAAAGTCTTGATTCTGTCTATCAGGTAAATAGGCAATTGATAACTGTGTGAAGTTAAAGGCATTAAGTCGTGATAAATAATGTGGGTATACCCAAATTTCAAAAACTGCTGACTTAGCATACAGTTCACTGTGATATGATTGGATTGATTTTCAACTGATCGCATTTAATCCCGCTCTGACATTTCAAATTTCAAGATCGTGAAGTATCTCTGTTTCACAAAGCGGATGTTGCTTAGCCTTGGAGCGGAAGACGAAGAAACTAAAGATATTCTAAGTTTTCAGTGCATTTTTTTTTATTATAAGAAACCGGTTTATAAGAAACCTAGAACTCGACACCCCAAAAGTTAAGAAACTTTTAGAACTAGGAGGAAGGAGTTAAGAAACTTAAGAAATTTTTGTGTCAGTTTTCCAACATACTGATTTCACATTTGTGGACGTAGTAATCAATTCTCAAGCATTTCCGTGCGATTTCTCGCACCCAGAATGGCCAATTCTTTGTAATACAATAATATTAATAATTTGCTTGCTATATTCACGTTTTTTAATCGTTTTTACTGCAATTTTTTCCATTAAATTAAGAAACTGTCAAGAAACTTGTAGAACTAAAATTGGGCCAAAAATTAAGAAACTTTTAGAAGTAGGCCCCGAGCCAGGTTTCTTATATAAAAAAAAATCGTGTATACAAGGATTTGAAATTGAAATGGATGGTCGATAGTAGAAAGACAAGTTTAATTTAATCACAACTATGAGTACTGACGAAGGCTGGCTAGGCCGCGGAAGGGGAACAACTATAAGAGAATTAAAAACTACAGGAATGAAAAAGAATAAGGTACGGTGCAATTTAATTTCAAACTATTAACGAATGGCCTACTGGAGTAATTTTGCCCTCCCCGTGATTTCATCAGTTGCGACCACGTGGAAAACAATTTGATCACAGAGGTCTGCAGAGTAGGAAAAAACAAAAATTTTGTCTTTTCAGTCGCTATGTTAAATTTTCTGATACTTTAACTTGCCTCGCAAAGCTTGTCTTACATATTTTTAAAGTCTTATGTTAATTTTCCTTCGTAGACTCTGTGCTGGCATGGAAATTTCTTGAGCCAACAGCTTGAAGCTTATAAAGGTTAGTAACTTAAATTCAGTAGAAAATTGGAAATTGTTTAGAATTAAAGTCGTACAGATGAAATACTTTTCAACTGTTCATATAATCAATTATTTGATAATTTAAATCCTAGAATATCTTGCTGCAGTACGGAATAAAGCTGTTTTTATGGTAAGAACTTTTGTTTTAATAGTCTCTGAGTCTTAATACCTAAGTCTTAAGCAGTACAGATTTTTAATATTGTGGGAAAAAGCGGAAACTTATGTGAAAAGAAATAAGTTATTGTCTTTAACAGTTTTTAGTTATTATAGTTGTTTTTATTCTAGGGAGACCAATCGCCAGTTGGACTAAAACCAGTGCAATCGAAAAAGAACCAGCCACTTAAGTTCTCATTTGTAAATTTAGAGAAAGAAGGACTCATATTGGAAAGTAGAAATATACCAGAAAAACGGTGAGCTAACTCATATTTTTGTTTTTATCGAATTAAAGAGTAGTCTTGGGTTCTCTCTTCTTGCTCTTGCCCACTTCTTCTTTACTCGTGTTGATCGCAATAGAATTTCTTGTCGTGAGCCTCGCTGTTTATCTGCCAGACGTGGAGAGATGGACAACTTATTGATTACAGGCTGATGGAAGGTGATCCCAATCATAGTCAGACCATGACGTCCTCGGCGGGGGTGGTACTTAGTATAATTTTGTGTCGGGTATGTGCCCCCCAAATGGGTGGATTCTGGGCTCTGAAATTATCTAAGCATGGGTGTGATTTTAACCAAACCCCATATCAAAGGGTGATAAATAAAAAAGAACCCAAAAGTTCATCTTACTTGAGACAAAATAGTGTTAAAATCGCATAGAATATCTTCTTAGTACAATTCAAAGTAATAATATTTAAGGCCTTAGAAAGTTTCATTACTTTAATATTCCGCTTGTTATTACGCGCAATAAAGTGTCTGTGTTTACATTATAAGTGGTTGGGTTTATAGTCTTGGCGGCATATCACTGTCCGTCCATAAGTTATGTACCCTCTGGTCTTGACGTTTTTTTTACGAGCCCTACGTCTTTGCCGCTCCGCTTCTAAGTTGCAGGGTGAAAGCAATTGAAGTACCAACCCTGTGCAGTTACTATAAGAGATTAAACTTGAGTTTTTTCTCTGTTTTAGAAAAAGTAATATATACTTCACAGTTATATCATCCCAGCCTGGAATTTACGAAATTGGGCTGCATTACAGAGGTAGATATATCAGTGTCGCTCTTTATCTTTTCTCTGCTTAGGCCAATTTTCAAAATTCGTTGCGGAGTTTAAATTTGCAAGTATTATTGTGAATAAGAACCCATTTACACGAGAGCAAAGGATGAGGACTCAAAAGATCGGTACCTTTCGGATACGATTCATAGCGTTTACACGTGAACGGATCGAGCACGGATCCAAATGTACGCTATTCTAGCGTACACAAAAAGATGCGATCCCGTTTCCAAAAACGAACGGATTCATGCGTAAACATGTAAACAACAAGCCTATCGTGACCTTCTTGGGAACAGATCCGCTCGGATCCGTTACTGTGTAAACGGGGCCTAAAACTGCTTTCTCTACTTTGGATGTGTTTTCGTTTTCAATAACGCTATCCTATTTTCGTAGTTCCTCTACCTGGAGAGAGTCCAAAACTAGACAAAATCGAGCTCAGCTTAGAAGATCTTCTTGAACTGCAGCACCTTCGAGATCCGGTATGAGCTGTTGTTATTATTTATTTATTTATTCATTTTTTTTATTTTTTTATTTATTTATTTATTTCACTTATTTATCCATAAATTTGTCTTTTCTTTCTCTGAGCTTCTTGGCTACTCTTGGTTCCGTCTTGAGACTCTTCAACTTCTTCAAACCCTGCCAACTGTCGAGTAAATAAATGCATCTATCAGAAAAATGGATTGATATTGTATTTTAAACACCAATCAGTTTGCGGAGTACAAGCGAAAAGAAAACAAACTCTTTATATCGACACGGAGCCAGCCTGTTGTTTTTGATGTGGAAGGATTTTGACAATAATTATCCCCTCTCACCTAACCTTTGGGAAGTGCGACTTACGTACCTGGCATTGCACCGGCACAAAATTCATAATAATAACCAAATATCCAACCAAACATATCCATAGCCAAACTTTTTGAGAATATTTCCCAAATTCTGGACCCGAAGAAACATCAACACTCCTTTGCCTATGGTTGTTAATAATTGAAGTAAGTAAGTCGGTCGACTGTAGTCGGAGGCGACTCGAAGGCTCCTGTTTCAAAAGCTGATCCCGTGAAGGTAGGGGTGGACGCCACTCCTATCCCGAATCCGGCCACCACTTACCCTCATTCCTACCTTTTTATGCTGATTGCGAAGAAGAGAGGCCACAAGTACCATTTTGAACATCTTTGGTATGACTTAGCCTTGGCTTGAACCCAAGACCTCGTGACTCAGCACTCTAGCACTTGGCCACACGATAGCTGCTGCTTATAGCGAGTATTAATTTCTACACTATTTTATTACTTTTAACTTAACCTACTAATTTTTTTCTAGGTACTAAACCTCAATGACTTTGTCATTCTCGATGTGCGAAGAACACTGTCTTTCTTGCACAAGAACTTCTCAGTAAAATCCAGCTGATTTGAGTACTTTTGTGTCTAGTAGCTGACTTTTATGCAGAAACAGAGCCTATCCGAATACCAGAACATTCTACAAGACTGGTCTGCCAGCTCGGCTTACAGCAGAGTTTTATTTGGTATGCAAGAATACAATCCACTTATATACAAACAGTCTAACTGAGCGCGACACCAATAAAAACTCATTACCCGAACCTACAAACTCTACCATTTACAGAATTTGTCCCAATTTTGAGGCACTGGCCGAACAATCAAACATTGTTTGTCAAACATTTGGAATTTGCTTGTCAAGCAAGGTTTTGAACGTTTGGTCACATAACAATATTTTGCTTGACAAGCAAAATGCGTGGCGCCATGCTTTTAAAATGAGTTTAAAAACATTTTTTGCTTGAGATAGGCTAAGAATGCTTGCCGAACGGTAAAAATTGTTTTTTGTCAATTTTAAATGTCTGACAAACAATGTTTTCATCCATTAGGCAGGGCCAAAAATTTCGTTGTTTATTTACTTTGTGTGAATAGTTTTTGTTGTTGTGTTATGAAAGTTTGTAAATATATGTATAGCGATATCGTATTGTTGTTTTAGGGTGCTAAGAACCGCAATAATCTGATGCCCCCCTCTTTCGAATAAGCCCCTCAATTAGAGGATATTAAAAGAAATATATTAAAAGAAAATAAAAATTTGCGTTTAAAATTATTTAAATAAAATATAACCTTTTTAGATGAAGTAATTAAGAATTGTTAATTTCTGGCTGAAAATTTATTATTTATTTTTCAGAACTGTCTTTCTTTTGAATGTATATTTTATTTGCTGGTTATCATTATAATTTAATTAATATTGTTGTTGTTTTTCATTAAATTTGTTTATGAATATCAGAATAGATTAATGAAGTTTTTTTTCTTGTTTGTTGGATTAGGACAAGACAGACGATTTTTAAATCGCACGTTTGACTATGCTGATGCTGATGGTGTGAAGTGTCCGAAGTTGACCGATTCCAATGGAATATTGTGGCAAAAATGCCCCGAAATTAGTAGCTGGATTATTATGTTTTTGAACACCAATCAGCTATGCGAACGGCGAACTGTTCCGTTTCGGAGTTGTAAATGATGCAATAAAATGACCCGATTCACACAGCTTCGCAATAATCGGTCTCAGTACTTTATCTATGAAGAATTACTACAGGGAAATAACTAATTGCTTTGTAAAATATCGGTGAACAGAAGTTAGAGGTTTCAAAAAATCATAAAAATAAGTTGTAGCATTCATAAAATTAAGTTGTTACACCCGTTTGTTTGAACTTTTCTTCAAAGGTTCGAGTCAATGAAACGCGTTCGAGCCTCCATAAATTACTTGAATGCATGTTATCTATTATCATCCATCGGGAGTCTGCATTCTGCAATGGCGGACGCGAAGCAAGCAGATTTCCTATTTTGCACAGTGTGCAGAGTGCATCACCAATCAGGAAAGAGACATAAGTACAGTATGCACCACAAGAAATTGTGTAAAGAAGTTATTAGCAAATACAAGCATAAGGTTGGTTTGTATTTTTTTGAAAAGAAAGCCCAAAAGTTTTTCGAAAACAAAACAAGGCCTTAAAATTTGAAAAAAACAGGCCTAGTCTAAAACTTAAAGTTGCTTAATTTGGCTATGGCCCCATTGAATGTGACTCGGATGATCAAGTTAAATGGTTTTAGCGACAGTGCAGTTGTTTTTTGCAGCAAGTAATCCAGCTATGATCAATGCACTGATGCACCTGTGTACCAGATTTTTTGCAAGTGTACCAGTCAGTTTTCGTGACAATGTACTGGTGTACAAGTTTTCACGTATGCACATTTTATGGCTTTGATTTTTCAAATGTACCATGTACCAGGTTGCCTTTGTACTGTACCGTACTAGGTTAATTTTTAGCCTGCCCTACCATATACCGGGTGCTCTGCACCAGTGTACCCCTGAACCCCTGAAGCTGTCACCCCTTAATAATGAGAGGACATTACCAAATATTAATGCCCTATCATTAAATCACATTTGAATGCTTTCAGGTAATCAGATTTCATAACAGAGTATCGCAGCCTTGGTCATAGGGTAATATGGGTATTTAAAATACTGTCCCTAAAATTTTCAGTTAAATGCCATCTATTTGCTCTACCCAAAATAGAAGACCTATGTATATTAAAGAACTGTTTTTCTAGATAAAACAATGTTTCAAGTATCTGGACAAACCCGAGGTCGTAAATGGGGAGCTGGAACCTGGTGCTTCTTTCTGGTGTCAGTTTTGCGAAGAAAGGATTCCAAAACATGTGACTGACAGAATTATTTCAATTAGATATGGTGCGCTTTTTGAGCATCTGTCAAGGTACGTTTTCTTATTTTGACTAATTCTATTGATCTGAATGCCAAGTTTTAAAATCTTTGCCTGTTTGGGGTGAAAAACTACCATTGACTATATATATCTATGTTCATATGCATATCTAAGACCCAATGTGGACATACACGCATTTTTTTTATAAGGAACCTACCTCAAGGCCTAGTTCTTAAAGTTCCGTATTTTTGGGCCTCTTTTGAGACAATTGTAGTTCCAAAAGTTCCTTAATAGTTCCTTAATTTTAACGGCACATACAGTGGTCTTAAAAATAAAAGAGAGACACTTGCATGTGAGCAAAGCTGGAGACTAATCAAGGAAACATTTGATACATGCTTAACGTACAATTTATGTGAATGTCGACTGCAAATGAATGGAACCGGCTTTCTAATTCTTGATTATTTGCAGCGATAAATGCATTCAACATTGAAAAGTTCCTTAATGATTTTCTCTTTAGTAGTATAAGTTCTTTAAATTTTCGGGCCCTCTACATGTAGGTTCCTTATAAAGTGGTTCTTTATAAAAAAAAGTGTGTAATACAACAAGTCTGGCCTTTTTAAGGCAAGCAATCAGGCACATGCTTCATCATGCAAATCATTAAATCATTACTCTATGCCCCATATTTGTTATGCTCCCAAAATTAAGGAAACAGGCCCCGTTTACACTTTACCAGATAGCTATTTAATCAGAGTGCCGAGTCTTGCATTAATCCATATCAGATATGGCAAGTGTTTACATTATACCGGATAGCTATCATTGCATCTTGATTTTCACATTGGATAGACCCATTTATACTATACCAGATAGCCAAGACAATTGAAAATTTCAATAGTTAATCCTCACTCACAAAAGAATGTCATTTAAATCCGGAGCAGAGTGATTTCAATATCATTCCAGTGAAAATCTCCCCAGTTTTTGGAGCGTTTCGTATTTGATAGCTCTTGCATGATGTAAACACAAACCCCTTTCTGATGTGAAAATTAAAGATGCTCTGAAAACTTTTTGGTATAGTTATAGTGTGAACAGGGTCTAAATTGGGGGTATGTTTGTTTAAGTTCAAGAAGCGAAAAGGTTGAATTTGCTTCTCTATCATAATTATTCTAAGTTGGCTCTCTTTAACACTTAGGTCCTGCCAAATGATAAAAACATTGTTGGTACAACATTTAAGATTAGTTTGTCAAGCAAAATTTTTTACCATTTGGCTATGTCCAAAAACATTGTGCGTCAAACATTTATTGCTTGTGTCAAACAATTTTTTGGATGTGGCCAAACCGCAAACATTTGTTATACAGTGAATTCAAAATGCTGGACCAACAATGTTTGATCGTTTGGCCAGGGCCTTACTTTTGTCCTTGACATCACTCACAATTACAGTAAGTAAGTACATAATGAGTAACAGAGTTAGAAAAAGAGAAGAAAGATAGAGGCCACTTTGATACTGGTTTGTAAGAATATTTCACTCTTCTACCGTAGCTCGGAGCATCACAAGAAGACTCATAAATTTTGGAAAGTCAATGGTGGTGATAAAAAGGAGAAGGATGATTTCTTCCTAACATCAGATGTATATTCAAGGTATCAGTCCGGTTATGAGTATGATTTTTCCAGTGTATAGTGACTATAGCAGCTGTGAAGATTTTTGCACCCCTGTTCTCTCTGTACTCTCTTTGAAGGTGCTGTGGCATCGTGGTGTAATCCAGCAACTGGCTTGTTGTGTCAGAAGCTCAGTGTGGTCAGGGTTCGAGCCCAACCACGGTAGCATCACAGACAGGGTCGAGGTCTTGATTAGTCAGTTAACCTATTACTATTTCTTTTTGTTTTTTGGTTCCGAAAGTGGACGCCTTAGCTTATATGCCTTAGCTAATGCGCAGTGTTTAGCCTCTGATGGTACTTTTTGTTCAATAATGCCCCCTCCTGGTGTGGAGCCAAATTGGTTGGCCAAACAAAGCCATCATTTTGAAGAGGGGACGTTTGAGGGTCTGGAAAGCGTAAAACCACTCAAAACTACAGTTGACATCCGCTATCTCCACTGCCCGCTATCTCGAACGATTTTCCATTTCCCCTCGTTT
Organism: Chrysaora quinquecirrha; assembly: GCA_014526335.1. Taxonomy (NCBI): domain Eukaryota; kingdom Metazoa; phylum Cnidaria; class Scyphozoa; order Semaeostomeae; family Pelagiidae; genus Chrysaora; species Chrysaora quinquecirrha. The sequence goes on from JACTAT010000040.1 coordinate 4,167,559, forward strand.
TGGTATAAGGGTTTGTATAGAAAAATCATCCGCTATTTCGAACCCCGTTATCTTGAACATTCGCTGTCTCGAACCATTTTCGATTTCCCATGGAGGAAAACCTGCTCTTTATCTCGAACTTTGCCAAATTTTCTTCTGAACTGGATAAAGAGACAGGCTGAAAATATGTACAAGTTCGCCTAGCGGAGCGGGAATGGCAGCAGCTAAGTGATATGCTGCCCATGTATACAATAGATAAAGCAGTTCTCTTTCGAGATGTGCTGCATCGCCATTATCTCAATTTCAACAATAGTAGGGATGAAAGCAGATGAGCTTTGACTCCTATGTAATAAATACCAGACTTGTTTGATGAAATTTGGGATCTGTAACCCTGCATGTTAATAGGGGTTCCTTTTCTGACTTAAAAACTATAACTTTCATGTTTATATGGGGCATCCGTTATTTCGAACATTCGCTATCTCGAACAAATTCCAGTTTCCCTTGAGAGTTTAAGATAGCGGATGTAAACTGTAGCTCAAAAACCGTAAAACTGTGCGATATTTTGAACAATACCGTACGGCACGATGTTAAGTTCTTGCTTTCACAGAAATTGCACAGAATCTCTCAAAATTCTAGGTTAGTAAACTTTTACTGTTCACTTTTTGAGACGTGTTCCTCCCATAACAATTGTTGTTTCCATTGCGGACTAACCTCTAGCTTCGCTGAGTCGGCATTCAGTACCAAAAACGCAAAATCTTAATCAAAAACCGAAAAAATTACCCAGAAATGCCGTAAAACCGTTTACCGACGAGATTTTCAAAACCGGAAAACCGTGTAATTTTTCGAAAAAAACCGAAAACTCGAGCCAAAATAATGGCAAAACTGTGTAACCGTAAAACCAAAACACCCCCTCTTTGAAATGTTTGGAATTTTTTATCCTGATCAAACTTCAGCCAACATCAACATTATCAAACATAATGTTGGCTGACTCAACAAGGTGGCCAAACGCTGCCAAAATTTCGCCCAGCATGTTGGGTGGGCAATGTCGTATTAAATATGGCTACAGCTGGCTGGGGCTTAAGATATTCGGCTGCAGACATGTTGTAGGAATAGCATATTTGTAAAAAAAAGCATTCTGGCACTTTGCAACTCATATGTAAGAACTTTGAAACCATGCACTAGCATTTTGCACCTTTATTTATTCTGCTATAACGTTTATTTTTATTATCAGGTTGCTGAGGATATCAAGAAAGCCGAATATCAGAGGGCAGAAATTGTTGCAGTACAGGTCTGGTCATTGAAATGCATTATGTTCTTCAACAGTATCCAACTCACGTTATTATTATTTGACATACTCTCATTGATATTATTCTTAGGCCCTGGCCAAACAATCAAACATTGTTGGTCAAGCATTTTAAATTTACAGCAAATGTTTGACCGTTTGGCCACATCCTAAAGCGTTGCCGTCCTACACTAGACTTATTGCATGAGTCGTTAGTTTCCGCTCCTCCACCACCTCGACACCCTGCTACAACTACCAGTTTGAGCGGTCTCATTTAAGTGTTGGCCTCGGTCTCATTAGCGATAACTGTGACTCAGGTAATAAGTCTAGTCCTACTCTTTGGAACCACGAAGTTATTGCTAATGCGCAAGCACGAACGCATTGTTGCTAAGAAATGTTCCTAGGTGCTGAAATGTTGCAAGTTGTTGAAGTTTGAAAATAACAAAAGAGATGTTTGGCAAGCATTGTTTGAAAGGCGGCCAAACGATCAAATATTGCTTGACAAGCTAAAGTAAGCAAAATTTGTCTGATTTTTTATGAAAAAGCTCAAGAACATTTTTTGCTTGACGCAAACGAAAAATGTTGGACGAGCAATGTTTTTGGATGGGCCAAACGGTCAAACACTTTTCTTGACAAGCAAATTTCAAATGTTTGACCAGCAATCTTTGCACGTTTGGCCAGGGCTTTAGGTGCCTAATTGCTGGGGGGGGGGTTGGAATAGGCAGGGAGTTGGAGCAACACTTATTTCATTCGTCGTAGTCTACCCTCCACCACACTACACCACCCCGCTCCACTCTGAGGAAACAGCTGTATGTTGTTGTAGTTGTTAGAAGCTGTTTCCGAAAGAGTAGGAGGAAGGTAATAAGTCTAGGGGTTGGAGTAACATTCAGGATCTAACTGGCGGGGGGTCAGAGTAAACGGGCGGATTGGAATTCGTTTGATAAACGTTGTCAGCAAACTGCTGAAACAGGTGCGAACGGCCCTAACAAACAACTAGAGTGTATTAGTGAAATGTCTTACCAAGAAATTCACAGTAAAATAAGTAAAAATATCGACACCAATATTAATGCAAATCTTGATTAGCGCTCCTCCTAATAAGAGGGGGGTTGAAAATTTTTCAAGAAATTAATTAGCGGGGAGTGACAATTGGACACCCAAGAGTAGTTGATATTAATTTATCAATATTTTACAAATTTTTCTCCTTAAACTATCAAGTTTCTTTATCAATAATTAGCACCAGCAGAACGTGAACAGAATTTTTGAAGTGAGAACTGTAAATAATTCTTATGGTGTGCTGCAAAATCCAACTGGATGGTTTGTATTACGTTTCAATATATCTATTGTTGAACTATGGTACAAAATGGTACAAAATTTCAAAATTGTGAGAAAGAGAGCGGAAACATCTCTGGGTATACTTGAAAGCTTTTTTCGTCTGACACTCCTCAGAGTATAAACGTCTGAATCAGACTAAAACAATTGGCTGAGACGGAATTTATACCTAGATGCGGGTCGAAATACTAATTAAAGAGTGAAGCCGATTTTGCATTTGTTTTAAACATCAATCAGCTTGCAGGATATAGCGGAAAAACCACTAAAATTTTTGAAGAGTCCAAGTGAGATAACGAACTCTAAAGTATGTCCAGTGATGTTCCACTGTTTTTCGGAATTATATTTCTTATATAGAATATATAAAAAAGCCTGGAGGCCAAGATATTTTACTCTTCTAGAACGAAATAATTCATCTATTCTTATTGTTAATGTTTTATTTTATTTTATATTTTAATTTAACGGCCCAAGAAATCATAAGCTCTGCTTCTCTTGGGTCGTATAGTATACAATATTTTTGTACCTTGTAATTAGGATTGTATACTATGAAAAAAGTTGAATTGAATTGAAATTGAATTGAATTGAAAGAACACAACTAATCCTTGCCATTCATGAAAATGTGTATAAATGTATGATACTGAAGAACGAACTAAGCGCTTAACGTAGCCGAAACACAAAACCAAATGGGAGGAGAGCCTTGATCTGTATGATTTGGAGAGTTACTCGACAATTTCATTGAGCTCTTTAGTTCAGTGGAATCATTGTTGGCTCTCTGATCATACAGTCTGGTCTTTAAATGCCATCTTTTGTGGTATTCAACTTGTGGAAAAGTTTAAACTATACAAATAGTCAATGTTCAATAAATTCACTTCAGTGCTCGTAATGTGCCGCTAATACATTCAATTTAATGCTTAATCGTGTAACGTCTTTTAGACTGGGCTTCCTGCTACTCATTCGCAGAACTAAAAGAATACAACGGATAGACCTTCGAACTAGAAATATTCGATCATGTTGTTAACTCTATCTGCATAGGTAACATTTCTAATTTCAGGCACAATGGTATTAGAGTATGGAGGGGAGGCATCGTTAGAACAGGGTAGGTACACAAGCAGTTTACATTTTGTTGTTGCATTCTTTCCTGCATTTACAGGTATCTACTGATTTGGAAGGGACTAGGTTACTTATTTGTTTCGTTTAGATAGTAGATTCAACAAAAATCATATTCTCTGCACGTTTTTTTAATAAGAAACCGGTTTATAAGAAACCTAGATCTAGACATTCGTAAAAGTTAAGAAACTTACATAATTATATAACTACTTCAAAATAGTTACGAAACCTTGGAGATTGAAACTATGACCACGTTCACACAAGAGAAACTGCCAGAGCCATTAGCTCAAAAACGCCTTCCGTTTACACGGAGTCTCTTGGATCCGCACCTTTTCACGCTCTGTTTAGACCCAGTTCTCGATCTGTTCAGCAGTAGAGCCAGCTCGTCTCTGGCTCTGTTTAGATCCCTTGTAAACTGTTTCGATCGGATCCAAACTGGGAAGGACACGAAACGTGAAGAAAAGTGAATGAATACAGCCTAGAAGAACACGTCATTTTTCAAGAGAAATCGAATTTTCTACTTTAGCCCCCAACAAGATGCTGCTGTGATGAAAGAAGAAATTTCCAGCAGTTTTGTAGCAAGGAGTTTGGTGACGAATGCATCAACTCAAAAAATACAGTAGTCAAATATTTCTTGATCGGATCGGAACTAACCCGGTTCTTCTCGTGTAAACGCATTGCAAAAGAGCCAGTTCTGGCTCTGGATCGGACCAGTGCCGATCCAGTTTCACTCGTGTAAATGGGGTATCAGGTAACTGTTTGAACTAGGCCTCGAGCTAGGTCTCTTAAAAAACAATAAAAGCGTGTATCTCTGAAGCTTAAATGAAGAACGTCTGGTTATGTTGTTTCCATTCTTTTAGACAACAGCAGAATCCATTACGGACCAAAGTCAGATCAAATAAAAGCAGTACTCAGGCAACAGGTAAAACTGAGAGCCTCTCACAGAATGACAAATTTCGTATTTCATTCACTAAGCTTATTTGTAAAACCCTGGCCAAAGATCAAACATTGTTTGTCGAACATCTGAAATTTTCTTGTCAAACAAAATGTTTGACCGTTTGGCCACGTTGCAAAACATTGCTCGTAAACATTTCTTGCTTGAGATGAGCAATGTTTTTGAAGTTATTAAAAACAATGTTCAGCAGCCTCTGCTTGTTGAGCAATGTTTTGTGACGTGGCCAACCGTCAAACATTGTGGGTAAAACAAATCTCAAATGTTTGACCACCAATGTCTGACCGTTTGGCCACGTTGCAAAACATTGCTCGTAAAACATTTCTTGCTTGAGACGAGCAAAATATGTTTTTGAAGTTATTAAAAACAATGTTCAGCAGCCTCTGCTTGTTGAGCAATGTTTTGTGACGTGGCCAACCATCAAACATTGTGGGTAAAGCAAATCTCAAAATCTCAAATGTTTGACCAACAATGTTTGGCGGTTTGGCCAGGGCCTAAGACTCTACGTTTAAACCCCTTATTGAAACCCCTGATTAAGGACCTCTTTTGGATAGCCTATTTATTTTGTTAAAAAATGTTATTAAGGTTGATGAAGGTTATTGTGTCCGGTTTTTTTCTGTTTTTTTTTTTAATTATTTTTTTTCCCGTTTAGAAGACGAACTTCAAAATTATCAAAAGCTACCTACATTGTCACGTGTCGCTAGAACGGCAAAAACGTCTAATAAAGGAAATGTACATACAGGTATAGAATCGTTCAGATGTAGATTTCAACTAATTTTTCAAAAACTTTTCGATTTTTGATTCGATTGTTCGTTTCGAACCTTATTTTAATTCGCATTTTTACGTTTAACAGGCGCTATACCGCCATGGCTTCAAAATGATGATAGTGATGCCGAAACGGTATTTTCGTATTTTTTTGTTTATTTATTCATTTGCGTATTTAGGTTTTATCCATTTAAACATTTACTCTAAAATTTGTTTTGATTTGTAGAATTCAGTAGAAGTCTCGCAACCAATCGGACCTTCGTTTGAAGAATTTAAAAAATACGGTAAACTTTTTATTTTGAGGCTTTAAGACCTCAGAATTGGATCCAAAATTCTCTAAATTGCGATTGCGAGAAAAACCGGAAACAGCTTTGGGCAATACACGCAGATTTATCCCCACATTTTTTTATAAGCAACCGCTTATAAGCAACCAAGATGTAGAAGGCCTAAAACTTTAAGCAACCTATAGTACCACAGGAAAAAACCTAAGCAACATTTTAAATTTTAAATAATTTATATCACTGCAAGCAATCAAGGATTGATCAACATAGAAGCTATTTCCATTCATTTGCCCTCAAAACCTCGCATATCAACAGAGTGTATACTCATTACGTGAAGCATTTCATTGAGGGGTTTCCGTTTAACTTTCAATACAAAGTCTCTATATGGTAACAATTACATGGTACTTCTTGACTGATGTTATTTATAGTATTTCTTTGCTGTATACTAGGTGTTCTAGCGTTATGTTGCATAAAAAGCTATAGGATAACTCCAAATTTTGTTGTTTTCTAGCCTCTATACTATTCTTAGGGCAAAAATATACAGTTAAAATTAAGCAACTACTAAGCAACTTTTGGTACTAAAAGGTGACCAAAGGAGGTCTCAAAATAAGCAACTTTTTTAACTAATCCCGAGCGAAGTTGCTTATAAAAACAACTGCGTGTATTTATTGCTTAAAGTTGCACTACAATCATCTTCTACACTCTTCGGACTCAAGTAAAGTGAAATTTCCCTGTTGTATGGGGTTTTGGTTAAAGTCACAGCAATTTCTAGAGAATTTCAAGGCCAAAAACCCACCCATATAGGCGGCACTTACGCATACCAAAATTATATTAAGTATCCCTCCATGCAGCTTACACCTCTTAACGGACAATAAACCATTTCAACTAAGGGCCTCGTTTTAAAAAAAATTGAAAATTAGGTCATAGAGAAATTTCGACTTCAGATTCGAACTCGCCAACGTCTTTTTAGTGTTGAGGCAAGGTTTTATGCTTCTAGTCCTTAAGATATTGATTTTATTGGAGTTAAAAGTTTGAACTTCTATAAAGGATTTAACCGTGAAAAATTATTTTTCTTATTACCAGGCTGCCCTCTTTTGGTGGAGTCTGGAATTCTGGGCCTAGATGGCATTCAAGGTATTTTGTCTTGGTTTTCTTAGCCAAAATAGTCAATTTAGCCTTAGTCATTTTCGCATATAACAAGGAAAATCCCCCCTGATATTCAGTAGAAAGCCCCCTAGCGTTTATTAAATGTTTAACGGGGTAAATTGGAGGCGGCGTATAAAAGATGGAGGCGTTTATTTGAATTGAATGTTCTTGCATCTTGCATATTTTTTATGGATGGAAGGTCCTAATTTAGAATCTGATTCTCGTTTATGTGGAAAGAAAGGAGGGGGCGTTTATTAGAAAGGGGTTGTTTATTTGATGGGGGCGTTTACGGCAAGCCCCCGTGGTCGACGTTACCTGATTAAGCATTAAATTGAACTGCATTACCGCCAGATTATGAGCATTGAAGTGAATTACTTAACATTGACTGTTTCCATGTTTAAAATTGCCAACAAGTTGAATACCACAAAAGATTGGATTTGAACCCAAGAGTATATGATCAGAGAGCCAATGACGATTCCACTCAACTAAAGGACGCAATGAACTCATTGAGTAACTCCCAAGTCATACAGCCCGAGAATCCAATGTACTCTGGTATGCTACTCTTGGAAAAATCTATCCTAGTGTTTTCAATTCATACAAAACAGATAGAAATATGTATGGGACAGTAGAAGGCTCAACATGGCCGCCCAGGGGGTACTTCATTGTTGAAAAAAATAGACGTGCCGCCCAGTATTTCGAAACCCACCCATGTCTACCAATAAATTCTGTTAGTCGTGGCACCCATTTATAGAAAAAACAACGAAATTTTACACCCATTTGCACCAATATCTCAAATATTGCACCAATACCTAATTTAAACACCTAAGGAAACTCTAAATGCTGCGAAAAAGCATTTGCGCTGAAGAAGAAACGCATTTACCCGATTTGCACAACTCTAAATACAAAGATTTATCAGACTTTTAAAAGCAATGCATGTCTAAAAGTTTTTACTACCCATGTGTAGAGATCCTTTACAAAAAAATCAACCCATGTGTAAAGAAATTGTCGCTGAAAAAGTTACCCATTTGGGCGGTGGGGATGTGCCGCCCAAAAGGGCATCGTTTTTCGTGATTTTTAAAAAATATGGGTCTTAATTTTCTAAAAATTGGTATAAATAAGGATATCGATTTCTCGACTTTATAAGAAACGATCTTATTTTCGTTTGTTTTCACTTTTCTTGGTGAAGTTTGATGATAATTAGCATATAAAGTAGTGTAGGAGTTAATATTTTCGTGTAATTTTATGTATTCATTTTCAGGAATTTGCTATAAATATGGGTAGTCATTTTATTTCTCGGGCGGCACGTCCCTATCCGAAATTTAGTCAAATACCTAAATGAGTTCAATTTGGGAGAAAATATTCCCCTTTAAAAATCGCCAAAAAGGCAAGTCTATAGCCTTACTAAATTGCCGAAAATCGGCCAAAATCAGGGGTTTTCAAAACTCCCTTTTTTCATCAAAAATACATACTTTAGCTCACTAAAATCACCCCCAAATAGTGTTTATGGGGTATATAAAGTATTTTTGGGTAGAAATGAGTTGAATTTGGGAGAAAAAATTCCCCTTTAAAAAGCGCCAAAAAGGCAAGTCTATAGCCTTACCAAATGGCCAAAAATCTGCCAATATCAGGGGCTTTCAAAACTCCCTTTTTTCGTCAAAAATACATAATTTAGCTCATTTAAATCACCCCAAATAGTGTTTATGGGGTATATAAAGTATTTTCAGGTAGAAATGAGTTCAATTTGGGAGAAAAAATTCCCCTTTAAAAATCACCAAAAAGGCAAGTCTATAGCCTTACTAAATTGCCAAAAATCGGCCAAAATCAGGGGTTTTCAAAACTCCCGTTTTTCGTCAAAAATACATACTTTAGCTCACTAAAATCACCCAAAATAGTGTTTATGAGGTATGTAAAGTATTTTTGGGTAGAAGTGAGTTGAATTTGGGAGAAAAAATTCCCCTTTAAAAATCGCCAAAAGGCAAGTCTATAACCTTACTAAATTGCCGAAAATCGGCCAAAATCAGGGGTTTTCAAAACTTCCTTTTATCTTCAAAAATAGATACCTTAGCTCACTAAAATCACCCCCAAATAGCGTCTATGGGGTATATAAGGTATTTTTAAGTAGAAATGAGTGCAATTTGGGTTAAAAAAGTCCCCCCAAAAAATCGCCGAAATGATAAGTCTATACCCTTAATAAATGGCCAAAAATCTGCCAAAATCAAGGGCTTTCAAAACTTCCTTTTTTCGTCTAAAAAACATACTTTAGCTCATTAAAATCACCCAAAATAGCGTTTATGGGGTATATAAAGTACTTTTGGATAGAAATGAGTTCAAATTGGGAGAAAAAATTCCCCTTTAAAAATCGCCAAAAAGGCAAGTCTATAGCCTTACTAAATTGCCGAAAATCGGCCAAAATCAGGGGTTTTCAAAACTCCCTTTTATCTTCAAAAATAGATACCTTAACTCACTAAAATCACCCCCAAATAGCGTCTATGGGGTATATAAGGTATTTTTAAGTAGAAATGAGTGCAATTTGGGTTAAAAAAGTCCTCCCAAAAAATAGCCGAAATGATAAGTCTATACCCTTAATAAATGGCCAAAAATCTGCCAAAATCAAGGGCTTTCAAAACTTCCTTTTTTCGTCTAAAAAACATACTTTAGCTCATTAAAATCACCCAAAATAGCGTTTATGGGGTATATAAAGTACTTTTGGGTAGAAATGAGTTCAAATTGGGAGAAAAATTCCCTTTAAAAATCGCCAAAAAGGCAAGTCTATAGCCTTACTAATTTGCCGAAAATCGGCCAAAATCAGGGTTTTCAAAACTCCTTTTTTAGTCAAAAATACATACTTTAGCTCATTAAAATCACCCCAAATAGTGTTTATGGGGTATATAAAGTATTTTTGGGTAGAAATGAGTTCAATTTGGGAGAAAAAATTCCCCTTTAAAAATCGCCAAAAAGGCAAGTCTATAGCCTTACTAAATTGCCGAAAATCGGCCAAAATCAGGGGTTTTCAAAACTCCCTTTTATCTTCAAAAATAGATACCTAAACTCACTAAAATCACCCCCAAATAGCGTCTATGGGGTATATAAGGTATTTTTTAAGTAGAAATGAGTGCAATTTGGGTTAAAAAAGTCCCCCCCACAAAATCGCCGAAAAGATAAGTCTATACCCTTAATAAATGGCCAAAAATCTGCCAAAATCAAGGGCTTTCAAAACTTTCTTTTTTCGTCTAAAAAACATACTTTAGCTCATTAAAATCACCCAAAATAGCGTTTATGGGGTATATAAAGTACTTTTGGGTAGAAATGAGTTCAAATTGGGAGAAAAAATTCCCCTTTAAAAATCGCCAAAAAGGCAAGTCTATAGCCTTACTAAATTGCCGAAAATCGGCCAAAATCAGGGGTTTTCAAAGCTCCCTTTTATCTTCAAAAATAGATACCTTAACTCACTAAAATCACCCCAAATAGCGTCTATGGGGTATATAAAGGTATTTTTAAGTAGAAATGAGTGCAATTTGGGTTAAAAAAGTCCCCCCAAAAAATCGCCGAAATGATAAGTCTATACCCTTAATAAATGGCCAAAAATCTGCCAAAATCAAGGGCTTTCAAAACTTCCTTTTTTCGTCTAAAAAACATACTTTAGCTCATTAAAATCACCCAAAATAGCGTTTATGGGGTATATAAAGTACTTTTGGGTAGAAATGAGTTCAAATTGGGAGAAAAAATTCCCCTTTAAAAATCGCCAAAAAGGCAAGTCTATAGCCTTACTAATTTGCCGAGAATCGGCCAAAATCAGGGTTTTCAAAACTCCTTTTTTAGTCAAAAATACAGACTTTAGCTCATTAAAATCACCCCAAATAGTGTTTATGGGGTATATAAAGTATTTTTGGGTAGAAATGAGTTCAATTTGGGAGAAAAAATTCCCCTTTAAAAATCGCCAAAAAGGCAAGTCTATAGCCTTACTAAATTGCCGAAAATCGGCCAAAATCAGGGGTTTTCAAAACTCCCTTTTTTCGTCTAAAATACATACTTTAGCTCATTAAAATCACCCCAAATAGTGTTTATGGGGTATATAAAGTATTTTGGGTAGAAATGAGTTGAATTTGGGAGAAAAATTCCCTTTAAAAATCGCCAAAAGGCAAGTCTATAGCCTTACTAAATTGCCAAAAATCGGCCAAAATCAGGGTTTTCAAAACTCCCGTTTTTCGTCAAAAATACATACTTTAGCTCACTAAAATCACCCCAAATAGTGTTTATGAGGTATGTAAAGTATTTTTGGGTAGAAATGAGTTGAATTTGGGAGAAAAATTCCCTTTAAAATCGCCAAAAGGCAAGTCTATAGCCTCACTAAATTGCCAAAAATCGGCCAAAATCAGGGGTTTTAAAAACTCCCGTTTTTTGTCAAAAATACATACTTTAACTCACTAAAATCACCCCAAATAGTATTTATGAGGTATGTAAAGTATTTTTGGGTAGAAATGAGTTGAATTTGGGAGAAAAAATTCCCCTTTAAAAATCGCCAAAAAGGCAAGTCTATAGCCTCACTAAATTGCCAAAAATCGGCCAAAATCAGGAGTTTTCAAAACTCCCTTTTATCTTCAAAAATAGATACCTTAGCTCACTAAAATCACCCCCATATAGCGTCTATGGGGTATATAAGGTATTTTTAAGTAGAAATGAGTGCAATTTGGGTTAAAAAAGTCCCCCCAAAAAATCGCCGAAATGATAAGTCTATACCCTTAATAAATGGCCAAAAATCTGCCAAAATCAAGGGCTTTCAAAACTTCCTTTTTTCGTCTAAAAAACATACTTTAGCTCATTAAAATCACCCAAAATAGCGTTTATGGGGTATATAAAGTACTTTTGGATAGAAATGAGTTCAAATTGGGAGAAAAATTCCCTTTAAAAATCGCCAAAAAGGCAAGTCTATAGCCTTACTAAATTGCCGAAAATCGGCCAAAATCAGGGGTTTTCAAAACTCCCTCTTATCTTCAAAAATAGATACCTTAACTCACTAAAATCACCCCCAAATAGCGTCTATGGGGTATATAAGGTATTTTTAAGTAGAAATGAGTGCAATTTGGGTTAAAAAAGTCCTCCCAAAAAATAGCCGAAATGATAAGTCTATACCCTTAATAAATGGCCAAAAATCTGCCAAAATCAAGGGCTTTCAAAACTTCCTTTTTTCGTCTAAAAAACATACTTTAGCTCATTAAAATCACCCAAAATAGCGTTTATGGGGTATATAAAGTACTTTTGGGTAGAAATGAGTTCAAATTGGGAGAAAAAATTCCCCTTTAAAAATCGCCAAAAAGGCAAGTCTATAGCCTTACTAATTTGCCGAAAATCGGCCAAAATCAGGGTTTTCAAAACTCCTTTTTTAGTCAAAAATACATACTTTAGCTCATTAAAATCACCCCAAATAGTGTTTATGGGGTATATAAAGTATTTTTGGGTAGAAATGAGTTCAATTTGGGAGAAAAAATTCCCCTTTAAAAATCGCCAAAAAGGCAAGTCTATAGCCTTACTAAATTGCCGAAAATCGGCCAAAATCAGGGGTTTTCAAAACTCCCTTTTATCTTCAAAAATAGATACCTAAACTCACTAAAATCACCCCCAAATAGCGTCTATGGGGTATATAAGGTATTTTTTAAGTAGAAATGAGTGCAATTTGGGTTAAAAAAGTCCCCCCCACAAAATCGCCGAAAAGATAAGTCTATACCCTTAATAAATGGCCAAAAATCTGCCAAAATCAAGGGCTTTCAAAACTTTCTTTTTTCGTCTAAAAAACATACTTTAGCTCATTAAAATCACCCAAAATAGCGTTTATGGGGTATATAAAGTACTTTTGGGTAGAAATGAGTTCAAATTGGGAGAAAAAATTCCCCTTTAAAAATCGCCAAAAAGGCAAGTCTATAGCCTTACTAAATTGCCGAAAATCGGCCAAAATCAGGGGTTTTCAAAGCTCCCTTTTATCTTCAAAATAGATACCTTAACTCACTAAAATCAGCCCCAAATAGCGTCTATGGGGTATATAAGGTATTTTTAAGTAGAAATGAATGCAATTTGGGTTAAAAAAGTCCCCCCAAAAAATCGCCGAAATGATAAGTCTATACCCTTAATAAATGGCCAAAAATCTGCCAAAATCAAGGGCTTTCAAAACTTCCTTTTTTCGTCTAAAAAACATACTTTAGCTCATTAAAATCACCCAAAATAGCGTTTATGGGGTATATAAAGTACTTTTGGGTAGAAATGAGTTCAAATTGGGAGAAAAAATTTCCCTTTAAAAATCGCCAAAAGGCAAGTCTATAGCCTTACTAATTTGCCGAAAATCGGCCAAAATCAGGGTTTTCAAAACTCCTTTTTTAGTCAAAAATACAGACTTTAGCTCATTAAAATCACCCCAAATAGTGTTTATGGGGTATATAAAGTATTTTTGGGTAGAAATGAGTTCAATTTGGGAGAAAAATTCCCTTTAAAATCGCCAAAAGGCAAGTCTATAGCCTTACTAAATTGCCGAAAATCGGCCAAAATCAGGGTTTTCAAAACTCCCTTTTTTCGTCTAAAATACATACTTTAGCTCATTAAAATCACCCCAAATAGTGTTTATGGGGTATATAAAGTATTTTTGGGTAGAAATGAGTTGAATTTGGGAGAAAAAATTCCCCTTTAAAAATCGCCAAAAAGGCAAGTCTATAGCCTTACTAAATTGCCAAAAATCGGCCAAAATCAGGGGTTTTCAAAACTCCCTTTTTTGTCAAAAATACATACTTTAGCTCACTAAAATCACCCCAAATAGTGTTTATGAGGTATGTAAAGTATTTTTGGGTAGAAATGAGTTGAATTTGGGAGAAAAATTCCCTTTAAAATCGCCAAAAGGGCAAGTCTATAGCCTTACTAAATTGCCAAAAATCGGCCAAAATCAGGGGGTTTTTCGTCAAAAATACATACTTTAACTCACTAAAATCACCCCAAATAGTGTTTATGAGGTATGTAAAGTATTTTTGGGTAGAAATGAGTTGAATTTGGGAGAAAAAATTCCCCTTTAAAAATCGCCAAAAAGGCAAGTCTATAGCCTTACTAAATTGCCAAAAATCGGCCAAAATCAGGGGTTTTCAAATCTACCGTTTTTCGTCAAAAATACATACTTTAGCTCACTAAAATCACCCAAAATAGCGTTTATGGGGTATATAAAGTACTTTTGGGTAAAAATGAGTTCAAATTGGGAGAAAAAATTCCCCTTTAAAAATCGCCAAAAAGGCAAGTCTATAGCCTTACTAAATTGCCGAAAATCGGCCAAAATCAGGGGTTTTCAAAACTCCCTTTTATCTTCAAAAATAGATACCTTAACTCACTAAAATCACCCCCAAATAGTGTTTATGGGGTATATAAAGTATTTTCAGGTAGAAATGAGTTGAATTTGGGAGAAAAAATTCCCCTTTAAAAATCGCCAGAAAGGCAAGTCTATAGCCTTACTAAATTGCCAAAAATCGGCCAAAATCAGGGGTTTTCAAAACTCCCGTTTTTCGTCAAAAATACATACTTTAGCTCACTAAAATCACCCCAAATAGTGTTTATGAGGTATGTAAAGTATTTTTGGGTAGAAATGAGTTGAATTTGGGAGAGAAAATTCCCCTTTAAAAATCGCCAAAAAGGCAAGCCTATAAGCCTTACTAAATTGCCAAAAATCGGCCAAAATCAGGGGTTTTCAAATCTCCCGTTTTTCGTCAAAAATACATACTTTAGCTCACTAAAATCACCCCAAATAGTGTTTATGGGGTATATAAGGAATTTTTGGGTAGAAATGAGTTCAATTTGGGAGAAAAAATTCCCCTTTAAAAATCGCCAAAAAGGCAAGTCTATAGCCTTACTAAATTGCCGAAAATCGGCCAAAATCAGGGTTTTCAAAACTCCCTTTTTTCGTCTAAAATACATACTTTAGCTCATTAAAATCACCCCAAATAGTGTTTATGAGGTATGTAAAGTATTTTTGGGTAGAAATGAGTTGAATTTGGGAGAAAAAATTCCCCTTTAAAAATCGCCAAAAAGGCAAGTCTATAAGCCTTACTAAATTGCCAAAAATCGGCCAAAATCAGGGGTTTTCAAAACTCCCGTTTTTCGTCAAAAATACATACTTTAGCTCACTAAAATCACCCCAAATAGTGTTTATGAGGTATGTAAAGTATTTTTGGGCAGAAATGAGTTGAATTTGGGAGAAAAAATTCCCCTTTAAAAATCGCCAAAAAGGCAAGTCTATAGCCTTACTAAATTGCCAAAAATCGGCCAAAATCAGGGTTTTCAAAATTCCTTTTTCGTCAAAATACATACTTTAGCTAACCAAAATCACCCCAAATAGCGTTTACGGGGTATATAAGGAATTTTGGGTAGAAATGAGTTCAATTTGGGAGAAAAATTCCCTTTAAAAATCGCCAAAAGGCAAGTCTATAGCCTTACTAAATTGCCAAAATCGGCCAAAATCAGGGGTTTTCAAATCTCCGTTTTTCGTCAAAATACATACTTTAACTCACTAAAATCACCCAAAATAGCGTTTATGGGGTATATAAAGTACTTTTGGGTAGAAATGAGTTCAAATTGGGAGAAAAATTCCCTTTAAAATCGCCAAAAGGCAAGTCTATAGCCTTACTAATTTGCCGAAAATCGGCCAAAATCAGGGTTTTCAAAACTCCTTTTTAGTCAAAATACATACTTTAGCTCATTAAAATCACCCCAAATAGTGTTTATGGGGTATATAAAGTATTTTTGGGTAGAAATGAGTTCAATTTGGGAGAAAAATTCCCTTTAAAATCGCCAAAAGGCAAGTCTATAGCCTTACTAAATTGCCGAAAATCGGCCAAAATCAGGGTTTTCAAAACTCCTTTTATCTTCAAAATAGATACCTAAACTCACTAAAATCACCCCAAATAGCGTCTATGGGGTATATAAGGTATTTTTAAGTAGAAATGAGTGCAATTTGGGTTAAAAAGTCCCCCACAAAATCGCCGAAAAGATAAGTCTATACCCTTAATAAATGGCCAAAATCTGCCAAAATCAAGGGCTTTCAAAACTTTCTTTTTTCGTCTAAAAAACATACTTTAGCTCATTAAAATCACCCAAAATAGCGTTTATGGGGTATATAAAGTACTTTTGGGTAGAAATGAGTTCAAATTGGGAGAAAAAATTCCCCTTTAAAAATCGCCAAAAAGGCAAGTCTATAGCCTTACTAAATTGCCGAAAATCGGCCAAAATCAGGGGTTTTCAAAGCTCCCTTTTATCTTCAAAAATAGATACCTTAACTCACTAAAATCACCCCCAAATAGCGTCTATGGGGTATATAAGGTATTTTTAAGTAGAAATGAGTGCAATTTGGGTTAAAAAAGTCCCCCCAAAAAATCGCCGAAATGATAAGTCTATACCCTTAATAAATGGCCAAAAATCTGCCAAAATCAAGGGCTTTCAAAACTTCCTTTTTTCGTCTAAAAAACATACTTTAGCTCATTAAAATCACCCAAAATAGCGTTTATGGGGTATATAAAGTACTTTTGGGTAGAAATGAGTTCAAATTGGGAGAAAAAATTCCCCTTTAAAAATCGCCAAAAAGGCAAGTCTATAGCCTTACTAATTTGCCGAAAATCGGCCAAAATCAGGGTTTTCAAAACTCCTTTTTTAGTCAAAAATACAGACTTTAGCTCATTAAAATCACCCCAAATAGTGTTTATGGGGTATATAAAGTATTTTTGGGTAGAAATGAGTTCAATTTGGGAGAAAAAATTCCCCTTTAAAAATCGCCAAAAAGGCAAGTCTATAGCCTTACTAAATTGCCGAAAATCGGCCAAAATCAGGGGTTTTCAAAACTCCCTTTTTTCGTCTAAAATACATACTTTAGCTCATTAAAATCACCCCAAATAGTGTTTATGGGGTATATAAAGTATTTTTGGGTAGAAATGAGTTGAATTTGGGAGAAAAAATTCCCCTTTAAAAATCGCCAAAAAGGCAAGTCTATAGCCTTACTAAATTGCCAAAAATCGGCCAAAATCAGGGGTTTTCAAAACTCCCGTTTTTCGTCAAAAATACATACTTTAGCTCACTAAAATCACCCCAAATAGTGTTTATGAGGTATGTAAAGTATTTTTGGGTAGAAATGAGTTGAATTTGGGAGAAAAAATTCCCCTTTAAAAATCGCCAAAAGGGCAAGTCTATAGCCTTACTAAATTGCCAAAAATCGGCCAAAATCAGGGGTTTTAAAAACTCCCGTTTTTCGTCAAAAATACATACTTTAACTCACTAAAATCACCCCAAATAGTGTTTATGAGGTATGTAAAGTATTTTTGGGTAGAAATGAGTTGAATTTGGGAGAAAAAATTCCCCTTTAAAAATCGCCAAAAAGGCAAGTCTATAGCCTTACTAAATTGCCAAAAATCGGCCAAAATCAGGGGTTTTCAAATCTACCGTTTTTCGTCAAAAATACATACTTTAGCTCACTAAAATCACCCAAAATAGCGTTTATGGGGTATATAAAGTACTTTTGGGTAAAAATGAGTTCAAATTGGGAGAAAAAATTCCCCTTTAAAAATCGCCAAAAAGGCAAGTCTATAGCCTTACTAAATTGCCGAAAATCGGCCAAAATCAGGGGTTTTCAAAACTCCCTTTTATCTTCAAAAATAGATACCTTAACTCACTAAAATCTCCCCCAAATAGTGTTTATGGGGTATATAAAGTATTTTCAGGTAGAAATGAGTTGAATTTGGGAGAAAAAATTCCCCTTTAAAAATCGCCAGAAAGGCAAGTCTATAGCCTTACTAAATTGCCAAAAATCGGCCAAAATCAGGGGTTTTCAAATCTCCCGTTTTTCGTCAAAAATACATACTTTAGCTCACTAAAATCACCCCAAATAGTTTTTATGGGGTATATAAGGAATTTTTGGGTAGAAATGAGTTCAATTTGGGAGAAAAAATTCCCCTTTAAAAATCGCCAAAAAGGCAAGTCTATAGCCTTACTAAATTGCCGAAAATCGGCCAAAATCAGGGTTTTCAAAACTCCCTTTTTTCGTCTAAAATACATACTTTAGCTCATTAAAATCACCCCAAATAGTGTTTATGAGGTATGTAAAGTATTTTTGGGTAGAAATGAGTTGAATTTGGGAGAAAAAATTCCCCTTTAAAAATCGCCAAAAAGGCAAGTCTATAAGCCTTACTAAATTGCCAAAAATCGGCCAAAATCAGGGGTTTTCAAAACTCCCGTTTTTCGTCAAAAATACATACTTTAGCTCACTAAAATCACCCCAAATAGTGTTTATGAGGTATGTAAAGTATTTTTGGGCAGAAATGAGTTGAATTTGGGAGAAAAAATTCCCCTTTAAAAATCGCCAAAAAGGCAAGTCTATAGCCTTACTAAATTGCCAAAAATCGGCCAAAATCAGGGGTTTTCAAAACTCCCTTTTTTCGTCAAAAATACATACTTTAGCTAACCAAAATCACCCCAAATAGCGTTTACGGGGTATATAAGGAATTTTTGGGTAGAAATGAGTTCAATTTGGGAGAAAAAATTCCCCTTTAAAAATCGCCAAAAAGGCAAGTCTATAGCCTTACTAAATTGCCAAAAATCGGCCAAAATCAGGGGTTTTCAAATCTCCCGTTTTTCGTCAAAAATACATACTTTAACTCACTAAAATCACCCAAAATAGCGTTTATGGGGTATATAAAGTACTTTTGGGTAGAAATGAGTTCAAATTGGGAGAAAAATTCCCTTTAAAGATCGCCAAAAGGCAAGTCTATAGCCTTACTAATTTGCCGAAAATCGGCCAAAATCAGGGTTTTCAAAACTCCTTTTTTAGTCAAAAATACATACTTTAGCTCATTAAAATCACCCCAAATAGTGTTTATGGGGTATATAAAGTATTTTTGGGTAGAAATGAGTTCAATTTGGGAGAAAAAATTCCCCTTTAAAAATCGCCAAAAAGGCAAGTCTATAGCCTTACTAAATTGCCGAAAATCGGCCAAAATCAGGGGTTTTCAAAACTCCCTTTTATCTTCAAAAATAGATACCTAAACTCACTAAAATCACCCCCAAATAGCGTCTATGGGGTATATAAGGTATTTTTTAAGTAGAAATGAGTGCAATTTGGGTTAAAAAAGTCCCCCCCACAAAATCGCCGAAAAGATAAGTCTATACCCTTAATAAATGGCCAAAAATCTGCCAAAATCAAGGGCTTTCAAAACTTTCTTCTTTCGTCTAAAAAACATACTTTAGCTCATTAAAATCACCCAAAATAGCGTTTATGGGGTATATAAAGTACTTTTGGGTAGAAATGAGTTCAAATTGGGAGAAAAAATTCCCCTTTAAAAATCGCCAAAAAGGCAAGTCTATAGCCTTACTAATTTGCCGAAAATCGGCCAAAATCAGGGTTTTCAAAACTCCTTTTTTAGTCAAAAATACATACATTAGCTCATTAAAATCACCCCAAATAGTGTTTATGGGGTATATAAAGTATTTTTGGGTAGAAATGAGTTCAATTTGGGAGAAAAAATTCCCCTTTAAATATCGCCAAAAAGGCAAGTCTATAGCCTTACTATATTGCCGAAAATCGGCCAAAATCAGGGGTTTTCAAAACTCCCTTTTTTCGTCAAAAATACATACTTTAGCTAACCAAAATCACCCCAAATAGCGTTTACGGGGTATATAAGGAATTTTTGGGTAGAAATGAGTTCAATTTGGGAGAAAAAATTCCCCTTTAAAAATCGCCAAAAAGGCAAGTCTATAGCCTTACTAAATTGACAAAAATCGGCCAAAATCAGGGGTTTTCAAAACTCCCGTTTTTCGTCAAAAATACATACTTTAACTCACTAAAATCACCCAAAATAGCGTTTATGGGGTATATAAAGTACTTTTTGGTAGAAATGAGTTCAAATTGGGAGAAAAAATTCCCCTTTAAAAATCGCCAAAAAGGCAAGTCTATAGCCTTACTAAATTGCCAAAAATCGGCCAAAATCACGGGTTTTCAAAACTCCTTTTTTAGTCAAAAATACATACTTTAGCTCATTAAAATCACCCCAAATAGTGTTTATGGGGTATATAAAGTATTTTTGGGTAGAAATGAGTTCAATTTGGGAGAAAAAATTCCCCTTTAAAAATCGCCAAAAAGGCAAGTCTATAGCCTTACTAAATTGCCGAAAATTGGCCAAAATCAGGGGTTTTCAAAACTCCCTTTTTTCGTCTAAAATACATACTTTAGCTCATTAAAATCACCCCAAATAGTGTTTATGGGGTATATAAAGTATTTTTGGGTAGAAATGAGTTGAATTTGGGAGAAAAATTCCCCTTTAAAAATCGCCAAAAGGCAAGTCTATAGCCTTACTAAATTGCCAAAAATCGGCCAAAATCAGGGGTTTTCAAAACTCCCGTTTTTCGTCAAAAATACATACTTTAGCTCACTAAAATCACCCCAAATAGTGTTTATGAGGTATGTAAAGTATTTTTGGGTAGAAATGAGTTTAATTTGGGAGAAAAAATTCCCCTTTAAAAAAATCGCCAAAAAGGCAAGTCTATAAGCCTTACTAAATTGCCAAAAATAGGCCAAAATCAGGGGTTTTCAAAACTCCCTTTTTTCGTCAACAATACATACTTTAGCTAACCAAAATCACCCCAAATAGCGTTTACGGGGTATATAAGGAATTTTTGGGTAGAAATGAGTTCAATTTGGGAGAAAAAATTCCCCTTTAAAAATCGCCAGAAATGCAAGTCTATAGCCTTACTAAATTGCCAAAAATCGGCCAAAATCAGGGGTTTTCAAATCTCCCGTTTTTCGTCAAAAATACATACTTTAGCTCACTAATATCACCCCAAATAGCGCTTATGGGGTATATAAAGTATTTTTGAGTAGAAATGAGTTCAATTTGGGAGAAAAAATTCCCCTTTAATAATCGCCAAAAAGGCAAGTCTATAGCCTTACTAAATTGCCGAGAATCGGCCAAAATCAGGGGTTTTCAAAACTCCCTTTTTCGTCAAAAATACATACTTTAGCTCATTAAAATCACCCCAAATAGTGTTTATGGGGTATATAAGGAATTTTTTGGTAGAAATGAGTTCAATTTGGGAGAAAAAATTACCCTTTAAAAATCGCCAAGATGGGAAGTCTATAGCCTTACTAAATTGCCAAAAATCGGCCAAAATCAGGGGTTTTCAAAACTCCCTTTTTTCGTCAAAAATACATACTTTAGCTAACCAAAATCACCCCAAATAGCATTTACGGGGTATATAAGGAATTTTTGGGTAGAAATGAGTTCAATTTGGGAGAAAAAATTCCCCTTTAAAAATCGCCAAAAAGGAAAGTCTATAGCCTTACTAAATTGCCAAAAATTGGCCAAAATCAGGGGTTTTCAAATCTCCCGTTTTTCGTCAAAAATACATACTTTAGCTCACTAAAATCACCCCAAATAGTTTTTATGGGGTATATAAGGAATTTTTGGGTAGAAATGAGTGCAATTTGGGAGAAAAAATTCCCCTTTAAAAATCGCCAAAAAGGCAAGTCTATACCCTTACTAAATTGCCAAAAATCTGCCAAAATCAGGGGTTTTCAAAACTCCCTTTTATCTTCAAAAATAGATACCTTAACTCACTAAAATCACCCCCAAATAGCGTCTATAGGGTAGATAAGGTATTTTTAAGTAGAAATGAGTGCAATTTGGGTTAAAAAAGTCCCCCCAAAAAATCGCCGAAATGATAAGCCTATACCCTTAATAAATGGCCAAAAATCTGCCAAAATCAAGGGCTTTCAAAACTTCCTTTTTTCGTCTAAAAAACATACTTTAGCTCATTAAAATCACCCAAAAAAGCGTTTATGGGGTATATAAAGTACTTTTGGGTAGAAATGAGTTCAAATTGGGAGAAAAATTCCCTTTAAAAATCGCCAAAAAGGCAAGTCTATAGCCTTACTAATTTGCCGAAAATCGGCCAAAATCAGGGTTTTCAAAACTCCTTTTTTAGTCAAAAATACATACTTTAGCTCATTAAAATCACCCCAAATAGTGTTTATGGGGTATATAAAGTATTTTTGGGTAGAAATGAGTTCAATTTGGGAGAAAAAATTCCCCTTTAAAAATCGCCAAAAAGGCAAGTCTATAGCCTTACTAATTTGCCGAAAATCGGCCAAAATCAGGGTTTTCAAAACTCCTTTTTTAGTCAAAAATACATACTTTAGCTCATTAAAATCACCCCAAATAGTGTTTATGGGGTATATAAAGTATTTTGGGTAGAAATGAGTTCAATTTGGGAGAAAAATTCCCTTTAAAATCGCCAAAAGGCAAGTCTATAGCCTTACTAAATTGCCGAAAATTGGCCAAAATCAGGGGTTTTCAAAACTCCCTTTTTTCGTCTAAAATACATACTTTAGCTCATTAAAATCACCCCAAATAGTGTTTATGGGGTATATAACGTATTTTTGGGTAGAAATGAGTTGAATTTGGGAGAAAAAATTCCCCTTTAAAAATCGCCAAAAAGGCAAGTCTATAGCCTTACTAAATTGCATAAAATCGGCCAAAATCAGGGGTTTTCAAAACTCCCGTTTTTCGTCAAAAATACATACTTTAGCTCACTAAAATCACCCCAAATAGTGTTTATGAGGTATGTAAAGTATTTTTGGGTAGAAATGAGTTGAATTTGGGAGAAAAAATTCCCCTTTAAAAATCGCCAAAAAGGCAAGTCTATAAGCCTTACTAAGTTGCCAAAAATAGGCCAAAATCAGGGGTTTTCAAAACTCCCTTTTTTCGTCAAAAATACATACTTTAGCTAACCAAAATCACCCCAAATAGCGTTTACGGGGTATATAAGGAATTTTTGGGTAGAAATGAGTTCAATTTGGGAGAAAAAATTCCCTTTAAAAATCGCCAGAAATGCAAGTCTATAGCCTTACTAAATTGCCAAAAATCGGCCAAAATCAGGGGTTTTCAAATCTCCCGTTTTTCGTCAAAAATACATACTTTAGCTCACTAATATCACCCCAAATAGCGCTTATGGGGTATATAAAGTAGTTTTGAGTAGAAATGAGTTCAATTTGGGAGAAAAAATTCCCCTTTAAAAATCGCCAAAAAGGCAAGTATATACCCTTACTAAATGGCCAAAAATCTGCCAATATCAGGGGCTTTCAAAACTCCCTTTTTTCGTCAAAAATACATAATTTAGCTCATTCAAATCACCCAAAAATAGTGTTTATGGGGTATATAAAGTATTTTTGGGTAGAAATGAGTTCAATTTGGGAGAAAAAATTCCCCTTTAATAATCGCCAAAAAGGCAAGTCTATAGCCTTACTAAATTGCCAAAAATCGGCCAAAATCAGGGGTTTTCAAATCTCCCGTTCTTCGTCAAAAATACATACTTTAGCTCATTAAAATCACCCCAAATAGCGTTTATGGGGTATATAAAGTATTCTTGAGTAGAAATGAGTTCAATTTGGGAGAAAAAATTCCCCTTTAAATATCGCCAAAAAGGCAAGTCTATAGCCTTACTAAATTGCCGAGAATCGGCCAAAATCAGGGGTTTTCAAAACTCCCTTTTTCGTCAAAAATACATGCTTTAGCTCATTAAAATCACCCCAAATAGTGTTTATGGGGTATATAAGGAATTTTTGGGTAGAAATGAGTTCAATTTGCGAGAAAAAATTACCCTTTAAAAATCGCCAAAAAGGCAAGTCTATAGCCTTACTAAATTGCCAAAAATCGGCCAAAATCAGGGGTTTTCAAAACTCCCTTTTTTCGTCAAAATTGCATACTTTAGCTAACCAAAATCACCCCCAAATAGCGTTTACGGGGTATATAAGGAATTTTTGGGTAGAAATGAGTTCAATTTGGGAGAAAAAATTCCCCTTTAATAATCGCCAAAAAGGCAAGTCTATAGCCTTACTAAATTGCCGAGAATCGGCCAAAATCAGGGGTTTTCAAAACTCCCTTTTTCGTCAAAAATACATACTTTAGCTCATTAAAATCACCCCAAATAGTGTTTATGGGGTATATAAGGAATTTTTTGGTAGAAATGAGTTCAATTTGGGAGAAAAAATTACCATTTAAAAATCGCGAAGATGGGAAGTCTATAGCCTTACTAAATTGCCAAAAATCGGCCAAAATCAGGGGTTTTCAAATCTCCCGTTTTTCGTCAAAAATACATACTTTAGCTCACTAAAATCACCCCAAATAGTTTTTATCGGGTATATAAGGAATTTTTGGGTAGAAATGAGTTCAATTTGGGAGAAAAAATTCCCCTTTAAAAATCGCCAAAAAGGCAAGTCTATAGCCTTACTAAATTGCCGAAAATCGGCCAAAATCAGGGTTTTCAAAACTCCCTTTTTTCGTCTAAAATACATACTTTAGCTCATTAAAATCACCCCAAATAGTGTTTATGAGGTATGTAAAGTATTTTTGGGTAGAAATGAGTTGAATTTGGGAGAAAAAATTCCCCTTTAAAAATCGCCAAAAAGGCAAGTATATACCCTTACTAAATGGCCAAAAATCGGCCAAAATCAGGGGTTTTCAAATCTCCCGTTTTTCGTCAAAAATACGTACTTTAGCTCACTAAAATCACCCCAAATAGCGTTTACGGGGTATATAAGGAATTTTTGGGTAGAAATGAGTTCAATTTGGGAGAAAAAATTCCCCTTTAATAATCGCCAAAAAGGCAAGTCTATAGCCTTACTAAATTGCCAAAAATCGGCCAAAATCAGGGGTTTTCAAATCTCCCGTTCTTCGTCAAAAATACATACTTTAGCTCATTAAAATCACCCCAAATAGCGTTTATGGGGTATATAAAGTATTCTTGAGTAGAAATGAGTTCAATTTGGGAGAAAAAATTCCCCTTTAAAAATCGCCAAAAAGGCAAGTATATACCCTTACTAAATGGCCAAAAATCGGCCAATATCAGGGGTTTTCAAAACTCCCTTTTTTCGTCAAAAATACATAATTTAGCTCATTAAAATCACCCCAAATAGTGTTTATGGGGTATATAAAGTATTTTCAGGTAGAAATGAGTTCAATTTGGGAGAAAAAAATCCCCTTTAAAAATCGCCAAAAAGGCAAGTCTATAGCCTTACAAATTGCCGAAAATCGGCCAAAATCAGGGGTTTTCAAAACTCCCGTTTTTCGTCAAAAATACATACTTTAGCTCACTAAAATCACCCCAAATAGTGTTTATGGGGTATATAAAGTATTTTTGTGTAGAAATGAGTTCAATTTGGGAGAAGAAATTCCCCTTTAAAAATCGCCAAAAAGGCAAGTCTATAGCCTTACTAAATTGCCGAAAATCGGCCAAAATCAGGGGTTTTCAAAACTCCCTTTTATCTTCAAAAATAGATACCTTAACTCACTAAAATCACCCCCAAATAGCGTCTATAGGGTATATAAGGTATTTTTAAGTAGAAATGAGGGCAATTTGGGTAAATAAAGTCCCCCCAAAAAATTGCCGAAAAGATAAGTCTATACCCTTAATAAATGGCCAAAAATCTGCCAAAATCAAGGGCTTTCAAAACTTCCTTTTTTCGTCTAAAAAACATACTTTAGCTCATTAAAATCACCCAAAATAGCGTTTATGGGGTATATAAAGTATTTTTGAGTAGAAATGAGTTCAATTTGGGAGAAAAAATTCCCCTTTAAAAATCGCCAAAAAGGCAAGTATATACCCTTACTAAATTGCCAAAAATCGGCCAAAATCAGGGGTTTTCAAAACTCCCTTTTTTCGTCAAAAATACATACTTTAGCTAACCAAAATCACCCCAAATAGCGTTTACGGGGTATATAAGGAATTTTTGGGTAGAAATGAGTTCAATTTGGGAGAAAAAATTCCCCTTAAAAAATCGCCAAAAAGGCAAGTCTATACCCTTACTAAATTGCCAAAAATCGGCCAAAATCAGGGGTTTTCAAAACTCCCTTTTATCTTCAAAAATAGATACCTTAACTCACTAAAATCACCCCCAAATAGCGTCTATAGGGTATATAAGGTATTTTTAAGTAGAAATGAGTGCAATTTGGGTTAAAAAAGTCCCCCCAAAAAATCGCCGAAATGATAAGTCTATACCCTTAATAAATGGCCAAAAATCTGCCAAAATCAAGGGCTTTCAAAACTTCCTTTTTTCGTCTAAAAAACATACTTTAGCTCATTAAAATCACCCAAAATAGCGTTTATGGGGTATATAAAGTACTTTTGGGTAGAAATGAGTTCAAATTGGGAGAAAAAATTCCCCTTTAAAAATCGCCAAAAAGGCAAGTCTATAGCCTTACTAATTTGCCGAAAATCGGCCAAAATCAGGGTTTTCAAAACTCCTTTTTTAGTCAAAAATACATACTTTAGCTCACTAAAATCACCCCAAATAGTGTTTATGGGGTATATAAAGTATTTTTGTGTAGAAATGAGTTCAATTTGGGAGAAAAAATTCCCCTTTAAAAATCGCCAAAAAGGCAAGTCTATAGCCTTACTAAATTGCCGAAAATCGGCCAAAATCAGGGGTTTTCAAAACTCCCTTTTATCTTCAAAAATAGATACCTTAACTCACTAAAATCACCCCCAAATAGCGTCTATAGGGTATATAAGGTATTTTTAAGTAGAAATGAGGGCAATTTGGGTAAATAAAGTCCCCCCAAAAAATTGCCGAAAAGATAAGTCTATACCCTTAATAAATGGCCAAAAATCTGCCAAAATCAAGGGCTTTCAAAACTTCCTTTTTTCGTCTAAAAAACATACTTTAGCTCATTAAAATCACCCAAAATAGCGTTTATGGGGTATATAAAGTATTTTTGAGTAGAAATGAGTTCAATTTGGGAGAAAAAATTCCCCTTTAAAAATCGCCAAAAAGGCAAGTATATACCCTTACTAAATTGCCGAGAATCGGCCAAAATCAGGGGTTTTCAAAACTCCCTTTTTCGTCAAAAATACATACTTTAGCTCATTAAAATCACCCCAAATAGTGTTTATGGGGTATATAAGGAATTTTTTGGTAGAAATGAGTTCAATTTGGGAGAAAAAATTACCCTTTAAAAATCGCCAAAAAGGGAAGTCTATAGCCTTACTAAATTGCCAAAAATCGGCCAAAATCAGGGGTTTTCAAAACTCCCTTTTTTCGTCAAAAATACATACTTTAGCTAACCAAAATCACCCCAAATAGCGTTTACAGGGTATATAAGGAATTTTGGGTAGAAATGAGTTCAATTTGGGAGAAAAATTCCCTTAAAAATCGCCAAAAGGCAAGTCTATACCCTTACTAAATTGCCAAAATCGGCCAAAATCAGGGTTTTCAAAACTCCTTTTATCTTCAAAATAGATACCTTAACTCACTAAAATCACCCCAAATAGCGTCTATAGGGTATATAAGGTATTTTTAAGTAGAAATGAGTGCAATTTGGGTTAAAAAAGTCCCCCCAAAAAATCGCCGAAATGATAAGTCTATACCCTTAATAAATGGCCAAAAATCTGCCAAAATCAAGGGCTTTCAAAACTTCCTTTTTTCGTCTAAAAAACATACTTTAGCTCATTAAAATCACCCAAAATAGCGTTTATGGGGTATATAAAGTACTTTTGGGTAGAAATGAGTTCAAATTGGGAGAAAAAATTCCCCTTTAAAAATCGCCAAAAAGGCAAGTCTATAGCCTTACTAATTTGCCGAAAATCGGCCAAAATCAGGGTTTTCAAAACTCCTTTTTTAGTCAAAAATACATACTTTAGCTCATTAAAATCACCCCTCAGGGGCGGACTGGCAGGGATGCTAGGTTGCGATCGCAAGCCGGGCCCTCTTGCTACCGGGCCCTTAATTGATAAATTACAACAAATTAACTTTTCATCATTTATACGAATCATTATTGCTAGAGATTACAGTTAATAGAAATCAAGATGAGATTTTGAGCGCAAATATTTTGCATCAGCCTTTGGGGGGCTTATTGTAGGTTTGCGGCTTCACGGCTTCGACTCCTATCCAGCTTGTGGCTTAAATTAAGTAGGGGGTCAGCGGGTCAGCGGTTAAGTAGGGGGTCCTATCCAAGGCATTTTTAGGTAAACAGGGCACTTTTGCGGACCATACTTCTTATCAGCCGAAAAACTTGCGGTCTTCTTGCGAAAACAATCCGAAATGACGTCCTCAGGGTAACCGTTTTCAATGAGAATAGACCGTATTTTATCCAATTCCGAATCAAGCCGAGATTTAGAGCAAATCATAAGTGCCCGATGAACTAGCGTGTTGATCAGGTTAATTTTCCTCTCTTTTGGACTAAAGGAATCCCACCGTGTATAGAGGCCGCTAAAGGTTGGTTTCCTATATATACTGGTGAGAAATCCAGTAGCAGTGTTTTCAACAAAGACGTCGAGAAACGGCAAAGAGTTGTTTTGCTCCTTTTCGAAAGTTAATTTTAGAGACGAAGGCGTTAAGTTTTTGGAGGAAAACGTTGCAATGGGACTCGTCTTGAAAATGGCGAAAGTGTCATCAACATATCGAAAATAAACCGGAGGTTTTTGCGTCAGAGCAACCACCTCGTGGGTCTAAACAACAACCTAGTCTTAAACATGATTCTGCCATAGGACAACATCTACTCGATAACCCGATTTGTGCGGAAAATTACAGCGAGGATTTTTTCAGAATCATTGGCAAAGCAAGATCTTTGTTTCACTTAGGGGTTTTGGAATCTGTCTACATCAAAACCAAAAGGCCGGTTCTGTGTAGACAGAAAGAGTTCGTTTTCTCACTTGGACTCTTCAATTAATTCATTGGTCCTCCCGCTGTATCCGACCAGCTGATTAGTGTTTAAAACACAATGCCAATTCAGCTTTTCGTTCTTTCTGATTGGTGCATTTCGAGCCGCATCTGGGTATAAATTCCGCCTTAGTCTGTTGTTTCGGTCTGTTTCTGACGTTCATACTCTGAGGAGTGTCAGACGAAAAAAGCTTTTAAGTATGCCCGAAAATGATTCCACTGTTCATCGCAATCCTCGTTGTAATTTTCCGCACACTCTGGGTGATCTAATCAATGTTCTCCTATGACAGAATCATGTTTGAGGGTGCCTAGAGTTGAAAGAATTTTTTATGTATTGTTTATGTTTTTTACGTGGCAGTAGCAACGAGTCTCGATAACTGGCAGTAAATAGATTCTAGAAATCGTAGGAGATAAGGTTGATCCTTTTGGATTGGCAGAAATTCATTAAAGTGCGACGAAAATTGTAATCTAGCGGTCGCGAAATGCTCAAAATGGTCATTAGAGCGTTTCTAAGTAATGATTTTCCTAATTTTCTGGCAAAGCACGCCCCTGGACCCCTAAATGGGGTTGCGCCTTCGGCGCACATTGCTACAATCGTACCCGATTTTCATTTGTGCCCCTCCACTGGTGCTAGCGACCCTACAGTTAATAAAAGCCGCAATGTATTCTGGTACTGTATTGCAAAAAAGTTGTGTTACATCGAAATTAGTTATTATGCTAACTTAGAAGGACGAGTCTGCTGGCTACGATATCTCGGTTTGGGACGGGTTGTCGCAAACGAATTTCTCACGATGACGATAATGCATCCTTATGGATTTTTTGGAGGGAAGAGCTACCAGCATTCAACGTATATGATAAATAAGCTACTGTAGGTACGGGCCCTTTTACTAGAAGTAGCAACCCTGGAAATTCGTTGCCAGTCCGCCTCTGATAGTGTTTATGGGGTATATAAAGTATTTTTGGGTAGAAATGAGTTCAATTTGGGAGAAAAAATTCCCCTTTAAAAATCGCCAAAAAGGCAAGTCTATAGCCTTACTAAATTGCCGAAAATTGGCCAAAATCAGGGGTTTTCAAAACTCCCTTTTTTCGTCTAAAATACATACTTTAGCTCATTAAAATCACCCCAAATAGTGTTTATGGGGTATATAAAGTATTTTTGGGTAGAAATGAGTTGAATTTGGGAGAAAAAATTCCCCTTTAAAAATCGCCAAAAAGGCAAGTCTATAGCCTTACTAAATTGCCAAAAATCGGCCAAAATCAGGGGTTTTCAAAACTCCCGTTTTTCGTCAAAAATACATACTTTAGCTCACTAAAATCACCCCAAATAGTGTTTATGAGGTATGTAAAGTATTTTTGGGTAGAAATGAGTTGAATTTGGGAGAAAAAATTCCCCTTTAAAAATCGCCAAAAAGACAAGTCTATAAGCCTTACTAAATTGCCAAAAATAGGCCAAAATCAGGGGTTTTCAAAACTCCCTTTTTTCGTCAAAAATACATACTTTAGCTAACCAAAATCACCCCAAATAGCGTTTACGGGGCATATAAGGAATTTTTGGGTAGAAATGAGTTCAATTTGGGAGAAAAAATTCCCCTTTAAAAATCGCCAGAAATGCAAGTCTATAGCCTTACTAAATTGCCAAAAATCGGCCAAAATCAGGGGTTTTCAAATCTCCCGTTTTTCGTCAAAAATACATACTTTAGCTCACTAATATCACCCCAAATAGCGCTTATGGGGTATATAAAGTATTTTTGAGTAGAAATGAGTTCAATTTGGGAGAAAAAATTCCCCTTTAAAAATCGCCAAAAAGGCAAGTATATACCCTTACTAAATGGCCAAAAATCTGCCAATATCAGGGGCTTTCAAAACTCCCTTTTTTCGTCAAAAATACATAATTTAGCTCATTCAAATCACCCAAAAATAGTGTTTATGGGGTATATAAAGTATTTTTGGGTAGAAATGAGTTCAATTTGGGAGAAAAAATTCCCCTTTAAATATCGCCAAAAAGGCAAGTCTATAGCCTTACTAAATTGCCGAGAATCGGCCAAAATCAGGGGTTTTCAAAACTCCCTTTTTCGTCAAAAATACATACTTTAGCTCATTAAAATCACCCCAAATAGTGTTTATGGGGTATATAAGGAATTTTTGGGTAGAAATGAGTTCAATTTGCGAGAAAAAATTACCCTTTAAAAATCGCCAAAAAGGCAAGTCTATAGCCTTACTAAATTGCCAAAAAATCGGCCAAAATCAGGGGTTTTCAAAACTCCCTTTTTTCGTCAAAAATGCATACTTTAGCTAACCAAAATCACCCCAAATAGCGTTTACGGGGTATATAAGGAATTTTTGGGTAGAAATGAGTTCAATTTGGGAGAAAAATTCCCCTTTAATAATCGCCAAAAAGGCAAGTCTATAGCCTTACTAAATTGCCGAGAATCGGCCAAAATCAGGGGTTTTCAAAACTCCCTTTTTCGTCAAAAATACATACTTTAGCTCATTAAAATCACCCCAAATAGTGTTTATGGGGTATATAAGGAATTTTTTGGTAGAAATGAGTTCAATTTGGGAGAAAAAATTACCCTTTAAAAATCGCCAAGATGGGAAGTCTATAGCCTTACTAAATTGCCAAAAATCGGCCAAAATCAGGGGTTTTCAAAACTCCCTTTTTTCGTCAAAAATACATACTTTAGCTAACCAAAATCACCCCAAATAGCATTTACGGGGTATATAAGGAATTTTTGAGTAGAAATTAGTTGAATTTGGGAGAAAAAATTCCCCTTTAAAAATCGCCAAAAAGGCAAGTCTATAGCCTTACTAAATTGCCGAAAATCGGCCAAAATCAGGGGTTTTCAAAACTCCCTTTTTTCGTCAAAAATATGTACTTTAGCTCATTAAAATCACCCCAAATAGTGTTTATGGGGTATATAAGGAATGTTTGGGTAGAAATGAGTTCAATTTGGGAGAAAAAATTCCCTTTTAAAAATCGCCAAAAAAGCAAGTATATACCCTTACTAAATAGCCGAAAATCGGCCAAAATCAGGGGTTTTCAAAACTCCCTTTTTTCGTCAAAAATACGTACTTTAGCTCATTAAAATCACCCCAAATAGTGTTTATGGGGTATATAAGGAATGTTTGGGTAGAAATGAGTTCAATTTGGGAGAAAAAATTCCCCTTTAAAAATCGCCAAAAAAGCAAGTATATACCCTTACTAAATAGCCAAAAATCTGCCAATATCAGGGGTTTTCAAAACTCCCTTTTTTCGTCAAAAATACATACTTTAGCTCATTAAAATCACCCCAAATAGTGTTTATGGGGTATATAAGGAATTTTTGGGTAGAAATGAGTTCAATTTGGGAGAAAAAATTCCCCTTTAAAAATCGCCAAAAAGGCAAGTCTATAGCCTTACTAAATTGCCGAAAATCGGTTAAAATCAGGGGTTTTCAAAACTCCCTTTTTTCGTCAAAAATACATACTTTAGCTCATTAAAATCACCCCAAATAGTGTTTATGGGGTATATAAGGAATTTTTGGGTAGAAATGAGTTCAATTTGGGAGAAAAAATTCCCCTTTAAAAATCGCCAAAAAGGCAAGTCTATAGCCTTACTAAATTGCCAAAAATCGGCCACAATCAGTGGTTTTCAAAACTCCCTTTTTTCGTCAAAAATACATACTTTAGCTAACCAAAATCACCCCAAATAAAGTTTACGGAGTATATCAGGAATATTTGGGTAGAAATGAGTTCAATTTGGGAGAAAAAATTCCCCTTTAAAAATCGCCAAAAAGGCAAGTCTATAGCCTTACTAAATTGCCAAAAATCAGCCAAAATCAGGGGTTTTCAAAACTCCCTTTTTTCGTCAATAATACATACTTTAGCTAACCAAAATCACCCCAAATAGCGTTTACGGGGTATATAAGGAATTTTTGGGTAGAAATGAGTTCAATTTGGGAGAAAAAATTCCCCTTTAATAATCGCCAAAAAGGCAAGTCTATAGCCTTACTAAATTGCCAAAAATCGGCCAAAATCAGGGGTTTTCAAATCTCCCGTTTTTCGTCAAAATACATACTTTAGCTCACTAAAATCACCCCAAATAGCGTTTATGGGGTATATAAAGTATTTTTGAGTAGAAATGAGTTCAATTTGGGAGAAAAAATTCCCCTTTAAAAATCGCCAAAAAGGCAAGTATATACCCTTACTAAATGGCCAAAAATCTGCCAATATCAGGGGTTTTCAAAACTCCCTTTTTTCGTCAAAAATACATAATTTAGCTCATTAAAATCACCCCAAATAGTGTTTATGGGGTATATAAAGTATTTTCAGGTAGAAATGAGTTCAATTTGGGAGAAAAAAATCCCTTTAAAATCGCCAAAAGGCAAGTCTATAGCCTTACAAATTGCCGAAAATCGGCCAAAATCAGGGGTTTTCAAAACTCCCGTTTTTCGTCAAAAATACATACTTTAGCTCACTAAAATCACCCCAAATAGTGTTTATGGGGTATATAAAGTATTTTTGTGTAGAAATGAGTTCAATTTGGGAGAAAAAATTCCCCTTTAAAAATCGCCAAAAAGGCAAGTCTATAGCCTTACTAAATTGCCGAAAATCGGCCAAAATCAGGGGTTTTCAAAACTCCTTTTTTTCGTCAAAAATATATACTTTAACTCACTGAAATCACCCCAAATAATATTTATGGGGTATAAAAGGTAATTTTAGGTAAAAATAATTGCAATTTGGGAGAAAAAAGTCCCCCCAAAAAATCGCCAAAAAGGCAAGTCTATAGCCTTACTAAATGGCCAAAAATCTGCCAAAATCAGGGGTTTTCAAAACTCCCTTTTTTCGTCGAAAATATATACTTTAGCTCACTAAAATCACCCCAAAAAGCATTTATAGGGTATATAAGGTATTTTTAGGTAGAAATAAGTGCAATTTGAAAGAAAAAAGTCCCCCCAAAAAGTCGCCAAAAAGGCAAGTCTATTGCCTTACCAAATGGCCAAAAATCTGCCAAAATCAGGGGTTTTCAAAACTCCCTTTTTTCGTCGAAAATATATACTTTAGCTCACTAAAATCACCCCAAATAGCATTTATACGGTATGTAAGGTATTTTTAGGTAGAAATAAGTGCAATTTGAAAGAAAAAAGTCCCCCCAAAAAATCGCCAAAAAGGCAAGTCTATAGCCTTACCAAATGGCCAACAATCTGCAAAGATCAGGGATTTTCAAAACTCCATTTTTTCGTCGAAAATTTATACTTTAGCTCACTAAAATCACCCAAAATAGCATTTTTAGGGTATATAAAGTATTATTGGGTAGAAATAAGTGCAATTTGGGAGAAAAAAGTCCCCCCAAAAAATCGCCAAAAAGGCAAGTCTATAGCCTTACTAAATGGCCAAAAATCTGCCAAAATCAGGGGTTTTCAAAACTCCCTTTTTTCGTCGAAAATATATACTTTAGCTCACTAAAATCACCCCAAAAAGCATTTATAGGGTATATAAGGTATTTTTAGGTAGAAATAAGTGCAATTTGAAAGAAAAAAGTCCCCCCAAAAAGTCGCCAAAAAGGCAAGTCTATTGCCTTACCAAATGGCCAAAAATCTGCCAAAATCAGGGGTTTTCAAAACTCCCTTTTTTCGTCGAAAATATATACTTTAGCTCACTAAAATCACCCCAAATAGCATTTATACGGTATGTAAGGTATTTTTAGGTAGAAATAAGTGCAATTTGAAAGAAAATAGTCCCCCCAAAAAATCGCCAAAAAGGCAAGTCTATAGCCTTACCAAATGGCCAACAATCTGCAAAGATCAGGGATTTTCAAAACTCCATTTTTTCGTCGAAAATTTATACTTTAGCTCACTAAAATCACCCAAAATAGCATTTTTAGGGTATATAAAGTATTATTGGGTAGAAATAAGTGCAATTTGGGAGAAAAAAGTCCCCCCAAAAAATCGCCAAAAAGGCAAGTCTTTAGCCTTACTAAATGGCCAAAAATATGCCAAAATAAGGGGTTTTCAAAATTCCTTTTATCTTCAAGAATATATATTTTAACTCACTAAAATCACCCCAAATATCGTTTATGTAGTATATAAGGTATTTTTAGATAGAAATAAGTGCAATTTGGGAGAAAAAACTCCCCCCAAAGACTCGCCAAAAAGGCAAGTCTATAGAGTTACTAAATGGCCAAAAATCTGCCAAAATCAGGGGCTTTCAAAACTCCATTTTTTCGTCAAAAATATATAATTTAGCTCACTAAAATCAACCCAAATAACATTTATGGGATATATAAGGTATTTTTAGGTAGAAATAAGTGCAATTTGGGATAAAAAAGTCCCCCCAAAAAATCGCCAAAAAGGCAAGTCTATAGCCTTACTAATTGGCCAAAAATCTGCCAAAATCAGGGGTTTTCAAAACTCTTTTTTTTCGTCAAAAATATATACTTTAGCTCACTTAAATAAACCCAAATAGCGTTTATTGGGTATATAAAGTATTTTCAGGTAGAAATAAGTGCAATTTGGGGCAAAAAATTCCCCTTTAAAAATCGCCAAAAAGGCAAGTCTATAGCCTTACTATATGGCCAAAATTCGGCCAAAATCAGGGGTTTTCAAACCTTCCGTTTTTCTTCAAAAATATATACTTTAGCTCACTAAAATCACCCCAAATAGCGTTTATTGGGTATATAAAGTATTTTTAGGTAGAAATGAGTTCAATTTGGTACAAAAATTTCCCCTTTAAAAATCGCCAAAAAAGCAAGTGGATGGCCATACTAGATGGCAAAAAATCGGCCAAAATCTGGGGTTTTCATAACTCGCTTTCTTCGCCTAAAAATACTGTCGCTCACTAAAATCAATCCGAATAGGCTTCGTAGGGTATACTGTATAAAGTATTATTAGGTAGAAATTGTGGGCAATTGGGGAGAAAACATTTTCTCTCCAAAAATCGCTCAAAAGGCAAGTACCAATCGGCCAAAAATAGGCCAAAATAAGGGGTTTGCAAAATCTTGAAAACCCACTGACATACTATTAAGGATAAAAAGGCCACAAATAGCCTTTTTATCCGTCTATGGGGCTAAACGAATGCGGTTTAGTCAGTAGAATCGATCAAAGCAACCCCCAGAAATTGAGAGATTTTGGCCCAAAGGGCAAGGCTTCAACAAAGGTGTTTTCAAACTCTTCCAAAACCTTCTGAAGGTCTATCATAAGGCTATATATGGCCTCTTTATCAGTGCACGTATTAAAATGGCAGAATCACACTGAAGAAAGCTTCTGGTGTTACGCAGCGAAACATGTCATTTAAGGAATTGCTATTATCATTATTTGACAACAAACATTGTATATATTGACTCCAAACAAGATTACTTTAATACTTTAATAAAGAAAAAATAATTGGGAAATTGAAACAGTTACTACATATTATAGCATTTTAAATATCTCCCTCTTAACATTCAGATTGCGTTACACGCTATAAAGTAGATAGTAAGTCTAGAATGACTTATTACAGCATAGAAGTGCTCTATCATCTAAACCAAACTAAAGTCTTAAACAGACGAATATAAAGGTATAAAAGTGTTCATGTTTATTCATAGGATATTGTCTTTGTCCATGCATTTAAAAGCAGAATATTTTTATGTCTGTTTTATAAGTAAATAGCGTACAGTACATTTAAGCAAAAACTAGATCTAATTAAACAGCTTTTTATTAGAAACCTACCTAGACATTCATAGCATTTAAGAACTCTTAGATCAAAATAATAACGAAACCTGTGATAACGTAATAGACATGATAGTCACCACTTATCATGACAAGCCTTTGATATTTAGTTGGGCAACGTTTCGGGAGAGATCCGTCTCCCATCATCGGGCAATGAGAAGTGTGGTTTCTTTCCTATTTATTGCAAAGGTCGGATCGAAAGGTGTGAAATTAACCGGACCTGCTAAGATTTGTGGCGCCAAAATTTCGTTCAGTGCAACTTTTGGTGTTATTCAACCAGATTTCTGGGATTGAGTAAGATACTTTATTGATACAAGGAGTCGATAGAACTGAGTGAATGCTTTCTTTAACAAGTCTGTTTTTCCAGTTTTTATCCTCATCAATCACTGAAATGTTATCCCAATCCATCTGGTCTTTTTCCGTCCAACAATGATTGGCAAGATCACTTATTTGTGATACACTCATTTTTTTAAGTGAAAATCGATACATTTCTTGGTGGCACGTCCCGAATACCCGAAATATGCATAGTGCCCCTCCCCGGGGAACTTCAACCCCTAACAAGAATCTCTAGACTAGAATAGTCTGCAGGAATGTGGTTTACACACTTTTTTTTATAAGAATATCCTACTTTTTGCCAAGGCTTGAACTTTTCCATTGTTATTCTTAAATTTCCATTGTTTTTGGCAATTTTGAGTCGGAATATTCTTATAAAAAAAAGTGTACTCTTAGGTGCTCAAAAAAATCAAGGGCGCTTTTAAATTTTTCTATTTTATCCAACACCCAAGAGGCTTACTACGAACCTCTCTGTATTAGCTTTGAAACTCGATGACTTTGAAGAATCATGTTAGCGTATAGAATTTTGCCGTATTGTATTCTTGAAGGCCTTAAAATTGCTGGGCACTTGAGTAATGGAGGCCCTAAAGAATGCATCTTGTACTATATCTCATGCCTAAGGCCCTGACCAAACACTGTAGGTCAAACAGTTGAAATTCGCTTTAAAAGCAATGTCTGACCGTTTGGCCACGTCACAAAACATGGCTTGGCAAGCAAAGTAAGCTAAGTTTAAGGTGCAATGTTTTTGAAACAATTCGAAAGCATTTTTTGCTTGATGCAACGAAAATACGTTTGACAAGCGATGTTTGCAAGTTGGCCGAACGGCCAAACATTTGCTTGACGTGCCAATTTAAAATGTTTGACAAACAATGTTTGAACGTTTGGCCAGGGCCTAATGATTACATTTCAACTGTATAAAACGTGTACAGAGCTAAAATACGTCAAATAATAAACAAGCATTGAAAAGTATCAAAGTTTTTGACAATTATGTTAAACACAACACGAAAGTACATAATTAAAACACGTTAATTTACATACCAAGCATTAAAGCGAGTTCCTTGTTTCTCTTTTTTATTAAATTAGATTAGCGTCCTTGGCCATACCATAGAAAGCTCCCTTAGATTGCAACAATTTCTGCGGTGAGTCAAACTCAATAATACTTCCTCTATCCAGAACCAAAATCCTGAAAGCAAATAAAATCGTTGAAGAAAAAGGGTAGATGATGAGAATGAGACAACATTCTAGAAGCTTTAACTTTTGTATTTGGTCGTACAAAAGCCAAAATTAAAGTTTCTTAGGCATATTTGGGAGGGATTGCGCCACGGGGTGGACTGTAGGAGATAAAGATAGACCAACTATATAAGTTCCGCTTCTTCGCTTGATGTTGTTGTTGTTGTTTTTTAAAAATCGCTCAATGTGGAGAGACAAATCAAAAGTAGGGAAGCGCAAACTAAATCGAGACTCGTATAGTAATTCTAGGTTATGCTCACCCCACTATTCTAGGAATAGGTTTTCTAGTTCCTCTAAATCTCATGGGAAACTGTTGGGACGTGCAGAAACTATAGTGGCAAGGATTTCAAAGAGCTTTCAGAAGACGCTTTCTTATACTCTGAAGAGAGTGGTCCTAAAAACCTTACTCGTTCTGCACGCACGTCAATCGCACGAATCTCGGCCGGCCACCCTAAATTGCGTCTGACGCACTCTAGTTTGTATCAAATATTGATAGCTAAAGGAAGATAGCAATAATGACCAGATATAGGTTGCTTGAAAGTTGTACCAAAATTGATCACGCCTATCCGTCAGCCCTTTCATGAGTATTTAAGACTAGCATAGACAGCAAGAGGTGATGTGGCGGAGCGGTCAAGGCGTTCGGTTCAGATTCGTGGGTAATGGGTTCGAATCTCGTCGGAACAATTTTCCAAAAGCCTACAGTCAACTCAGCTATCAATTCTTCCGAAGTCGGTTAATGAGTACCCAGGGTATTTGTTCTAGTATCAGTCTTGAGGCACAAGCTGCAGGTCCACAGCAGCTGGATGACTGTTAGAATCCTCAACGTAACATTAACAAATAAAGAGTGCATGCTTCCATGATTGCTGAGGCAAAAATGATAACTATCAATATAATGACAATTGGATGCTTAGTTCTAACAGGAGAAAGTTTCGTGAACGGTGCAGAGATGAAAAATGGTAATTAAGACAGCTTTCTGCTTGACTGCATGTAGGGAACTTATAAAAATTCAAAAGCCACACTGTTGACTGCAACTAGGGCGTATTTTTTGGTCACATTCTGTTTTCAGCAGACGCCTTCTCTTTTCGGCAGACGTCGAAACGTATTTTTTGGTACAGTCTTCTGAAAACGGCAGGTTTCGCAGGTCTCCAAAACCTTCTGCTGGCGAAGCTGGAAGGTTTCGCAGACTTCGCAAGGAATCTCGTTCTGAAGTTGTACATGTTTAAAGTGGGCTGCCCTGCTGGCGAAGCGCATGCTCAAACAAATTTCACAAGTGTGGCAACCAAGGAAACGGAAGCCTTGTTCGACCTGCCTACGATTTTCGGCAGCCGTGTTTTTTGGTACACGAAACTTTTTCCTGCTAAGTCTACAGTTTTCAAAATTCGGAGAGTCTGCGAAAAACAGAAGGTTACCAAAAAATACGCCCTTAGAAATTTATCCATTTGCGATAAACAATTCAATTCAATTCAATTTCATTCGCAAAACACAGTTACTGAATAACATACAAAGTGAAGAAAAATAATGTGTTTTACGCGACCCAAAAAAAGCAGGGCTTAAAGTTAAAAAAAAAGTTACAAAACAAATCTAAGTTTACGTAAAAACAAATACAGCGAAATACCAGCAACAGTGGTTAACTAAAGATTCGTTAACACAAGCTAAAAATATCCGAACACAAAATATTCAGCCAATAGCCATTACAAACAACGAAGGAATATTACTATTATTATTGTTTATATTTTCTGATTCCTTTTTAACTTTAATAATTTTTTGGGATATTTTTCAAGTTGGATGACTCCGTCGATAAACAGCGGAAACATTTCCTGGCATACTCAAAACTCTTTTTGTCTGACATTCGTCAGAGAATGAAAACGTCAGGAACAGATCGAAACAATTAACCGAGGTGGAATTAATACCCAGATGTGGCTCAACATGCACCAATCAGAAAGAGAAAGCGAATTAGTATTGTGGAAATACAGTAAAACAAAAGAAAACTATCACACAAAAAATTTACCTATTACTGCACAGGCAACTTACCTGAAATTTTCGCCTCCTTCCGAGACATCTTCTTCTAGTTTTTGGTTTAAACTTGAAACAAATGTTTTTAAATGTGAGATTTCCAGTGCATTCCAAATCGCTTCGTCCGAATGATGATTGAACGGATCAAGATTAAACCGGATAGAGCCGGAAAATAGCACCGGGTCCTAAAAACGAAGTAATATAAGTAATATTCTCACACAATAAACACCGGTTCGATTCTCATACATGTCACTGATGAGCTCCAATAAGAGCGAAGTGATATGAGCCTAACTGCATGCGTTTCGGTACGTTAGGCCAGGTACCAACCCTACATATAAATATGCTAGACTTCAGTACTCGTGTGATACGAGTCTAAAACCCACGCAGTTACTCACCAGTCAACTCAGCTCCAGTGGTCGTGTGAATAGTGAATAAACTTGTGAATACACTTGTGCTTCTCACGCAATAAACCCCGGTTCGATTCTCACACATGTCACTGATGAGCTCTAATAAGAGCGAAACGCGTCTGGCATTTGAGTATGGGGCGGCTGGTGAAGTTGTTCGTATAAGGCCGAATATGAATTCGTGCTCTTGTGATACGCGCTTAATCGAGCTTAATTACATGCGTTTCGGTACTTTGGGCCAGGTACCATCCTTGCAAAGTTACATGTACAGGCACTGGCAGACTCAAATGCAATACAAAACACCGACCAAACAACAAAATATACATCGATGACACACAACCTATTCTTAAAAGATCGTTGCTTAATTCGACTCTTAAAGGCCATATACAGTGAAACCTCCATACAACGGACACCAGCAGGATCAATTTTATTGTCCGTTGTGGAGAGATGTTCACTGTATGGAGGTTGCTTTAACCTATTTCTTCCAACCGCATTAGACATGATCGTCACCACTTATCATGCTAAGGGCCTGTTTATATGGGGAAAATCATCCCACCTTCCAGCCCTGTAGCTGAGAGGTGAGATCTCACCTTCCAATACAAACCTTTGTGATTTTCATCTTCTGTTTATATGGAAAACGTTTCATCCCGGTCAGGTGAGATCTCACTCGTTGAGAGGTGGGATCTCACCTGGGTGGGATGAAATTTTCTCATATAAACGCTGGAAGGTGGGATGAAAGCTGGACGGTGGGATGAAATTGCTCATTATGCGCAAGCGCCAGACATAATCCTATTGTCTGAGAAAATTAAACAAAAGCGGAAATATGAGACAAGTGGCTGGAAGGTGGGATGGAATTCCACATGTAAACACATGAGAATTTCGTCTCACTGCTCAGCTGAAGGGCTGGAAGGTGGGATGATTTTCCCCATATAAACAGGCCCTAATACGGTGTCTACTCTATTTCTTCCCATTGATCCCATTTAGAACACTATGGTTCCATTCATTCCAGAGTTTCCGGTTGTCGTTCCGTCAATCCGTGTTCTGGGTTTTAGAGACATAATCCATTGCTTCTGCGCGAGGCCTATTGATTAGGGGAAGAAATTCACAAAAAAGCATTTTACTCTGCTTGCGTTCTTTTCAAAATCAAACGATCTGATTGGATGATGTAGTCTATGCTTTTTCAAAAATAATATTCTCTCAAAACTTTATCAATGGTTTTTCCGCTGGAGATCAAACAGGCCTATTGATTAGCGGAAGAAATTTACATAAAAGCATTTATTGTGCTTGCCTTCTTTTCAAAATCAAAGGGGATGATCCAGTCTATGCTTTTTCAAAAATCAACTTTTTTTTTCCGCTAGAGATCAAACAGGCCTATTGATTAGCGGAAGAAATTTACATAAAAGCATTTACTGTGCTTGCCTTCTTTTCAAAATCAAAGCATCTGATTGGATGATGTAGTCTATGGTCTTTCAAAAATCAAAACTTTGGCTTTTCCGCTAGAGATCAAACAGACCTATTGATTAGCGGAAGAAATTTACATAAAAACATTTATTTGTCCTTGCCTTCTTTTCAAAATCAAAGCATCTTATTGGTTTGTAGTCTATGTGATTTTTCCGCTTGATCGAAACAGCCTTTCTTGTGTGGAAGTATTTTTACAAAGACTTTGGAAAATTGGTCTTTTTTCTTTCAGAATCGAACGATCTGATTGGAAGCTGAGGCTTAAAAACAAGGAAGAAAGAAAACCGGGTTTAGTTGGAAGCTGACATATCTGGACGCTGTTTGTCTCCATCGGCATCGGCATCGGCATCAGCATCGGCATCGTTTTGTCTTAAGAGGTACGTACTAGAATACCTTTTCTATCAGTCTATTGACACTATATTGCTAAGATACACGGGAACTTAACAAAAATAGCAAAAACGTTACAAACATATACCGTAAAATTAAAACTTTCGATGAAATAGCCACAACGCAAGACTGTTAGAATATCAAAAAGTAGAGTTCTTAAATTAAAACATACGCATTATTATTATTTCAATCGCTGATTATAGATATTTACAAGAAAGTAAGAAAGGTTTTGCCAACTGAAATACCTAAGGTTCTACGCCTTTTGTTTATCTATATTTTTTTCTTTTTTCACATTCGTCTACTGCAATGATCATCACTGCAGGGTTGATCAGAGAAAAGCTTCAAAAATGAAGACCATTTGGTTTCTGGCTCTTGTTTTTGGGTTAGCTTTGGCCGTGTGCAGTAAGTTTGATTTCAATTACCTCTGTTTAGCACTATCTATGACCGAAGGACTCTCAACGCGGGCTCAAACGGCTCGAAAAAGTCTTTGTCTTGCTTTCGTGGTACTCGTATGTACTATAATCAAACCTAATGCCGAAAATTCTGATTTTAGATGCTAGAGAGGAAGAAGATGAAGATTTTGATCTTGATGCGATTAGTTTTGATGAATCTGATGAGGCCATAGAGGATAATGAACGTAAAGGTATATTTTTTATTTGCCATAATTGGACCCCACCCTATACCTACTGTATTCACGCCAGCGAATCTACTATATACGCCGCAGTGGCGGATGCACGCTACACAAATTTTGTGGTGGTTTTCTTCTGCTTTTGCCTGATGTGATTGATACGCACTACCGTGGTTTTTTTCTTGATGTGATGGATGCGCAATAGTCCAGTGTGGTGGTTTGTTTTCTCGATGTGGTGGATACCCAATGAGGATTGGTTTAATCCCCCACATCGAGGAAAAAACCCACCACGGCATTGAGTATAGGTTCGATAGCGTGATATTACAGGTACACACTTTTTTTTTATAAGAATACAGTCTATGAGAATATTCAGGCTCAAAATTGCTGACATTTAAGAATTATTTAAGAATAATCTGAGGCTCAAGCTTGACGAGGATCATTTTTATTTCTCTGCATTTTTTACACTGCACAACAAGTGTGATTGTCAGGCAACTGTATTTGTTTTCAAATGCATACATCCTGTCTGACTCTTTGATACAGTAACTCTTTTTATTAATAAATAACAAATGACAAAGATTTGACTTATTTCTCTTGATCTTCAGGCCAATTTACAACATTGATGATTATGAATAATTTAAGAAATATTTTCAGGCTCAAAATCGAATAAGCTTAAGAATAATCGAGGCTCGGCAAAAAATAAGGTATTCTTATAAAAAAAGTGTATATTATCTTAATCAAAATTGCAGTTGAACACGTTCTTGTTTCTCGACAGAACCAAGTAATGTTTGCGTTGGGCCCACCTGTCCATGGAGTGGATGGGGTAGAAGACGAAGAAGGTGGTGAAGAACGAAAGCAAGAACTTGAATTTCTTTTTGTGCTGCATGACTTCTTTTGTTTTTTATGATATTTAAAATGCACGTATGTTGATCAAATGTTGTCTTTTCATTTTTCTTCTTACACGGCTAGATCACTGAATTGCTCGAGAGCCTTGAAAACTTTTCAGAAACTAAATCATAAACATGGGCGTTCCACGTTAATGTTCGAGGGGCACGAGTAAAAAAGGGGCACTTTAGTAGAGCGTGCGCGGACTTGCTTCCCCGGAAAACTTTTACAAATTCTCTAATGATTATTTCGGAACCCTAAAGATGTAATTTTGTTAGCGCTTTCTAATCGAATCACTATTGATTTTTATGGTATTTGAGTCGTACAAAAATTTGAAATTGTAAAAACGAGCGGAAACATCTTTGAACGCCTGAATTCTTTACGAAGCCAAATCCTGTCATTCTCTCTCAATTATTTAGGGGGGTTTCCGCGAAGCCCAAGTTCTACAGCCCTGTTATCGAGGCTCATTACTGCGTGTACTAAACCGTGTACTAAACTTTTCAAAATCAAACGATCTGATTGGATGATGTAGTCTATCGTCTTTCAAAAATCAAAACCTTATCAATGGTTTTTCCGCTAGAAATCAAACAGGCGTTGATTAGCGGAAGAAATTTTATAAAAGCATTTATTGTGCTTGGCTTCTTTTCAAAATCAAACGATCTGATTGGATGATGCAGAATCTTGATGCTGTCTTCATCGGCTGCATCGGCATCTTCATTGGAAACGTGTATTGAAGCATCAATTAAAGGTACCCATTAGCCATGTTTGAAGAATGAGATCAGCCCAAATCAGCCCAGATCAGCCTATTAGCTAGCAGCTTGCAAGGGATAGTGTACAAAAGTCCCAACTTTGTTCCTACTTGTTCCCTGTGATCCTAGCTGTTTCAGGCTTTGTTCCTGCTTTTCCTCGCGATCGTCATTGATCCCTTTTAGTTTCAACTTGTTCTCGCTTGTTTGCCCCAAGTTTTCCTTTTCTCAGTTGTTCCTTTATCTTTCCCAGTGATTCCCTCTTTGTCACCCTTTGTAACCTCTGATTTCTACTTACTGAATTCCCATCGATTCTTACTTCGTTCCCATTTGTTCCCTCCGATTTGAAGTTATTTCCACTCCGTTTCATCATGTTTTACTGGTTCCGTCCAGGTCCGTTTATTCCGAGTCATTCCAGGGGTTCCCAG
Source organism: Chrysaora quinquecirrha (assembly GCA_014526335.1). Lineage (NCBI taxonomy): Eukaryota > Metazoa > Cnidaria > Scyphozoa > Semaeostomeae > Pelagiidae > Chrysaora > Chrysaora quinquecirrha. The sequence goes on from JACTAT010000040.1 coordinate 4,212,300, forward strand.
CTCTATTGCTTGTTCCACATTTTATCGCATTCTGGATAATGAATTCCTAATGGCTTTGTTGTTAAAATTGAAGCCAATTTGGACAGGAAATAGATTCTTGGCATCATTCTCTCCAGATTGTTTCGATTGTTTGCATTTACAATGCAATTAATCTTTATGCAATTCCTGCTGGATTGTCTGACTGTTCAAATTAAGAATAGAAATTCCTATCTTTTGTTACAAAAATTCCTTTCACATTACGGGGGTAATTGCGCAAAAGATTTAATATTTTCGTACTAATCACCACAAAATTTCCCCCATAACATGTTTTTTTATGAAATCGGGATTTTTGAAGTGATTAGTATGGGAAAAAATTGAAAATTTGCATGCAACGGGGGTAATGCTGGAATTCAGAATGCCCCTATCATGTTTGAATTCTTCAAACATAAAAATGAAGACCATTTGGTTTCTGGCTCTTGTTTTGGGGTTAGCTTTGGCCGTGTGCAGTAAGTTGGATTTCAATGCCTCTGTTTAGCACTATCTATGACCGAAGGCCTCTCAACACGGGCTCAAAGGGCCCATACAGTCTCTGTGTTGCTTTGTTTTGTGGTACCCATACAGCTGGGAAATAAGCAAATTTTGATAAATTTCTCCCGATCGTGAGAAAATGGGATAATTGCCTGCCAGCAGAATTTCTTCCGATTGGGAGAAATGGACAATGATTCTCCTGATCAGGAGAAATGTGCTTATATCCTTAGGCTAATAGGCGGGTGGACTGGAACACATGATATTATATCCCTAGCTCTCATATGTACTATAAATGCCGGTTAGAGCAAGGGTTTAGCCGGGGTTAATGCCACCAGGAGATTGCTTTATTGCTTATGTCATGATAAGGGAATTGGATCCAAAGTCTGGTTTGGGTTTTGTCCCCACGGGATCTGGCGGCTAGTTTGGGTATTTCCCCAGTCACTGGGTATTTTCCCCAGTCATAATTTCACGGACAGGCCTCGTTTACACTATGCTGGTATGAAATAAATACGGAATGATTTCATGTCGGATGGAGAATTGAGAGTCCCCGTTTACACTATGCCGGAATGATCCGATGAGCAAGGTCACCCTTTAGACTCACTCCATAAGTCCCACTACTTCGCTCGATGTTGTTGTTGTTGTTTTTCAAAATCGCTCAGTGTGGGACTTATGTCCTTACAGCTCTGAAACTGGCAAGCCGCGCCAAAAAATTGGCGTCCCAATCAGATTGCAGCATTTGCCTCAAAAACAATAGGTATTGTTTTTTGAACCAATCAAATGCCTTTAAATCCTGAAACTCCAGAGTGAGGCCGTTGTCTGGACTTTTCGGACTGGTCTGGAAAATGTTAAGTTGCTGTGGCCGAAATCAAGACCCAACTGACCCGATTTCAGGGGATTTTTTGGCCAGGCTGGTAACAATTAAATATTTTGGGAGTCAGAAAAGCTTTTATTCTGGCTTCAAGGCAAAAGAAATCAAGTTTTTGCTCAAAGTAACATTGTTTTTCGACCCACTTTTGTTTCACCGAATTTAGGCCCATCAGAGTCCTTAGCCGAAGTGTCGGCAGACTTAAAGACAAGTTGTGAGTCTTGTAAAACAGATAAAAACAAGCCGAAAACATCATTAGATTCGCTATGAAATTTTACAACAAAATTTGAAATAAACATTGGAATTAATTCTCGAATAAAGGCAAGAGAGCCTTGAGAGTCCCTGGTCGGTAGCATTCCGACTTTTCCACATACCGGTAAAATGAAAACGAGGCAACTCTTTTTTGCCAGTTCCAGAGCTGTAAGGACATGAGTCTCTGTTGGAGTGACAAATCAGAATAAGGGGAGCGTAAACTAGAGACTCGTGTAGTGAGTCTAGGATAGAATAACATCTGACCAATCAGTGAGCAGCAGAGAGAAATGGCGAATGTGACTTTCGATCAAAACATTCGAATTTGGAATACAAGTTTCAATCTAAAATTGACTGCTTTTGAACATTGTAAGGATACGAGTCTCAGTGTAGCGAATTGATGTGGTCGTTGGTCTGGATATTATGAGCGGAACATGAGACTCGTGTAATAAGTCTATGACCATTTCGGAACCCTTAAGATGTAATTTTGTTAGCGCTTTCTTATCGAATCACTATTGATTTTTATGGCATTTGAATAGTACAAAACTTCAAAATTGTAAAAACGAACGGAAACATCTTTGAACGCCTGAATTCTTTACGAAGCCAAATCCTGTCATTCTCTCCCAAGAACTAAGGGAGGTTCCGCGAAGCCCCAGCTCTGCAGCCCTGTTATCGAGGCTCCGTCATTGCGAGTTGCAATCAAATCTCCGGGTACTAAACCACCAGACCCCTACTTTTCACCTTGCACTATTGGTCCGTGCTTGAATATGGTTGGGCCAAATAATTTCAATCATTACTGTCCAGGACTGACTGATTTAAGTGATCGAACGGGTGTTGCAACTCCATGAGCTTTGGAAGCATTGGTCTAGTACCAAATTAAGTTATTCACAGAGTACACGCAGTTTTTTTTATAAGCACCTTCGCTTGGGCCTGGTTCAAAAAGTTGCTTATTTTTGGACCTCTTATGGCCACTTTTTAGTAGCAAAAGTTGCTTAGTTGCTTAATAAAACAGCAAAATTTGGAGTTATCGCCCCCATAACGCTAGAACACCTAGTCTACAGCAAAGAAATACTATAAATAACAACAGTCAAGAACTACCATGTAATTGTTACCATATAGAGACTTTGTATTGAAAGTTAAACGGAAACCCCTCAATGAAATGCTTCACGTACTGAGTAACACTCCGTTGATATTCGAGTTTTTGACGGCAAATGAATGGAAATAGCTTCTAGGTTGATCAATCCTCGATTGCTCGGAGTGACATAAATTATTTAAAATTTAAAATGTTGCTTAGGTTTTTTCCCTGTGGTACTATACGTTGCTTAAAGTTTTAGGCCTTCTATATCTTGGTTGCTTATAAGCGGTTGCTTATAAAAAAAACTGCGTGTAGTCTATCGCGCGGTCTATCGTTAATAACAACTTATGAGAAAGGCTTTCTCCACACTTAAAGCTGGTGTCTCAGAAGCGTAAAAAACGTATCTCACCTGTGGAATGATGGTCAATTTCGATCTCAGATCTTGCAAGCCAATATCCGCAATATTAATATCATCGATTTTGATATGACCTTCAGAAGCTTCTATCATGCGAAACAGTGACATTGCTATTGTCGATTTTCCTGCTCCTGTTCTGCCTACAACACCAACCTTTAAAAAATTATCACACACAGAGAATAAAAAATAGTAAGAAGAACATGTGTTAGATATAACGAAAAAGTATAAAATAATATAGGGATGTAAATAATAGTATGAAACATATAAGTGCAATACAAAGTGCATCAAGTATTGTAGCTAATTTAACTACGAGAAAACAGTAATAATACAAGAAAACATCTAATATCCTCTAATATATACAATCTCACAGCATGGTGTGGCTTAGTCGTATAGTCTAATATACAGTACTATACAGTACTATACTACAGTGGCTTTAGCGTTAAAATAACCCTGATTCCACCAGGGGTGTTTTCCTAATCCTTCAAGGTTTTCATGTAACTGTTCTGTTGTCTGATGGATGTACACCCCGGATAACGTATGTCCAGCACAGCGGTGGTTGTGCAGTACAGCGGTGGTTGTGCAGTACAGCGGTGGTTGTGCAGTACAGCGGTGGTTGTGCAGTACAGCAAAGGGATATCATCCCATCGCTGTATTGAACATCCACTGCTGTACTTATAGTATCCCTCCACGGTACTGATGGTATCCCTCCGCTGTACTGATGATATCCCTCCGCTGTACTGATGATATCCCTCCGTTGTACTGTACAACCACCGTTGTACTGCACAACCACCGCTGTACTGCACATACGTTATCTGGGGGTGATGTAAGCTTCCAAACCAAAATGACTTGAAGCCAAAATGCATTAGCACGAAAAAAAGGTTCAAAAATTTCCATTCTAAAAACAATAGATCTCACATGACAGTGCCTTAAACAGAAAGCGATCATACTAAAATCATATCTGAATGCCTATTTGTGCCAGTAACCTTATCAGAATTGACTGATTCTTTGCAGGGTAATAGAAAGAAGTTATTGCTAACAAAATCTACAGAAACCTTTGGATTATATTGATACCAAGGAAGGTAGATTTTCGATAGCACGTTTTCATTATGATGTAGTCATGACGTACCGTAGTATACGAATAGTACAGTATTATCTTGTACGGTAGAGTTACAAATGTTATATTGATTAAAATAGTGTCATAGCAGTATAATAGTACAATGCACTATTGCATAGTACTAGGTTGAGTTAATAGAATAATTATAAGCTACCTTTTCTGCTTTTTTGATATCAACTGATAATCTTTGTAAAGCATAATCCAAATCTTTCCTATATCGAACACAGTAGTCGCTGATTTCAATAGCTCCTGTCTGTGGCCACGATTCCGGTGGTCGATTGTCAGGGTTTATCCAAGCTGCCTGAAAAATAATCAAATTCAATTGATAAGTTGACCTTATTATAAATTTTCACTTGAAAAGGGGGGCTTGAAAAAGAGGGGGCTTTGGGCTTAGAATAGAGGGGGCTTAATATAGGTTTTACGTTAAAATAATGAAATAAGCATTACCTCTGTTTCAACATGAGTATATTCTAAGATTCTTTCAACTGCAATGATGTCAGTCTCGAGTTTACTGGTCATTCTTATCATCCAGTTTAAGGTTTGAGTTATCTACAAGAGATTCAAAATAGACGTGCTGATAAATTGAACTTTGTCTATTCAGTGAAATCAGATATTGCGAGAAACAAGATTTTTCATAATATAATTTTTCATAAATCAAGATTTTCATAAATAATCATCAATCAAGAATAGATTTTTCCACATATGGCATACCAGAATAGATGATTCGAAGCTGGACTTTATGATCAGAGAGCCAACGACGTTCCACTGAGCTATAGAGCTCAATGAAATCGCCGAGTAACTCTCCAAGTCATACAGCCCAAGGCTCTCCTCCCGCTTTGATTCTTTCGTGTTTCGGCTATGTCGAGCCTTCTTCAGCACCATGATTATTTGTATATATTTGTCATGAATGGTGAAGACAAGGATAGATTTTTCCTCAAGTGGTATACCATAATAGATGGGATCCTTACATGGAATGCATGACCAGAGAGCCAACGACGCTTCCACTGAGCTATACAGCTCAATGAAATCGTCGAGTAACTCTCTAAGTCATACAGCCCAAGGCTCTCATGATACTTGATATTTCAATGTTAACAAACACTGACCTGCATAGCATATGATATGGACAGCCCAGCAATGCCGGAGGTTATCGAGTCTTTACTTATAACAGCAAATAACGCAGCAAAGAAAATCATGCAATTGCCACAAAATTCTAATCTCATTGCTAACCACCTGAAAAATAAACGAAATCAAAGAAAAACAAGCACAAGCTTACGTCCTCAAGCACAAGCTTATTTCTGCTTTTCCGGGGTACAATAGACCTTTCCGACGAAAGGCTGCCGGGATTGGCATTTCCCAAAACTTTGCTATACTAGGATTTCGATTTCGTCTGGGTGCAAAGTTTCATTGCCCTAGTGCTTGTCATATTGATTTTGCGGCACTATTTCGTTTTTCTATGGAAAAAACTATATCTACTGCCTCGCAATTTTACGGCACTAGTTCGTCGGTCGAGGCAATTTGATTTATCGGAATTTCTTTGACTCTTCTATGCAAAACTCACGCGCTCGATTAACACCTGATAGTCACCTGATAGTTAATAGCTAGAATTATATAATCGAGTTCTAAGTAGGGACCCGTTTACATGGAGCCGAGTTTCCCACTTAGCCGAGTTTCCCGGTATGTATAGAAAATCATAAACCAACAGTTAACATCATTTAGGGAGTGCTGCTGCTCTGGGGTAGAATGCAAGTATTGCAGGAAGCTGTCATGAATACGTATGTGGAAATGAAAAATAGGCCTAGGCCAAAAGCTGAAACTTAGGCCTTTATGTAAATGTGTATTCGAAAAAAGGCTACCGTGCAGATCGCCGAAGCAACGAGTACATCTAAGATTCTCATAAATGAAAAAAAAATGGTTTGTACTTTTGACTTTGAATATTTATCTTTTATTTTCCTTGCTGATTCAAGTTAAATCATGACTATGGTTAAATATTCTCTCACTTTCGTCTTGCTTCAAACTCGCAGCTTTGCTTTTACTTTGATGCCATGTTGTGTTTTACTACAAATAGACTCGTTACACGAGTTACCATTGTGTAGCACATCTATGCCGCAAACACCATGACACATAAACTAAATTCTAATTTGTGCCAGAATATAATGCTGCTACGCAGGAGCTTCGCGCTGCTCCGCAGAAATAAACGATAAATATCTTTACCTGTTAGCATACATGCTTGGAGCAAAAGCAGCTTGGTTGTCGTCGATTCTTCTTTCGTTCTCTTCCGTAAATTTCAGTTGTTGTTTATGTGCTCTTATAACAGTAACTCCATTTATACTTTCAAAGAAATGATTATAAATTGGCGACCTTCTCACAGACTCTATCCGTTTCAGTTGTCTTGATGAGGCGACATAAAATCTCTGTTCAAAAATAGAAATTTCAATCAGAAAAGCCCCGTGTATTTCACTCGATAGCGCTCAATTTCAATATTTTTATCACTGCATACATGTAGACTTATTACCTTTCTCCCACTCTTTCGGAAACAGCTTCTAACAACAACAACAACATGCAGCTGTTTCCTCAGAGTGGGAGGAAGGTAATAAGTACTATGAAGCAAACAGGCCGATTTCCACTAGACGATTTTCACAACGATCGTCGTGAAATTTCGCTGCGAAAAAGTTCTTTCAATCTCCACTTACTTTAGTATCACGAACGAAAAAGACAATAGAATCATGAAAATGCAGCTTAAAGTTGAATACAACTGGGAATTAGATATGCAAAATTCTATAATGCCATTGGTTGAACTGCTTGGCGAACAAATTGTCTGACGAAAAGTAGAAACTACTAGCGATTTTTTTCGATGCAGCGATCAAAAAATCTCAACTGCGCGTGTGCCGTTGCGAATTTTACTGACGATCATCCTGAAAATCGCCCTTTGGCCACGTCCAAAAACATTGCTTGACAAGCAAAAGTAACAAACACAAAACGTTGGACGCCAAACGGTCAAACATTTTTCTTGACAAGCAAATCTCAAATGTTTGACCAACAATGTTTGATCGTTTGGCCAGCGCCTTGAGGAACTTTTGGAACTACAATATAAGAGTTCCAAAATTAAGGAATTTTCAAAAACAGACATTGAGCTATAGGTTCTTCATAAAATAAAAAGCATGTTATCATAAAAATGAAACAATCATAGTAAATCACCGCATATAAGAACCGTTGAGTTTTTATTCAGGGTATTGTTTAATGAACAACAGGCTATTGTCTGTGTTTTATTCACGGCATTGTTTAATGAACAATAGGCTATTGTCTAGTCCATTATTTTCTCCAAAAAGTCAACCTGAAGGTTCTTATTTCCTAGGTTCTTATATGTGGGGATTTTTGTAGTTGGATACAAGATCAAACAATATATTTCTTGCAAATACCTGTGTGATGCCATAAATCATGCCAAGAGGAAGCAATGCAACCAAGAACAACGGCGTTGAATACGAGATAGTGAAAATCACACTGATAATGCCAAAAAGGCATCCGTAAAAACTGCCAAGGGTTACTGGTATGTCATCATCAACGATATTGATGTCTTTGGAGAATCTGTTTGTCAGTCTACCAATGGGAGTGGTCTCGAAGAATTGCATTGGGAGATGGAGTACATTGACCAGCAGATTATTATGAAGCTTTTTTGACGCTATAAAGGATCCAATTATCATTGAAATGGATGCGAAATATGTACTTGTGCAATGACCAAGTCCAAGTAAACCGTACACTAGTAAATATCTGTCTCTTTCTGAAGTAGAGACTGAGCTGTCTCCGCTCCATTTAGCAAGCCATATTCGCGCGCCGACGAGAAAGAATTTGGCTCCGATTCCAAACAGGATGATCAGGAATGACAGAATACTGCCAACTGATTTTGCGTATGACAGAAACAA